>JADNRY010000214.1:0-104670 GCA_015501585.1 Rhodocollybia butyracea
CCCCTCTAAGGAAGCAACTAGATTTGAGTTGATCTGGAGTTCAAGAGAACTCTACACACTTAAATTTGATCAAGATATAAATGGGCTTTGTGAAGCGTGTGAAGTTAGATTACTTTCTAAAGATCACCAAGTCAGGAGTGTCATGCTACTGATCCCGTGGGACGTTCTACAGAGCACTGGTCTTAGCAGTCAAGTCGAGGGCAAGAAACTTCCCGAGAGAATGCCAGTCCCTGTACGCTTTCTAAACAGACGCCCAGTTACGGTTTCTGATTGACTCGGTACTTTTAAACCAGGAGGATTTAAGGGACAGACAAACTCTAGCAGTGAAGAAACACAACCAATCTTGTACAGGGGAGGTGGCAAGTAATTTGTCTTATTGAATAAATATGTCTGGCTTATATACTGAGTAGAGAGATTTAATGCGAAAAATAGATGAAACAGATACAGAGAGAGACGGAAAGAGAGTGGAACAGAGGAATCTGGCTTGGAAAGGAAGCTCCAGCCTATATATGGTACACACGATAAAGAAATAGTCCATTCTTGGGTATATATCAGAGGTAAAATATGATTTTGTGAGGATTAACATAGTTTTAAAGTGTTTTGATCCGAGCGAGGTTTCTCCGATTACTCCACAATTCTCTGGGGTTAGGAGTACCTTTACGCTTCATGATCACTCGCCGCCCGGTTTCCCTTGGGTGAGTTTCATTCTATTCCTCAGATACTTCTGTCCATCCTGAGTGTAATTAACATTCTCTCGAGAAGGCCTGTTGTCTAGCTTTCCAACAACACCACTTATGATAGTCTCGAGCAACTGCGCTGAGTATGTACAAGTGATTCCTGATAGTCGGCTTTAACGGATAAGACCTCCCATGTATGATTTCTAAGATCAAACATTTTGATTTGCCAAGGCTATCCCGGCGCATAGCTTTCTGTAGGACCGCTAAGCATGTTTCTACCGTCTTCACGGTTACGACCGGTGCCGCGAATAGACCTCTACAGTTTCCTCGGGATTGTTATGGTCTGTTGTTACGGACTGTAAAGTCCACATCTTAACATAGCTTGTTGGGGGTCTCAGTGTGAGGGATGCCTTCCCTCATAATTCCTTCCCTCGAGTAATGCATTGGCTTAGTACTTATCCATCAGGAAAAGCTGTTTTTGCCTAGGTGACCCCAGAGTGGCCTAAAGCAAACTAGGTGACCTATGAATCCTAGGAGTCCCACTTTGAGATGTCCTGTAGTTTAGAGAGTATACACTCTTGGGTATAACTAGATTGACAATCTAGTGTTACATCTCCGGGCAGCCCAGGTATCCTCGCTAGCTTGGCTCTAGGCTACGCTTGTGGGCGTACCTTCACGGCTCGCTGAGTATTATTGTTAAGTTCTTTGCCTCAGCAACAGCTATCACACTTGGGCTCCGTATAACTCTCTTATTGCAGTTGTATATCGTGTACAAAATGTCAAAATGTACGGTTACATGCCTTAGGCCGATTTTAGGCCTAATAGCGCGTTATAGCAGGTACCTGTATTTATCATTAATTTTATCTATTGTAAACAGTAAATACAGTACATAACAATCATATTAGTTTGAAAACCCTGAAAATATTGAGGTAAGTACAGGTCACCCTAGGTCCTGAAATTTCCAAGGGGTGACCTGTGACCTGACCCGCACCCATGGGAATGGGTACCTGGATCCAGCGGGTCCAGGTCAGACGGGTATTCCCACGGGTCAAACCTGCGAGTCACCTGTAAAGAGCCGGACTCGTGTCCATCCTTATTGCCCAGTCATAGCCCAACTTCTGAGAAGCAGTTCGCGCCAAGTTCCAAATAGCCCATATTTTGCCACTCTTATTAAAGTTTTCCATCCTTGATTTAGCCCTTCTTGCCATTTCCGAGTCCTTAGACGTGCTCTAGGACATGTACAGTGATGAAAATGAGCCATTTCGGAGGTATTTGGTTTATGGCACAGCAAAATCAGGCCAGATTAAAAATCGGTCCGCATACAATTCTCAAAAATTATATTTTACATGAATCTATGGTAGCAGAATTTCCATTTTTGACCTAGTATCTGTGGCATAAAGATTTTGGTCAAAGTAACGCTTTTGTCACTCATGTGCACGTGATGTGCGCGCATTGTCCATGCGCCCTATCTTACCATAAGTAGAGAGTCATTTCTATACCGAATGAGTCATGCAAGGGAACCGGGGGCTACCGAAACACTATAAAAGGTCCTGTGCGTTGATTCTGGTTCCCTAGACTTCTTATTTTGTAACCACCATCTTGTGAATATATATTATACACTCTGACTACTATCTTGATAGAACACCTTGAGAATCACCCAACAACTAGATACTTATTGAGCATTACCATTAGGTACACTGTTTTGAAGCCTATATTGAGTGCTATTCCAGTATAGTGATCCTACCAGCATCCCTGACGAGTTACTGAGTTATTCCAGTAATACTTACAACCTACCACACCTATTGTGACAATTACTGAGCTTTTCCAGTAATACTTACAATTTATTACATCTGTTAAGACTGTAGCAATCCAGTATATACCAACCCTAAGGCTAATCTACTGCCTAGTGAACCCGGAACTTGAGTATATAAATTACAGTGTTGGCAAAGGAGAATCATATTCAACTCTTCACACACAGCAGCTTGTCCACCAACCACCACCTTCTCTCCTCCCCTGTGCATCTAAGACTGATGCTGACCACTATCATGGGAAAATGGTGCACTGGGGCAAGATGTATCTATTCAAGTGCTAAGGATTTCAAAACAGGTTTATTCAAAGGTATTTAAATAAGTATTTTAAAGGCGTTGATATTGATTTAAAGGAAGCTCTAAGTGTGAGTTAAATGGTTGTGGCCTGAGGAGAGCTTTTGAGGAGAGCACAAGTTCCTTTTATACTATCCACACTTCTATTGTGTCCTCCTTGAGGTCCATTCATTTAAAGCCCACTTGAAATTTAACTTGAAATTGATTTAAATGCAATTTAAATGCATGAGGAGAGAGAGGGCTATCTGCCTGGAGAGAGAGTAAATAAAGTGTGCAATCAAATAGTGCGATGGTAGACAACGTTGGGTATTTAAATATAATGGTACTCGTCTTTACAGGTGTCGGGACATGTATAGGTCATCCGGCTACGTGTTCTTCATGGCCAAAGCGGCAAGCAACCGTAGCGCTGTCGACAAAGGAGTCGGAGTACATTGGCCTCTCGTGGGCTACTCAGCAGGCTCTCTGATAACTGGCTGGCGTCTCTCCTCTTGGAAGTGGAGCTTAAGCCCCTGAAGGAAGGGAGCGGTTGAGATAGCTTGGTGACAAATCCGGGTCAGTTACGCAAAGCACCATGCTCTCGTGAAACACATATACGTATAAAGATGCGTCATCATTAGGTGCGGGAGAAGGAGGCGAGCAGGGAAGCGAAAGTTGAGAGGATTCGGGGATTCAGTCAAGGTAGAACATTGCTGACCTGTTTACGTCGTACGAAGGACCTGAGGGGCCTGATCCATGCGGGACTAGTGTGGTTATTGTTAGGGATAGATCATACGGCGTAGGGGAAGTGTTGGAGTATACTCTGTACATACTCGCTGGGACAGATACATACCGCTTTGGCTTCCCCTTTTGGGCACTGACAATGTTTACAGTATAATGTGTAGCCGATAATTTAGGTCACGAAGGACAGACTCCCTCAGTCTACGAATAACTGAGGTGAGACATACTTTAACGTTCATGTATTTATCTTACTATTACTGATGTGGTACTCGTAGAATGATATACCTTGACAGTTCCGGTACGCAAATCAGATATAGAACACCTACTTCAAGTAAGTACTTATAAAAAGACATTCATGAACCGCCCCGAGAAAGTGTCACTTTCTATCATTAGAGAGATCATCATTACAAAGGTCATGAACTTTGTTGGACTGTTGGTAACAGAATCAACTCGATATACACTGCTTGAACAAATCTCTTCGTGGAGTGTATTGGCATGTCCCCCGTTCAAGTAGTGACCGATATATCTATAGTCTTGCTTACTCTAATGAGAAAGGTGTACTAGCAGTCCATTAGTGTGATACCAGTAGTACATTCGCTCAGGCTATGGCTTACGCAGTGCAGCTAGCACCTCAATTGCCTGTGGGTCACACCTCTGCCTACCGCATTATAGAGCGCCTCAAGAAGGGAGTTGGCTATGATAAGTATAGCGATGAGCAAGGTCTCCCTTTACCAGCCTGCAACCAACTTGCATCAATGTCAGTAGTAAATCGGCGTTGCCTGTGAAATGTACAGATACGTACTGGAAAATACTTCATCGTGCCCAGGGAGTACAAATACTATGCAACTGATTGCGACGGTCCAAACGCTTGCCCTTAAGGCCTTACCACTGGTGGATCGGAAGCCCCCCTCAGCACAAAGGAACTCACGCATCACGCATCACTGACAATTGTCGCACAGTATTTTTCCCACCAAGGCTTCCAGAAGCGCCAAACTCCGACGGAAGGAACTGCTTTTACTCAGGAGCATCAATTTCTCCCTTCTCTTGTACGGCGCTATTGTCTCATACTTTTTCTGCTCTTAGCACTTGATGTGCCTTCTACATTGGCTTCCAGTGCTACTACTCATCTCGCGCGCGGTACTTGCCGAGTATGTAGTACCGTCGACTTGGAGCGTACGTTGATCGGTTCTCAATGAACTGTACACTCACTGAACGACCAGCGTATAGGGCACGAATATCACTGCATCTAATGAAGACCGTCAGGCGATTATCGCAGCAGCCATCCAAGAGGCCTTCACCCTTGGGACTTCCCGTGGGTTCAACGCTTTATTTCAGTTTATTATCTACTCATTCTCGAAAACAGTTGGCGCTGATTTCTACTCTGTTTTGGCCGTCTCCGACCTCTACAACAATACTACTACGTACAAAAACCAAGTCATTGGGTATTTCGCGACCGCGACTTTCCAGGGTTCCAATAAGTAAAAAGTTCATAACTCTTCCTCTACTCTTCCTCTACTAACGTCTGCTTCAGTGTTCGTATCGTATTTCTATTACTTGATCTTTACTATAACTGATACTCATTGTAATCCGGTTCGTCCACAAAGATCGGGGTGTACGTCCAATTCGTTTCGAATTCAGCGCTTAACTGATAGGTCCGGTATTATCAGTAATGAGGGCGTCGATGCGATGCGTGCATATCAAGTCTACCAGGACTCGGCAATGCTCAACCTAGCGATCCAGGTATGGGAATATAGTCGAAGTTATACAGTTTTTCCTGGGAATGTGGCCTCGGGCACGATACCAACAAAGTCAGTCAACGTTGGGAAAACTTGCTCAGGTGGTGCGTGTATTCAATCTTTTATGGTGAAAATAGTCATAGAACCGTTCGATGCAGCGACCCTCGTTGGTGGGATGTTTTGGGCAAGTGGACTTGTGTGTGTGTGGAACTTGCAAAGGCTTACAGAGTTGGCTATACAGGTATCAGATGTGAACGATCCAACCTTATACGGGGCTAATACTGCGTTCGTCGTCCTGATTTCTCTTGACGCAACTTCCCTCTCACGACTTCCTCTTTCAGCATGTTCTTTGCGTCAGTCCTCCGAGTCCCAACTCCATTTTTATCTACCTATGCTCATTGATCCCCCCAGGCTCTCGGCATATCTCGCTGAAGCCACTGGGAACACCACGTACCTCAGCGCCGCTACGGATTCCGGTGCATTCATGATCGATGTCATACAGGTTACCAGCCCCGGAAACGGAGCCGCCTCGATTTCGGCGAACGCTAGTGGGTGTGGTGACATTTGGGGTTTGGGTTCTTTCCGGCTAGATCATACAGGATGGTTCATGGAAGGCCTCGCGATTCTTCCTGGAAGTACCACCCTCGGACAGCAGAGTGTGTCTGTGGATACCTTGTGAGTATCGTTGATTGTTTCAATCATAAGAAGCACATCATGTATCAAAGATCTGACTGACAAAGTGTATATCCAGGCGATCTAATATTGTCAATATCACCCTTGCAGCGAACACGCTGTGCAATGCGCCCAATGGCATCGTCAGTGCGTTTTTATCTTACTCTTACGGATATGTGATTTTATCTGACCTTTGCAACGCTAGACACTGGGAAAGGTGCAGGAGACTCGACCATCGTTCAAGGCATCGGGGCATTGTATCACGCTCTTCAAGGACCTGCGGACTTGTTAACCTATGTCGGGAGTTTCTTGAGTGTTCAGGTGAGCCTTTCTCCTCTCACGTTATAACTCCCCGGAAAAACCAAAACACAAAACCTTACCTGCTTTTCCGAGTCAGTACAACACAATTACATCTGCGGCAACTACACCCGGTAGTAACGTCTACGCAAACTCCTGGATTGGTCCTCCTGCGACGTTTGACCTGACGAGTCAGATGCAAGCGGTGTTCGCGCTGGTCAATGGTGCACAGGTTAATCTCGGTGGTGGAAATAATAGTACGGCTAATAATGGGACAAGCGGAACCGGGAACGGCGGCAACTCGAACAACTCGGGTGACCCGAATAGCTCCAATAGTGAGTCCCAGCACAAGAGTCTCATAGGGCCCATCGTAGGCGCAGTTGTTGGTGGAGGTAAGTGGCTAGATCCAGTCTCTCTCTCAACCCAATATCTTGCAATATTAACTAACCTATCCCTTAGTCGCTTTCCTCATCATCTTCGCACTTGCACTCTTCCTCCTCCTCAAACGCCGCCAAACATCCCACAACCTACACATCAACGCCATAGAAGCCCCGCAACACCGGCCCCCTCCCACCATGCCCAGCTTCTCCACCTTTTCCAACTCGACCAATTTCCCCGTCGAAAAACCACGGTATTCTCCCTTGCCTACGGGCGAGTGGACGCGCGCGCACGGGCACGTGCGGACGGTGGGGTCGAGTGGGGAATTCGGGCAGACGGGAGAATCGCTGACTTCGGGGGCATTGCCTACGCCCAGTGTGGCTGGGTCGGGGGCTGGGTCCGGGTCCGGGTCGGATGCTGATGCGCGGCTGGAACAGATACCCACAGATAACTTGATCCAGATATTGCAGAGCCGGCTGCAGCAGGAGGGGATGCCGGAGCGGGGACATGCACCGCCTGCGTATGAGTGATTCGTCGATTCTTGATTCCTGATATCTTGTAGGATACGATGGGGTACGATATGGTATGATAGGAGATGGCTAATTCTAGTCGGTTCTAATCGGTATATATGTATCAAATTGGGTTTTATTGCTATACTGGACTTTGGGGGGTTGGATGTATGTAGTGGTTACCTAGAACACGTCTTTCTTTCTTGATGAACCCCTGCTTAGATGACATGTACATATGGGTGGGCAGGTATGCATTCTAATGAATCAGTACTTATTGGGGTTCTGAGCAGTGATAAGATACATACTAGTACATATTTATCCTCCCCCTGCGTCAGCTAATCTGTCCAATGTATGTTTAGAACGACTTTATGTGGACCAGTGCTGCGTTCAGATCTGACTACGTTTCTCGGCTCCAAAACCTGATAACGAACGCGTTTTTCTCTTCTGAGAAGGACCCCGACCCCATAATATGATACATTGACGATACATAGAAACTAATGAAGTACTTTGGAGAAAGGGGAAAGGCTGGGGACTCAGCAGAAGTACTTTATCACTATCATTATCTTTATTTTAATTTTTTTTGAGGAACGTTGCCTCAATGTCAGCGACTCTCGTCGCTATAACATCTTGGCACCATCACATAGTACTTTATCTTTAGCTTATTACTTGCCTCAGTTCGGACATCATCCGATGTAGATTGATTGATCACGCTGTCGAGGAAACGAGGAGAAAGTAACGTGTAACCAGCGATTATATCTGATGATCATCAGTGTGTGTGGGATGGGATTGCGTTGAAGCAGAGAGCCTAGCAATCGGGACTGATAAGCTTCAAGCGGATTGAACGGAAGAAAGGGAAGAGCGGTGACTTACTAGGCGGTACATTGGCGGTACATGAGCAACATGGCAGAAAAGGGAGAAAGGAGCAACGGGCTGCTCTCAATTCCACCCACTGTCCTGACACGCCTTAAGCTTGATCAAATTCCAATACGGAAATAGAACTTGAAAGCATATCTGATTCATTTGGGAGTTGTCTATATCCTTCTATATCCCCCCAGATACAATCTTGTAAAAGGATGAGGGGTACGGTAGCCTCTGGACACGGCTAGCTGTGATGAGATCACCACCCATAGGTAATTTACTATCGACCTCAGATTTGATCTCACCAGAGGTTACAACATAACTTCACGCTGAGGCGATCAACTGGAGATCTCGATAAACCAATCCCAACTCCAGTTTCACAGGTGACAGCGAATCAGCGAAATAGCTAGTAGTGCAACGCGAAAGCTTGAAGACAAGGACAAATCGGATTTTTGCACCTGGCTTTCTATCCTTCCTGGTCAATCTCGCTACTGGCCCCTACTTTGCTGGCGCGTTGGTACGAACAATTTGAGAAGCAACCATCATGGCAGGAATTGGCGCGAAAACAAGGACGAGGACGGACAGGTCGCGATATCATAAACCTAGCCTTAACCGTATCCGAGTTTAACCGTTGCTTCGATTCCAAGTGATAGGACAGTAGAATGTACCGATCGTAGATGAAGAATGAGGAAAACAAAGTACCAGTGGTACACAGTCTCTGACGGCGGGCATTACAAGATGCGGATTGAGATGTAAACCAATTCAAGGACGACAGAGTATCTTGCGAGTACTAGTGAAACTTTAGTGAGTCAGTACAAAGAGAAAAACATAAACTCGTACAATGTCAGAAAGCCCAAGCCACGTATCTCAATAACACCAGTCCAGCCTCAACACGTTCAACGTTCAATAACCACCCGCTTCATCTCAGACGTTATCTGTCCAACAGGAGTCGAGAGATGGAAGGCCAATGCGGGAGAGATTATCACAATCCAGAGCGCTCGAGCAGATTATAAATTGACAAGATCTTGCGAGTCTGACTGGGGAAAAAAATTAGGCCGTAGTTTTGAGTCGAATGTCGCTTTTAGCGTTTTTGAGCGCTCGATAACATGTCACGAGCGCACTTGTGAGCGCCTAATTCACCAACGTCTTCAAAACTTCTTTCGTTCTTGCTTCTCAGTAAGAGACCAGAGTAACCATCGCCACTGACATATACGATGTCCACTAACGCAACGTCGTTTCATGTTGAATCTCTGCCTCCTGCTTCCCCAGTATACGAAGCCACGATGGATTCGGATTCAACGGATTCAAGTTCGCATTACTACCTCGAATGTTGGAACTACCGTGACTGATATGCATTTGTTCTATAGTACAGCAAAGCAGTCGACAGGACACCTTAGATCATGATATTACGGAGTTAAGACAAAAGCTTGCATCTGAAGCACAGACCGGTGCTGAGCACTACATCACATTGAACCGCCTAGGAAAAACCTTGTCCGCTCTTTTCTTGCGTACTCGATCCAACGAGGCCCTTGATGAAGCCATCTCGAAACACCAAAACGCGGTCAATCTAGTTCCCCATGATCACCAATATCGATTCGCGTATCTAGGTGATCTAGGTCTCTGTTTACATGATCGTTATCGTGAGCGTGGACTCTCAGCCGACGCGGAGTCAGCAGTATTGATTCTGCGTCAAGCCTTATCAATATCGCTTGCAGGCGATTCTATGGATTCTAGAGATCGTGCAGAGCGTGCACAGATCTTTGCTTGCCTTGGTGATGTTTTTAGAGACCGTTTCCACACCACCACACAGGCCCGCGAGGACCTGGATGAAGCGATTCGGATGTTCGCTGAGGCTTCCAAATGCACTGGGTCTCATGACCCAGATTATCCCCTATACCTAGTCGATCGAGCTAACGCGATACGTGAACGACACCAAGTCTTTCACAGTGATCCCGAGGCACTGGGTGAGGCAATCAGTATACTCGAAGAAGCTATGGCGCACTTGGAATCAAAAGGCGAAACCAACTCCTATAACATCCGTCGATGTCTTCGCGAGCTAGGCGATCTGCTTTGTGAACAATTCCACGAAGAAGGAAAGGAAGAAGATCTTAACCGTGCAGTTTCCGTTTTTGAAAGGGCTGTCGCCATCCGGCTCGACGATGGCTCTGATCAATCCTATGATCTTCACTGCCTGGGAGATACTCTCATACTCCGGTTTACTGTTTGCGGTGATGATCCTGACTTCTACAAAGGCATCGATAGACTTCATGAGTCTCTGTTACTCAGGCCTGCAGGTCATCCTGGGCGCTTCAATTCTCTTGAGAGCCTCGGAAAGGCTTATCAGGAGTATTATGATGGCATAAGTAGCACTGACCGCGGTGTCTTGGACCAGGCAATAATCTATGTTCGAGAAGCCCTATCGTGCTCACCAGCAGGCAGAGCACACGGTGTGATCTTGGATGATCTTGCGCGCGCGCTTCTAACAAGATCTGAGCATCTGGAATATGTTTCAGACATTAATGAAGCTCTCGCAATGCATCGCAAGGCCGCAGATATCTATCTGGCCATAGATAATAAAGTGCAATACACCGAGAGCAAACCCAAAATAGCGCGTGCCCTGATGCATCGTTATCGTAAAATATCTATGCAACAGGGACTGAAGGACCTGGATGAAGCCATAGATTTGTACACCCATTTTCTGCAGGCCTCCAAACCCCACATACAGGTGACGGTGTATGGTCTACTTGGAGAGGCCCTGTATGCCCGTTTCTGTGATAGCCCATCCAGACCACTTGATGACCTCCATAAAGCCGTTGACATGCTCCGTCGATCTTTATCGCAATTTTCGCGACCAGAGGATAACTACTTTTTTGTGCCAACCCTTGCCAAAGCACTACACGATCTTTCTCATGAGCCCGTAGGGTGCCACGAGAACTATCTTGAAGCTTTGAAGCGACTCGAAGATGCTATCTCCTCTCTCCCACACTATGTACCCGGGCAATACAAGCTCAAGTTTCCGCTCAGTCAGCTCTACCTATGTGATATGCCAGAAACCCACTTTCTGACCGCAATGGAATACATGAATGAAGTTTTTGGAGATACCCCTGCTTCCCCTCGCGAACTGGTTGAAGGGGTCCAACCTGTGTTCTGCAAAGCAGAAAAGGCACTCTCGAGCATGGAAGACCCATTGTTCCAAAAGCGGCTTGAGCTAGCGAAAAACTACCAGCGGGCTGTAGCCCTTTTGCTCAGGTCTGCAACTCTAAACCTCGATATCGACACACGTCTTGTGTCTTTGAAAGCCGGAGAGGGTTTTGCCCTTGCAGGTGCAAATCATTTTGCGCACATGGGCCAATTAGATACGTGTATTGAGATTTTGGAAGATGGCCGCGGTGTATTTTGGTCTCTGGGGCTACTCTTGCGATCTCAGTTTGATGAGTTGGCGCAAGTGGCACCGGAATTGGCACCCAAATTACGTCGTATATCAAAAGAGCTAAGCGCGAGTAGCCCAGCCTTTACGGACATACCCTCTATGGAACGCGAAGCTTCTCGTCGCCGCCAGCTTGGGGAAGAATTTGAATCTGAAATGGGGCGTATCAAAGGACATTCTCTATTTGGTCTTCAGTCGTTCCGTGAAATCGCATCAGGTGGACCTGTAGTTCTGATTTTACCTCCGGGGGAATTACTTGGGGATTTTGGATATTGTCGTGCTATTGTTCTCAGAGATGAACACAGCAGTCCTGAAGAAGTATTATTTCCATCCTTGAATCAGTCTGCTGTGCGTGATATGTGCACCAAGTGTTCAACGGGCCTGACTGGTCAACGCTCAAGAATGGGGGATGGGAGAGACACGGGTAGGATAGAAGAGCAGGTGATGCGTCTCAAGGTAAAGACTGGAACTGATGACAGGACAATGCTACAGCTGCTGAGTCAATTGTGGAATGTTGTTGTTAGGCCTATAGTTAGGAAATTGGGGTTGAAGGTAACTTTCCCAATGCCTGTTAACAGAGGAAAGGCTGACTCGGAATAATCTTCCAGAAAGCATATGGTCGAGATCGACCCCGACTATGGTGGTGCCCTATAGGAACATTTGCTTTCTTACCCTTTCACGCTGCAGGCATATATCCACAGCAGGGTGACACACAAGAGTGCTGTTCAGATTATTTTGTGTCATCATATATCCCTACTCTTAAAGCTCTTCGAAATGCCCGGGTGCGACAGTCAAAACAATGTGAGGCGAGCTCTGTCAAGTTCTTTCTGACTGCCGTTCCTCAAGCACCCGGTTACCAACCTTTAGATTCTGTCATCTCTGAGCTTGAAATCGTGAAGAAATCTATCCCAGACCAGGAGCGTCATATAATTTCACTCCCAAACGGGGGAACAGGAGTCCCGGTTGAGAAAGCAATAGCAATGCTCCCCGAAGCAGCTGTTTTACATTTTTGCTCGCACGGCATTCAAGATTCTAGCAATCCATTACAGAGCGGCTTTGTGTTTCCCGATGGGCTGCTGACTGTTTCAAAACTGATGGAACTGGAAATGCCAAACGCACAGTTTGCATTCCTTAGTGCGTGTGAAACCGCCATGGGTGACAAAACACGACCTGATCAGGCCATACACCTTGCTGCTGCAATGCTACATGTTGGATTGAGTAGTGTAGTAGGAACAATGTGGTAAGCTGTGCGCATTACCGAGTTCCGATGAACTGCTTAAGCTACTACCTAGGTCAATGGGGGATATGGATGGACCTGAAATTGCATTCAAAATATATAAGACTATCATTACCCAATTGCCAGGTGGTCACTGGGATCTTGATTTGGACTCAGTTCCATATGCTTTAGATTCCGCAATTCAGGACTTGAGGCGAGTAGCAAGGCCGGAGCAATGGGCAACGTATATACATGTAGGAGCTTAACGGCCTACTATGTATATTTCCGTGACAATAGTGATACAGATATTGCAGGGTTAGTACAGGATTTGGATCAGTTCGCAGACAACACAGTGTCTTGTCATTACCAGTGAGTCCTAGTGAGACTTTAGCAAGTGTTCATTCGTCTGCGCAAAAGGAAAAAACACAAGATTCAACTCGCACTTGAATCGCTGAAAACCCAAGCCACGTATCTCACTAACACCAAATCAGGTCTCAACAGCCACCCGATTACTCATCTCAGACACTATTTAGTAGAACTAAATTCTTTTTCAATGCTGGACTATAGTATCAAGTAATTATAAACAATTCTTGTTATAACAACTTAGTATACTATCTTTGTCCTCACTCCCCTATCGTCCTCATTTAAGAATGAATCCCCCCTAGTTTGTGATTTGTCAGTAGTATTATTTTGAATATGAAGAAGATTTACAAACTTTCACTTTTGTTACACATATGTTGTTAGCATGCGAAGCTGCCCACAAGCCACGAGCTTTGGGTAGAGGTTTATCAGGACAGATTGCATCAGACAAGTACATGAAGAGATATTACTTTGTCAAATATTTTGCCAAATCTCTCTTCCAATTTTGAGCAGAATTGATCTTCATCAAAGGATCCCTCCACAGATGTGAATGGAACAAGGTATAATGTGAGTACTCCCAGGGAAAAGCAATGGGATTCAATAAAATTGATGGTAGTCTGACATAGAGCATCGATGTCATAATTTCGTAAAGTAAGTGACCGGAGGTTGGGAAGGATTCCCAGACATAGCTTGTTCTGGATAGCTGCGCAAGGTTAGATTTAGCTTAGCCTAAGAGGATATATTGGATACAAACGTTGTACCTCCAACCCGTGTGGAAAATCAGACCTGTATTCCAGTACAAGATATAGATCCTTCAGGGTGCCAGTATTTGCCACAAGAAAAAGTTCCATCACTTCAAGAAGACCCCATCCGATATGCTGAGCAGCGGATACAACCATGTCCAAAACCTCTATCTGTGGTTTGTAACCGGGAAGATCAAGCATCCAACATAGGAATTTAGAAGGATTGAACATGCGCAGACGAAGCACCTTCAGATTGGGAAGGACGACGCCGCCGTGCGGTCCTGGTGCCATGTCCACTTCACTGCAGATGTATATGTCTGTAAAGATTGATAAACTTTCAAGGTGCGGAAGAGAGATGATCAGTTGGGAAAGATCACTAGACCATACATCCGACAGGTTGGAGTAAACAAAACTGCGTAGAAAACAGAATTTCTCGGAGAGCTGAAGATCCCTTGTCAAGTCAATATCAACGCATTCGTGCTGTGTAATTAACAACGTTCCAGTCAGAGTTGTGTGGGCAGCCAGCGCATCAATGCATGTCCTCAAAATCGACACCCTTTGGATATTCAGTATACAACCCTGGATTGAATGTCGGAAAGTGCATAGAGGGGAGTCCAGGAGCTCAATGAATGAGCAGGTGTTGTCGCTGGGACTGCGAACCGAAGAAATTTGGCACAGAACAGGTGTACTGAAGAGATGGTAACGCGTTGCAGGAAGCCAATTGCGACAGACCAGACTGGATGATGCGAGAAGTGGTGCTGAGGCGTGAAGAAAGTCTAGGATGTAAGCCACGAGCTCTGGGTAAAGGTTGTCCATAGGTGTTGTAACCAGAATGATCAAATCGGAGATGGCGAGCTTTTATGTAGTTCGGATAAAATACAGATCATATACCCGTTTATGGACCCCGGTTAATGCTATAAGAATCCGGATAATATTAGTTAATATATCCGACAGTCAACTCGAAATGCCAAAACACCGATGTAGGCACCCTGCACTTGCCCTTTGTAAACTCGTCTTTGAAGCACACTGTACACAGACAGAGTTGTGCCTCGTGTACTGGGGGAGCAGACTCAAGCAGAGAGTTAACATGAGCCGACGTCGCGTTGGCGGACACTGTATACTTATGTCGGCGGTCACCTGGTCCCTGACTGAGATTCAGAAGCAACAATGAAAGTGTGGTTATCTAGGTAAATACTTTTGCGCATAACGTTGGCATAACGCGGACGCCGGGTGCTCAAGCTTCAAGTCCTCTATTAACCTACTCAAATCCGAGACGATGAAACTAGCTAAAAGTGACACTCGACTCAAAACTATGACCTATATTTCTCCCCCGCCAGACTTTCAAGATCTTATTTGTCTGCTCAACGTCGGCATGTAGTAACTTTCAGGCTTAGGCTCTGGATTGTGGTAATCTCTGGCAAGCAGGTAGTAATAGCAAGTGTCATACTTTGCGAACACACCCACCTCTAAGCAAAAAAGTAGTCTAGTAGAGCTCCACTTTAAAAGAAGTTTTTAGAGGTATCTAATTTAAAATTACGCCATTTTTGGCCTAGTGTGAAAGCCTTGCTCGCGATAGTGGGTCCTTTACCTAATCAGTGACAGATCACCACTGGTAGCTCAGGCTGTTAAGTAAAAATTGGCAGGACATATAGTGATCTGCTGCATGTATCAGTGCCAACCTATCGCATCATGTATTGCCCAGAGCCATAAGGAATCAGGATACTATATATCCCAAAGAAAATGTTACATTCTTTATCTCCCAAAGATTTGGCATATGGAGATTTCCGAGGCCTGGAATTAGTACGCCATGCCAAAAATATATCGCCATTGAGATGAGCAAAGATTAGTAAGGGACTGACAGATTCTGAGGAGCGTAAAGTCAGTAAAAAGGAGTGCAAGATAAAGGCATGGTAGGTAAAGGGTCGAGGCACAGAGTTTGAGATATTTTACTGACAGTAGGGTAGAGATGAAAATTGGACGAAAAAGTCTTGAAAAGTTGTCCGACATCGCCGGAGGTCAAGGTTGAGCGAGTGACAGAAATGAAATAAAGTTGTACCTTGTTCTGATGCTTGTAGGCATGCCCCAACGAGACACCTTGACAAGATACAATTCAAAATGAGAATCTCAAAACTCGAGGCATGAAGGATTCCCGCAAGAAGAGATCCTTGGATGGTTAATTTGGGATGGGTTGGGTTTATTCTGATGTACCAGAATCCGGGTTTCTAACATGTGCCTAACATGTGCCTACATGCACCCTTCATATCCTCAGTCAGGTCATGCCCATGACATTGAGGACGATGCTTGGCCATGGATGGGACAACCGTATGGAAAATGCTATTTACTTGCAAGATAACAACTCTATGTATACCATATATTAAGCAGATGCTTCGAGTTCGTGTACTGTTGTTCATGTACTGTTGTTTGGTTTAATTGTAACCGGAAACCGGAAACCACTGTCTTATTAATAAATCAAATGAGGACAAGCCGAGGTCCGAACAGTGGCACATCCGAACATTGGTCCTGTTTGAAAGTTGAACCATTACCACCAATCTCCGGCTGGGCTTTACCCGCAATATGACTACCAGGCAACTCAAACTCTCTCAAAAATCTACATCAAATGCGAAAGCCAGTACTGCTGTCTTGTTGGTAGATGACCCTGGCTGGAGGCACCCCGCCGAACTCATCTACAGTCGCAGTGCTTATTGGACAGACAAAAAAAATTTTCTACTATTGTATTTCCCATGCTCTCAGTGTCAGCCCATATTCCTCATCTGCCCCTCACATACTCTTCGTCTCACATGACAAGAAAACAATTGCCATGAATGAAAAATATCGAATCCCTCTCATGTTTGTTTCGCGATGGCAGTGGAACAAACTGAAATCATTGATGACGGCTCCAGAAGCTGAACGGGTTTGGAGATGGCAGGAAGAGAGATACGAGGTGTTGCATATTGCTCGGGTTTGGAAGATATTGACTGACGAAGGGCCAACGAGCGAATCTTTGGCGCATGCTGGGTATGGGAACGAAATGGAGGAACGGGTGGAGCAAATCAAGAGGTGGAGATGCCATACGTTGGACAGAGTGCTAAACAGATTTCGAATGGGATGTTTCTCATCAGAAGATTCGCGAGTGGAGGAGTTTTGGCAAGAGCACCGGGAGACTCAGTATGTGAAAGATGTTACCGAGTTTGGTGAGCTTTGTGACATATCAATCAAAGCATCCACTAACTATCGTAGACTGGAAGAGCTGGACTTCTGAGCCTCGCGACGGAGTCACCTTTTCTCCATCTGAGTTTGACAGTGGACTTTCTGCTGAACATCTCATGAGAGGCCTGGTGGTAAATGACCAAGTCTGGATTTGGGAGACACCGGAGAACCCGATGCCAAATGCTACACCAGCTTGGTCTATACGGCCGATAGCCCATGACGTGTTTTATCGGGGTAAGGCCCAGTCGGCCAAATTCTCTCCTGTTCCTCCGAGATCCACTCCAAAATCAAGGCTGTCAGGTTCAGCTTGTTGTACAGAGACGCAAACTCCACCTCGAGTTCGACGAGCTCAGAACCCAACATTTTCAAGCGTTCCCACGTCAGTAGCTGATTCAGGTTGGTCTGGAACAGTAAACACAACAGCGAATGGCTCGAAACCGACCATTTCCACCCAGATTGCCGGTTCTGGGCAACTGGGCACCAACTCAAAACCTATCTTTGGGCCACCAAGACCACTGGACCCTGTCGCTTCGCAATCGCCAGTACAGATAAAGAGCCCAGGTTTATCTCAGTCTGTTTCCAAGGCTCTGGAAACCAAGTCCGAACAACTGTCACCATCCGTCAATTTTGTGGTCCCTCCTCAGCCTCAGCAGACAGTGACTACACAACCCATCACAATTTCAGCTCCCAGTGCACTTGAAAATCACGATGGAGTCCTGCAGCTTCCTTTGGGCACCGCTAGTAGTGACCTGGTTCCTGCCATGTCTAGAAAAGAGAAGCTTCTGGCCCGACGCAGATATAGATCTACTCGAAGGGCCACAGAGTCTCATGCTTACGATGCTAGAAGTGCTAAACGCTCTGGAGCTATAGAAAGTGTGGGTGTTCCTTCTATATCTCGGTCGGTTTCAGACTCGAGGAAGATGGATATAAATCATGCTTCCAAGAAGGGTGATCAGAAGCCTACGCTTCGAGTGTCTCCCGCTCCTGTGACAGTATCAGCATCCCATCCTTCAGCAAATCTTATAAGGGCCTTTGATGCATCCTTATCCTCCTTCTCAGAAGAACCAGTTCATACCAGGTCATTGATTGCAACTCCAAGCTACGAAAATTCAAACTTAATTCCACTGGCAGCTTCACACAGTACAACCGGTTCAGACTTGAACGGAGCTGCTGAACCTCCTGTAGCCGGGTCAGTTTCTGTGCCTGCGGCTATTTCAAACCCCACTACAGCCACAACTGTGGCTGTAGCCAGCTCTAACATTCCCAGTGCCAAGATCAAGGTCCACCCAACGGATACAAATGCTTTTATTACTCCCACTAGTACCGCCGCCCATGCCACTACTAGTATCATCCACGTAGCCACCATGCGGGGACTTAAACGTGCCGGATCTCCACTTGAAACCCTGGCCAGTTCCAGGGCCGAGGCCAAAACTAAAACCAGAGTTCATTTCCATCCATCCTATCATTGTTCGCCTCCGGACCTGAGGTCGGACGACTCAGGTTCTTCATTTCCGCCTTCAACCTTGGAACCTAGACAAACATTGACACTGGCAGCAGCGCCGATACCCACTACAGCAGCTACGTGTACAAGTACAAGTGTAGCTGGAGTGAATCCCATAAACGTTAAACATGTGGGTAAGCCACGCCCACTCTCAAGTTTAACCGAGGATGAGCTTTGGACGATGTTGCTGTATGGGGACAGGAACAGTGATGCTGTGAATAAGAGCCGCACTGTAATGGTGGCAGATGCATGTGCAAGTGGGGAAAAGGCTGTAATTCAGCGTGGTATGGATATTGATGGAAGAGGGAGGAAGGACGGCGATTCATACACAGATGAAATGAGAGATGTAAACATGGGTGGAAAGGCTGATTCTTCAGTCAACGATGTCAAATCTGAATCACGAGGCTTATGGACCTATTCACTTGCGCATCTCCTGGGTTGATGGTTTGCATGCTCCGTTCTTATTTTTAGAATCAAAACTGTTCTACTTCTCTGCCATTTACTAAGTACTCACTACGCAATCTTTATCTCACCGGAAGGGGTCCGAAGGTCAGGGTAGAAAACATAGCACTGACCCAGAACTACTAACGGCACATGGGGCCACGCATGGCCGGTGTTTGAATGTGACACCTCGTGGGGTATAGTATAAAAAGCTGGATCTCTTAAGTCCGCTATACGTTGATCTGGGATCAGGAATCAGGACACCACATGTAAGCACCCGGGAGGCCGCCGGGTGAGGATTATATTGCCTTCCTTACATCAATACTCTCAAAGACAAAATTCAGATACTTATGTCCAGACTCCAAAGGTAAAATAAGCGCGCGCGTTTACTTATTTTTGGATGTACAAAATATATATACTAATACTAGTATCAATTACAGTCTACTATCAGCCAAGTTCTTGATTACAATCTCTAGATCCAAGTTGATATTTGCTAGCATGTCCTCTGTGGTCTTCTTAGGTGCCCACCCAAGAGCAGCACCCCGCGTGGGCTTGCCACGGGAATTGGTAGACAATGCAGCATATCCGCCAACCTGAGGAAATAGCGTCCAATTAGATACAAGCATGTCACCGAGAAATAAACTGCTCACACTAAAATACTTATCAATCTCTTCCTTGGTAAAGGAAGTAGGTTCCTCACTCCTCCCTTTACCTACACGCACCATGGCCTGAGCAACTGCCTTACATACTTGATACAAGCTATGTTCCCCCGTTATTCCGAAGATATACCCGTCACGGCCATGGGGAAGAGAAGACGTCTCAGAGAGTGTAGCGTCGAAAACGAGGCTGTATAAATCAGCCACTAGGAAAGATTTAAAAATCAGCTTTGCACTATTGTTTTTGGATCGGAGGCAAATCGGAGCTTACATTCGTGAATCTCGACATTATTCCAGATATTTGAGCCCTTTCCAGCCATGCCACCTTGTCCTCGATCCAAGGATGCACGAATCAAGGAAGGGATCAGGATGGACTGGGGGTTGGATATCCCCGAATCGAACAGTGGACCTTGAGCAGTGTTCCAGATGTGTGTGGGTAAGATAATGTACGTTTTTACGAAGCCTGAATAAGAGTCAAGTCCGTTAAAACTGACGGGTTGGGGGAAGATAGGAGATGGAAATTACCTTCGGCGTCGGCGTTCACAATCGCTAGATCGACAGGCCGATGGGGCTGAGAAGGATCCAGGGAATTAATCTGGTCGGAGTCCGCGTCGTCGTAGATGGTTGTGCTAGCGTACATTCCGTCCGCATTATCAGCCAAGACACCTGTTCCGGACTAGTTCGTAACAGCGCCAACGTTAGTCAAATGAAAAAAGATTCAAGCACTACTCCTCACCGTATTGATGTAAATCGGCCGTTTACCGGTTTTTTCAAAGCTTTTCTTCAGTCCTCTGAGTGCACCCTCGGCAGCCACGACGTCATCACAGTCAGCCTTTACTGGTAGTTAGCTTCACTGCATATTTAGAGTTACCTTGACTCTTACCATGGCGATGACAACGTCGACTTCTTGAGCAGCTTTTTCCATCAGCTCTAAATCATCATGTGAGCCTACAATTGGCGTAATCCCATATTCCTTGAGACGTTTCGCTTTGTCTGATGAGCGGACTACGGCGCGGATATCGAGTGAAGAAAAGTCTGATCGCTGCATGAAGCGAGCTAAGACAGCGCCACCAATATATCCTGTTCATAACTTATAAGTAATAGGCCCGCATGGTGTACTGAAATCCAAGTAGATCTCACCAGTAACACCGGTCATAAGAATCTTCGTCATTGTGTAAGTAGAAGTTAAGAGTCTGGTAGTGTTAAGTTGAGTTGGAGGGATGTTTGCTGGATTCTGGGTTTCTCGCCTCTGAGCCTTTTGTACGCAGAGTTTTCCCGAGGATAAATTGAAGGCGAGAAGAGCGGAGCTCACCTATCATCCTCAAAGGATCGAATACAGCAAAACCAAACAACGGATGACTGAGCAACTTTTTGCGACACTCGTAACTTACTATCAACGTACTATCACCCACTAGCGTCTTTGTCATCATTGAACATTGAGCGTTGAACGCAGAAGACGGAGCATTGTTCATCAAATTAACGGACCGATTCGAGCCTGAAGATAGATGACTGAGCACTCTTTGCATCACTTGGATATTGGTCATCTGAAAGCAGGAACACTGGACATTCTTCTCGGCCGAAACTGTACTTCGTATCGCGCAATATGACGACGGAGGGAACCACTGTGGCGAATAAGAGGCGTAACAATATCAATGCTCGAGAGCTAGATTAAGGCATATTCCGAGCTAACAGGAAGTACCTGAGCATCCATCGCAAAGCTTGCGAGCAAGAGTCTTGAGTATTGGGTTAGCGAAAGCTAAAGTGGCAAGTTGATGGAGGAGACATGCCCAGTGACTTCAAACCAATCATCACCAGTTTCCTCTCCGCCGCACTTTTTGCATTGTTACTTCCTCGTCTCCCCAAGGTAAGTCTGTCTTTACAGGATACCCACCATGTCGTCGCAAATGCCGTTGTCCCGGATGTCTCCTGACCGTTCGCTGTCGCGCTGTCCTATCTTTATTACGTTTTCGGAGTGACAGCGTGGAGTTTTCTCAGGTTCGTTGGTGTCTTGTACAGTGTATAAGGAGGCTATGGATCGAACAGACACGCTAAATGCTTCGTGACTAGATGTAGAGTAGATGTAAAGGATACCTGCTCGTACCTCTTCACCAGCACCACAAGAAGTCTGACAGTAACTCAAAAAAAATCGTGGACTATGCGATTTGCTTCACCTTATAATTATTATTATAATAGCGTCTTCCGTGCGTGGCTCGTATACAGGAAACATCCATCAAGACTCGGGGAGTTTTATGGACGAAAGGAAGGTAACCAATCTGTGGTATGTGTCGGACGTAGCACTAGGGAGAACTTGTACCACTAGGAAGGACAAAAGATATACCGTGCGTCATCGATCATTATATGCAGTAGCCTGGGAACTTCTCCAAAAAAGGAAATTCTTGCGGTTCACTTCACTTCTACTAGCTTCTAGAATCGATTCCGACGTTCAGATCCAGATCTTAGACTGCGCCGAGTAATATTCTTCCTTCCTTCCATGACATCGAAACTTGATAAAATTGTGAAGGTTAATATCAATAACAGTACAAATCAAGTAGTACAGGTAATACAACTCTTAGCCTCGCACCAACTGAGCCGAGTAATCCTATTCCTATCTTTATCCCTATTTTACAACCAGAAAAGCACCCAAAATTCCAACAAATTTTACGTCGACGGGTCCGTGTAAGTGATCAGTGCGACCAAGTCTTGGTAAGGGGAAAACCCAGCTTCCTTGTAAGTAAAGGTCTTTGCACCAGGGAATATAAGGCCTTGTACCGTACCGATAGGTACATCCGTGAAGGTTGTTGCTACAACGCTTCCCGCCCACTGCTGAGCCTGTGCTATGAGGCTATTCACATCGTCAAAGAAGTTCAAAAACGAGTTAGCCTTTGACCACTGTGAGTTATCGGTGGGCACGGAACTAGTCAGAAGTGCTTTGAGATCCCCACCTGACCCAACAGAGAGGGTGTAGGTATCGACAATTTCCTTGTCAACAATGTTACCCGAGCCATTAGCGAGCTCGAGGCTCATACTCGTGTATATAACGAGATGCTGCGTGATGACTATAGTATTACCGGTCAACACAACGTCCATAGTGAAGTTGGTTGAAACATCCATCTTGCCCTCATCACCGTTAAGGCCAGCTTGATCGGACGCATCCTTGGAGTAGCTGTACTGCAGGATCGTCGTGCCAGTCGCGGGCATGGTAACATTCGGGTCTGACCCCTAGATAATCCATACGTATAATGCACCTTGATATCAGACCCGAAGGTAACTGTCACCGAAGGGGAGTAACAGTTTGCCATGACATAGCTCGAGAGTCTACCGTTGAAATAGTTGACAAACCATGAGCGGTTGATGGATACGACACCATCACAGTCCGCCTGAGCGGCTTCGTCAGGGACCCAGTTCCAAGTGAAGGATGTAGGGGATTTCTGAGTCGAAGCAACACTGCACAAGTAGTTGAGTGTTGTCAGCCCGGAGGTAAAATTAGGTTTTCCACCCTGGCTGGGGTCCAAATATACGTCAAGCCAAAGGTCAAGTGACGAAGGTTGCAAGGTAGAAGTGTCAGGACCAGCATTTGGGGTGGCGGCAATCCCCATTATTGGCTGGTTGCTCCCTTGCATTTGACTGAAATACGAAGTGCATATTCTGTCCCTCAGGGTGGTGACAAGGGGAGAATCATTAGGCAGGGTGGTGGAGGTGGTGGAGATAGTGGGAGAGGACTCCAACCCCGCATTTGCAAGATCAAACAGCAATTGCTGAACACTGAATTTGTCCGACCCATTAATATTTTTTATTTGATTCTGCACCGTCACAGGCAAGCTTGTAAATGCCGCCGTTTGGAAATCAAGGTTTACCGATGCACCGTAGATCCAAGGGCTACTAGGGTCTTGGGAAATATTCAACCAAGACCCCGGGACTGTAAGTCCAAACTGCCCTGTAGACGGCGGGGTAGTCTGCAGGATATCAAAGGTAGAGCAGTACATATTGAATAGAACCCCGTTTATCGCCCCCCCAGTGCCTGCAGCATTACTGAATGTAACAATGTTCCCCAGACTGGAAGGCAGAACGCCTGGTGGAGGACCAATCTTCAAACGGACAGCAAACATAAGATTCGCAGCATAAAGTGTCTGGACACGGGAGTCTGTGAATGCGGTTCCTGATGGGATAGAAAAAGGATCGATATTCTGTACCGAATTCAAGAACGTGGCGTTGTCGGTAACCAATTTTGGCACAACCGCTCCTGAAGATATGTCTGCGATCCAAAAGAGATAGACCATAGGAGCGTTGACCGTGTAGAGGTATTGTAACATTGTCGCATTGACACTGTCCTCAGTGACGGCAACAACGAAGTCATAACCATACGATGGGTTGGAAAGGTTAGATGGAGGGAGGGTAGTCGCCGTCATGCTACGAAAATTCCGATAAGCTTCGGGGAAAATAGTTCATAGGACATACAAACATACATGATTCGATTGGGGAGAAATTTCAGAAGGAAGTAGAAGGCTGTAGTAGTGCGCACAATATTTCAGAAACGCTGAAAATGTGATAGAGAACAACTTTCAAGTGCTTGCTTTTATACCATTACAGAATTTTTACCCTTTACTAGAACACTTAGCGTACAAAAAAGATACTTTGTGGCCCCTAGGTCAAGGGACAGGTCAAGAAAGTATAGATGAGAGGTCTGAAGGCTGAAGATATCTGCATGTGAACGCAGTACCTGTGCACTATACACAGTGAATAACTCGAAGTCGCAATTCGGCTGACAAGCAAAAGAAATAATGGCTGTAATGGAGAGGAATCCGAATTGAGCTACATGCGGACGGTTACAGGCAGGAATTTGTCCACCTCGTTTCGGCGATTTAGTGATGAATTTTATACAGGGAATTCGACTTCGATTTCATGTATGAAACTAAACTCCATGAGGAAGAAGAGTATAGATGAGGAAGTATGAATGAGAGGTCTGCGAAGAAATCGAAATGAACTAGCCTCAGCCGCGGACAGAGTCTGGACGTGGCACCTGTACAACTAAGCACAATAGATGAACTCAAAATACAAGTCTGAAATAATGTCTGAAATAGCGAGAGCTCAACCGAATTGAGCTGCATATCATGGAATAGAACGAAGAAGGAAGTTAATTACTCCTGGCAATTGCGCAACTTGTTTCGGATGATTCGGCGGTAAACCACAGACCAGGAATTCGACCTACTACAACATTGATCCAGTCCTGAGGAGTACATTGTCTGCAAAGCGACAGGTTCGTATGCTCACAGCAACTGAATTCCCTTGCATGCAGAGCCCCCGGCGGCAAGTGTGCAAACTAAGATATAAACCACGACACAAATCAAAAAAGTAACCGAACACTGGCATGTGCGGGAGTCGGAGTTAGTACCTGCACAGTGGATAGCCTAACCTGACAAGTTCGTACTTGAAAGCTACTGTCATCTCATTTCTGAGCCAGAATAATAGCTGAGATTGAGAGGAAACCAAATTGAATTGTTCTCGGATGGTTGGATGGGAACCGAGTCTAACTCGAATCGGGGATTACACAATGTTCATACTTGATCACGATCGTGTAGATATGCCGAGAATTCCTGAAAACAGTGCAAATTGAGGAACAGGCTGGTAAGTACTGAGCTTGAGCTATATCCTCATTTGATTCCCATTCTTACATTTTTCAATAGTGACTTCTTAACAAGTCAGCTGAGATGGCCACAAGCATTCTTTGTTCTCTTCGCCGTCTAGTGCTCTACTTTAATCTACCACTTTTTGCTCATTTTTCCGACGGTATTATCGCTCGAAGGGTAGGTTCAATTGCCCACTTTGCACTTCTACTGTCAATCCATGGCAGGCATTTCCCTGTCTTCTACAACTAGTCCTTTCTAAGTTGTCAGCGGATTCTGGAGCCAATGGCCATTGGGACTCAGAGGATAACTCAGCCGTGTATGTGAAATCAGAAGCAAGACAATCGCGTACCAACTTTGCATTTAAAGTCGCTTGTACTGCAACGAATTTCCGCACAATCTCTTCAATCAATATCCACATTTTCTGAACAAGGTGTGTTCAAAATTCCCAAACCCCCTCATTACTAACGCTCCTTCCACTCACAGTCCTCCACCATGTCAAAGCTTTCTTGTCAGTCCGAGCTGATGCAAAATCAGAAGCATGCCGATGTGATGGCTCCGGATATTGCATTCGAGGTCGTCCAAGCCACTACTGGTGAAGCGCTATTCTTTTCCATTGGAACAGACCACGTTTTCTACGTGACGCGTGAAGTTAGCACCACTGCGACCGGTTGGAATAGAGTCGATCTTTCTTCTACTCTGTCTTCCCAGCATGGAGGTACATTGATTGTAGCCAAGTCTTTTGCGATAGCGCAAAATATGAAGACCCAAGCCTTTGACGTTGCGCTTACTGTCACTATCGCCGGAGCAGACTATCTTTACCTTTCCTTGGGTAATTCTAGCGCACCAGCTGCATGGAGCGGAGGCATAACTTGGACCTCCGTGCCTTTCGATGCTGCTGGAATCACTGCCCCCACTCCATTAACCATTTCGGACGTCTATCTGATGCAGATCCCAAGTGGAAGCTCCTCTGTAGAGAATTGCTTTGTGGACATCATTCGTACTCCAGGTGATCCCCTCAAAGAGCTTGACCGCTACTACATCTCCCCGAGCTCTTCCCCCCATTGGAACCGCCATACCCTTGCAATTGATCTCTCGTCTGGAAGCATTCAGAGCTGCCTCGGCAACCGCACCGCTGATTTTGTACCAGGAATATACACTTTCGGTTCCATTAGTGGGGCACAGGAATTGATCTTTGCTCCACAATTTAATGCCTTCCGGGCAAATGTTCCTCCTTCTGTTTCCCGTTTAACACTTCCCAGTGGCGCGACTGCCATTGCCTCAGCACTCAATAGTAGCGGGGTCACTAATTTGTTTGTTGCAGCCCCGTCAGGGCTATATCTCTTTGCCACCAACAATCAAGGTGACCTGGCTACACCTCTCCAAGTGATAAATAGTAGTCTTTTTTCTGGTGTGTCAAGTATTTCTGCGTTGACGGCTGGCTCCCGGACAGCTGTATGGGGAATTAACGCCCAAGCAGAGTTGTGTTATACCTCTTGCCCCGCAGGAAGCGAAGCAACTCCAAGTTCATGGTCAACCCCTGTTCCAATCTGCACAGGCGCAGAAGGCTTTGCCTTCTACCTCAACTCGCAGGCTCCCAGTAACGTGCTCTTTGTACATCTCAATGGACAGGAGATGATTCAGCTCTCTCAAGATCCAGTCACCGGGTGTTGGTCCCAACGCAGTATTCTCATCCCTACAACTGCCATTGACGACGTATTCCAGTACTACAGTTTTACCACTCACATCCAAGTCACTGACGCGAATGGTGTCAGTGCACCCAACACACCTGTTTCAATCTCCGTTGCAACACCTGTCAGCGTATACGTCAATAACGTGTACTATATGCTTTCTCCTGCTGCTGCAGTCCAAATTACAGCTGATGCGACTGGTGTCGTAACAGTGGTCCAGGAGACCCAAACACTGCAAGGAGCCTGTTTCCATGTTACATTGTCTGCCTCTCCATCCACTTTTGTCGATGTGAATCCCATGTCGAATACATTCCAGATCCTCGGTACTATCAAGAGCGGCAATGATCTCAGTAGTGTGAAGGTCACTACTGCATCCGGAACTACCAAGGCTTTGTTGCCAGCATCTGCTTCTGCTGATGACGTGAGTGCAGCCGCCACAGCAATCAGCCAGCTTGTTCAAGTTAGCACAACGCTCCCTTCTAACGGCTCGAGACAAGTAACCCCTACAGCTCAGACCATGAGTGCAGTAAAGCCTCAGGCGGCGAGCATCGCAGGCATTCCCATTTCTGGCGGAGATGTTTTCCAATGGCTTGGGGATGCTTGGAATAATGTGACCAATTTTGTTGTGCAAGAGGTCAATGGTATGCGGCATTAAACCTTCTTCACTGACTGAGTTCTAATACCTCATTTCAGGATTTTGGCATTTGGTGGTCACTATTGCTGGAGAAGTGTATGATGCTATCCTTGACTCGCTCCCTGCTGTTGCAGGGGCCTTCCAGTTCGTGTTCAACAAGTTACAGGTTGTCTGGGAAGACTTGGTGGCCTGGCTTGGATTCATCTTTGAATGGGATGACATTGTGCGCACGCATAAAGTCATGAAGAACATCTTCAGGCTGTATGCTCAGCATGCAGTCAGTCAAATCTCGACTCTCGAGAGTCAGGTGCAAAGTGCATTTAGTCAAATGCAGAATACAGTCAGTGGCTGGGCTGGCCTTCCAAGTTCGGGTCCCACTATTGGATCCCAGACTTCATCGAGCTCCCCCCAACTATCGGGATCGAACTCTCCACAAACAAATTGGGCTCTTTATCAGGCTAAGAGCAACTTTTCTGCTTTGACCACAACATTCAGCCCAGCTACGCCAAACACTAGCACGATTGACCGAGTTCTTGACCAGCTTCAGGCGGTGGCTACACAGGAGGAGAGTGAGGTAGTCACGATGATCAACCAAATCAAGTCGGAGATTGTGGATAATATCTATACTCTGACCCTAAACGAAGTTTTACAGAAGTTCTCTGCGATAATTTCAAACCTTTTCCTAGCTTCGGCCGAAACTCTAGTGACCGCTCTCATCCAACTTCTCGAGATCTTTCTGTCAGGCCTCGTCGATATGCTGGATGCACCTCTCGAAATCCCCATCTTATCTTCACTTTACAAGTCCATTTCGGGTGACACTCTCACATTCCTTGACCTTTTTTGCCTGATCGGCGCCATCCCCGCTACCATCCTCTTTAAGCTGGAGGCTGGAAACGCTCCTTACCCTGACAACAGTGCAACCACGGCACTAATTAACGCCACCGATT
Source organism: Rhodocollybia butyracea (assembly GCA_015501585.1). Lineage (NCBI taxonomy): Eukaryota > Fungi > Basidiomycota > Agaricomycetes > Agaricales > Omphalotaceae > Rhodocollybia > Rhodocollybia butyracea. Next base: position 28,391 of record JADNRY010000214.1, read on the forward strand.
TTTCGACCCTATCTTCACTTATCATGAGTGGACAACCAGTCCCAGCGATGACGACTAAGAGTGTTGTGACGATTGATCTCGCTGCTGCCAAGGAATTTATGCCGGCGGATATTGCAAATATATGTCTTAATGCTGGCGCTTATTATGGAAGCGTTGCTCTTGCTTTCTGTTCTGCTCTGAAGTTTGCTCTTGAAGAGGGAGCTATTGTACCTGTACCTCTCTCTGCCGCCTGCTTTGTATCTTATCTCGTCTTTGTGGCACCGGCCCTGTCAAGTTACTGGGCCACAGAACGGTCAAACTGGTGGGTTCCGATGAACGACGTGGTGACAATTATTGCTATCGTGAAAACATTTGCGGATGCGGTTGTGTCCTCTCTCCCTCTCAATCCCAACTCATTCTTCAAACCGACGGAGATCGGTTGGTGGAAAAAGTTCTCTCCAATCATTGAGCTTTGTATCAACCTCTCATGGCTTGTTGCTGATGTTGGGATCTTTCTTGGATCCCAGGGCCAACCAGCTGATCTTTTGACATATATCGGGGCAGTATTCTTTGACATTGGAGGTATGCTGGCACCTGGAACTGTTCCAGAATGGGTTGGGGCCGAATTGGCGGCGTTCATTTTTGGAATTACTGAAGTTTACAATATTGCGTATGGAGGTCTGAGTCTGGAGGCAGCCTACGCCATGCTCAATCAGGGATGAAAACACCTGGTACGCGAATGTTGCTCTAAAGACTCCAAGTGATTTCCCTAATGCTTTTTTCTCTATTTTCAGGTTGGATACACCATCGCCAAGTTGAAATTCAATATGTATTGGAAGGTAAAGCAATGAGCATGCTGCATCGTTTCTGATGTAATAATTTGGTTCGTGACATTGAAGGGTAAATTTCAATCCAAAAATCTTCGAAAATTGTGTTTCATTTTGACAGACCTGTACTCTATTGAACCTGTACAATTAACAATGTAAACATACTGTGGCTTTGAATATATTCCAGTCTTGACTTGTGAGTGTGGGCCATCGCGCAGAGCATGGCAGGTCCAAGTCCTATGAATGCACTGCAGTGGAAGTTAATAAAACCAAGGAAAAAAGAGCAGTGTCATAAATGGAAGTAGTAAGAAAGATAAACAGTGCGTGGCAAGAAGCATTGGTTCACAGAACTCGTGCACAGGCTGCAAGTGAAACGACGTTCAGTGTAAGAAGTTCAAGAGACTTCATTAAGCGCAGCATTAGATAGAAGGTCGAGCATCGAGAGTACAACCGATGACTCGTTTCACCCTACAAGATCTGCAGGTAGTTCATCTGATTTGTTGTAGATGTGTTCGTGCCTAACCACAAGATCAAGTTTGAGGGGATGAGGTTCCGAGTCATCAAACCTAGCAAAACACAGGCTTACAACAGGCCAGCCACTGTTTTTGTCATATTTATGGAGGACAATAGTACATGATTTAATGTATCAATTAGAAACTGGCCTAGTCCTCAGTTCAACTTGGTCCGATTTTGGGGCTAAAAGACCGTACCGCCAACACGACGAATGAGATGTGAAGAAAACAAGAAAAAAACGCATGTAATAGATTTTTGGAACTGGTACTGTTTTTGAACAATGGAAAGTACGTCCTTTACCCTATATGTTCCACCCACAACTTAGAGCCAAACAGCTTACTAGTTGAGCTACAGGTCACTGTTATGGCAGAGTAAGTCGACGGATCATTGCAAGTTGAGACAACTTACAATCCACGATTCATGGATAATACTATCGAGTTGATAACAGCAGAAGATATAGCAGCGGCTGATCAAAGACGACGATGCGCACGGTATTGGCAACCTGCACAAAACCCGCATCGAATAGCACGAGTACTAACCGCCATGCGACAACACTGGCACACTGCTAGTAGATATAAGGTGACACGAGTGGGAGCGATATGGCGGGAAAAAGAGCTGTCGAAGCCAAGCAAAAATAAATGAAACACTGATGAGCAGGATAGAAAAGTTGGTAAAGACTCAGAAATAAGTACATCGAAATGGTCTCCTCGCTGGCTCCAATTGAGACGAGATCAGGCCCAGGGTCGGGAGGAGGAGGATTGTATTACACGGCATGAAATCCTCATGCAAAACCTTGCAAAACCCGCCATAAGGACGAACCTTTATTTCATCCAGGCCTTGTAATGGAGGTTAGTACGTTGGGTGTGCTCGTGAGAACGGTTACGCCACCGTAAATTAATACTCGGCAGCCGGCTCCGGCACAACACGTTCCTTTCCATCACAACAGATGACTGTCGTTGCCAGCGACAACGATGAATGCCATTTTCTGTCGTGTACCCTCTTGTCGCCTCTGCGGCATCTGCGCTTCTCCTCACAGTGTACTGCAGACTCAATGGTAAATCTCTAGCTCGAATTCCTCGTCGCGTCCTTGACTTGTCTCCGGTACGATGGGACGCCAAAGATTTCGAGGCAGTGAAGAACAAGCTGGATGATTACCCAGTGGATATTCAGCAATATCTTCCTCCAAAGACTGGCCGAAGATACATTGTAGTTGGCGGTGTACGTGATTATTAATTTCATCTATCTACAAAGATTGAAATATTGACTGGTTGCCGGTTAATAGTCAGGATTTCTCGGCGGATGGATAATCATACATCTCTTGAAACGAGGTGAATTACCCAGTAATATCCGTATCATCGACCTACATCCTCCTTCTCGATACGACTTTGCCTCAGGTCCAGCAAAAGAGGTACAGTTCATACAAACAGATATCGCCAGCGCAGAGCAAGTCGAAGCAGCGTTCAAAGCACCATGGCCTCTTTCCACCTCTTCCAATTCCGAAATCACCGTCTTCCACTGCGCGGCGATCATTCGATTCTACGAACGACATCCTTCCCTCCTTCCCCTTTCCGAAATCAATTTTATCGGCACAGAACACGTTCTCAAGGCATCCTTTGCAGCCGGCGGTTCTATCCTTGTTTTCACTTCGTCGGGATCTGTAGCCCAGCGCCGCACGCGACTGCTGTTGATCCCTTGGGTCGAGAAGGAGCCGGAGAATTTCGTTCAGGTGCTGGGAGACCAGGAACCGAGCGAACTACCGAAATCCGTTGACGGCTTTTGCTGCTGCTACGCACACACCAAACTGCGATCCGAATCCCTCATACGGGCCTCCGATAACTCACCCTCGGGGCCTTCCGGCGAAACAACTCTGCGGACAGGATGCATACGCCCGGCCAACGCGATATACGGCCCTGGCGCAGACCTCTATGAATACTTCCTTGCACAAGGAAAGAACAACGTGTCGTTCTTTCAGAATATGATGACGGCCAATGTTTACGTGGAGAACTGCTCCTTGGCCCATCTGTGCTATGAACAGCGCTTGATTGAGCTCTCTTCGAACGAGAGCCGACATCCAGATATCGGTGGACAAGTATTCACAGTCACAGATCCTTCCCCGCCTATCCTGTTCTCCGACATCTATGCTGCTCTTACGCATTTCTCCGATGGAGCGTATGGGTATCACGTCCTCCCGCCGACGCCGATCCTCCTGATTTCTTACTTGGTAGAGCAATACTACCTCACGAGACACGCGCTCTGCACCTCACGCTCGTCTATATTGCTCTATCTAGGCAAAATTCTGCCTCCATTACGAGGAGATTTGTTGGCTCTACAGCCAGCAACCGTGTCTTTGTCCCATGCCCATCTCATCGCGGATGATTCCCGGGCTCGTTTAGCGCCTATGCAAGGCGGGTTGGGCTATGTAGCTCCGTGGAATGCGCTGGAAGGCCTATACAAGTCAACTCAGTATTATCTTGAACAGGGTAGTCTCCGTCCTGCGTCTGCGAGGAAAGGGTTTGGTCATGGAAAGTGAACGTGGATATTATGCACGTCTTGCTTCAGATATGACCATTTAGAGCGTTTACTACTTGAAACGACCGATAGGTCCCAAGCATCAGGTAGAACTATCTTATTCCGTCAATTTATTGCTTCATCTCGTTTGAACCTCCTGGCTATCTAAAAGGCCATCATGTTGTGTTTTATCAGTCGCGAGTTGCCCTTCTCGATTGGATCGGCAACGAGGCAAAACCCGTAGACAAACCCAGTGCTTAGCAGACAAGTAAATAAAAGATCAACGAGAACGAAAGGGTCTGTCTTTGGTGGTACGGCGTAATGGACAGTGACGGGGCCGTTATGTAACCATATCCAAATGCCAGTCCTTATCGCTAACGACTTGAAGCCGTGCTGGGAATGACCTTTTCATGCATCTTAACTGCCGCTGTCTCCATGATGCGCACCGTTGGAGTTCCTTCATTCCAGATATGTATGTATCCCTCCGAAGCGCTAACGTTTCACACCTCAACTTCCAGATAAGTATAAGTATAAGACTTGAGTAAAAGTTCTGCTTGAATATTTCTGACATGGGTTTTGGTTTGTCTTTGGTTTATAGCGTGACATTGTTACAACATGCAGTTATTAAGCTTCTCGCTGGCCAGCAGCCTCCTACTCAATGGTCTTTTTAGAAAAATAACCGAATAGGGCCATGTTCCCTCTGCATTCGCACAAAGCTAACGGGGCCTCCCTTCTCATAATCATAGATCTATAGCACCGGAAGTTGTCAGCTAACAGATTAGTACCAGATACTACGAAGCTCACCACAGGCACTAGTGTAGTCAATGGATCCACCGCTTCGTCTGGAATCTCCCATTCACCATCCCCACCGCCATGCTCACTTTCGTTTTCAAGCTCGTCCACTTTGTCCCATTGATCAGGATCCAATGGAGCCCCATGTTACCGATGAATCGGTTCTCAGCAAAATCGAGTACGCTAAGCGCGGGGGCGGTTTTGTTGGAGAGGGTTTTACCAGAACGTTGGACGGTGTGGTTGGAGCAAGCACGAAGGTTCAGGACAAAACGATTTATCAGAATATTTGATAGGCTGGAAAAAGTTTCAGGAATGATCAACTGATGGAGCATGATTGATAGACATACAAACTGAGGAACGGAGAGAGGATGTCCGTAACTTGCCCAACTGCAGTGGATACCTAGGTTGTACAACACATTCAAACTGGCATGACCCAGAACCATACAGGAGAGTAACTTACTGTGCCGATTGGAAAGATGGATTCCTAGATTGGATGTTGGAAGGAACAACACAAAAAGTTATTTGAACAGGGCCCACCAATGCAAAACCAAGCTCAATACTTGCAACTATGAAGATGGTGCTAGAGATAGGCAAGGGTCACGAAGGTGTACTTGAGACTGTCACAGAAGCTTGAAAAGGACTTACAAGAAGTACAAAGTGCCTACAAATATACATCAATAACCAGCCTGGCAGCGAACAGTTTCACTGACCGTCATGCAGGACCACCTCGGCGATGCTATGAATACCAGATTCTCGTGAATTCCTGATGTGTTGGACCGTTTTGGCCAAAGTCAAGATGAAGATAATGCTGTCAAAAATCATTTGAAGAATAGGAGAAATAGTGAACACTGATATGTAGATTGATTGACTTGAAGCTAGCCAGTGAACCAAAGACTCACAGCTGGTATTGGGAAGATAGAGCCGTCAATGAGTAGACTGGAGGAAGAAATGATAGACATGCTGACATTTCAAGCTCAAGGGTCCCACCAGTGAAACATGGCGTGAATGGCTCGGCATATGTTCCTTGGCTGTTGGTTATTTCAACTGCGAACGACAACTACATCCACAAAATTTGAGTGCGGTGCTTCAAATTACCCAAAGAACCAAGGGCGTACCAGGAAAGCACCAACAATATTCATGATGATGAATGGGCAGAGCAGAACAAGCAATGATCGCTTCTGACCAAAGAGCGCATAAACCCTCAAAATGAAAAGCACTACAGCAAACAAAAATTCTCAGACAAGATCCATCTGATCACAGAATGAAAATGACATACGACTCGTCGCTGCACCAGCGATACTAGAACTAACACGCGATATAAAAAAGATATTCTTACAGCTGAGCACAATATCAGAGTTAGGCCGACCTGCCACTGTAAGCGAACACGAAGAAATAAACCTTATATCTGTCATTTTTCCAGGCGATAAGAGAGCCAGCTGCATAACCACATATAACAGAGAGCTGTAGCGATTCAGAATGAATAATACAGAGCCGCCATTCAGGCGATTGGACCATATTGATCGAACTTCGGTAGGGAATGTGAGGAAGAAGTCGTAGAACCAGAAAGCTGCAATTTTGTAACATTAGCCAGATACATTCACTCTCCGACCAGAAGTAATCTCACCAACGGCAGATAATACTGCATAGTTGGTCAACAACCTATAAATATCAATGTGACATGAGGATCTTGAGGTTGAGGTGAAGCATACGTTGCTCAACATACAGGAGGAATTGAAGACTGACAATTTCTTCAGCAATGGCCTGATTACTAGAAGAGTCTGACATGGTGGCGAAAAAGTAGAGTGCTGATTACCACTTTCCCAAGACATGAATATAAGTACTTATCTTCTGGCAGGGTCTGAATACATTCAATCCTATCAAGAATCCTATCGCATACTTAAGATGTAAGTAGATAGCAGTGTGCGTGCGCGGAAAGGCAGCCCAGTGCTACAACTATCATCAATTGTTCTTCATGTTCAGATGGATAACGATTTGGCAAGCAACGGTACCTTGAATATGATGGAAGTCGAGAATGTTGACTGCTCTGGAGAGCAACTCATGTGGCAGAATGTTGCCCTGTGATCACTGAATTTGTGGGGTGATGATCGATTGCTGCCAATTTTGGGAAGGAATTTGAAAAAACGCATCTTTGATGGTTGTACCAATATCTATGATACTTATACTGGGATGAATATTGCCTCTACACCTCAAGATAGGTAACAAAGTCTTGGTCATACATACACTTTTCTTGAGCCTATGTTCTGCCAGCTACAAAGTATGTAGCTTGCACTTTGCAGAACCAGTGGCATGCACCAAGGTGAATTATATGAGTCAGATGAATGACATCTTAGTAAAGGACATCTGGACAGGCATCTGGAATGGCATCTGCAAAATCACTTTATTGTTCAAAGATATCTTTGATGGCCTTCAAGGTGCCCTTCAAGGTGCTATCAACATATCAACAATCTGCCCCAGTGACTCCTGCAAAACCTCATTATCAAGATCTGGGGCAGGAACGGAACTTTAAACTTAGCTGTGAGGCTCAGAGCGATCAAAGAAACTCCTTTGATCTGAACCACTACAATCCCGCGATAATTCACACGCCACTAACGCGCTCAACAGCACTGACGACGCGTCTACACGAGCGACATCGCGACAAAACACATTCAAAAACACAACATAACACTACTAAACCACAACAACACTATGGTACATCACAATAATGAGCGAAGGATCCACCTCGCCACCCCAGACACAAACCCGCCACCCAACCACAGCCGAGGAAATCCTTCACAACAGCGGATGGCTCACTGATTCACCGACAGCAGCACACGACGTCATAACAAAGCTTATGGACCTAGCTCGCAACAATGCCTCTCTTATTGCAGGCATGACAGTGGCCTCCAGGATAAAGATGATCATGAGTCCGGGTCCCTTGCCGGTACCGGCAGGTCAGACCCGTGGGAATACCTGCCGGTATCTGACCTGCGGATCCCGGTACCGGTTTCTCACGGGTCTCGACCGGTCACAGGTCAAGCCTTGGCGTTTTGCCGGTGACCTGCTGGTATCTGGTATAAAACAAGAAAATCCAGTGCGCTGAAACGCAATCACTTATTTACATATATCAATCAATCATTACTTAAAACGATCTTCGTGAATTAAAGGCGGCAGTAGCATCACCTCAACATCACAACACCCAGTTGATATAGACATGCCAAGCCGGGTGGGGTGTGGCATTGATGCAGCAATTAATTATCTCAATTCCCTCACACTGCCAATAATTCGGCTAATGTTGTGAGTTAAATACTAATAAAGAAGTCGAGCCGCAAGCCATAGTAGTACTTAGCGAAAAAAGACCATCATCAAGTGACCACCGGCAGACTTTCGCTGTGCCGGTAGCCGTTGCTCTCAGCGCTGCGCCTATCTCGTTACATAACTATGTATCTTGAAGGTCAAGTTCTTTCATCGCATACGGTGCTTGTTCATTCAGAGTTTATGAAGCTTTTGCCCGAAGTATTTACATATGTACAACAAATACTACTACTCAGGCACTGACCTGATTCACTACTGCCTGCAGATATATACTAGCGATAAAGACCATCAAGTGATCACTGGCAGTAGATTTTCTTTGTGCCGTTTACCGTTATCATCCCGCCTCTCCGCCTATCTCATTAATAAATTCATGTAATCTGTTCCACGCCGCGTATTACGCCCAGCCGAATGTTCTTTCTGAACACTGCTTACTTGTAATCATTACCAAGGTGCAGGCAATAAATTATTTATAACATTATACGACGCAGCTGTGACCGACAGTTATTCACGACTAAAGATGCTCTTCTCAAAAGTTTTGATGTCTGACATTCCGCACCAGCAAATATCGTAAGGCGCAGGATGGACGGATACTCAGAGGTTCAATGCATCCTGGGAGCCTGCTCTCACCGAGGCCTATATTGAGTAGAGATCCAACGAGTCACAACTCAGACCGACCTCAAATTATCACATACCCCAACATTACTTCCGCTGTGGATGGTTGTGGTTTTGACCTAGATATGACCTAGATATCATCATGCAATGTACACAATCTGGCACGAGGTACTCCTCGTGAATCAACAAGCAAAGGCTCAGTTGCCCTTGTCAATTGCTTGTCAAAGCTCGTGTACTGCTTTGTAGACGTGCATTCCCTGTTGTAAACAAACTCAGGGCCTGTTCGGCAACACGAATCTCAGATTTTGTTTGGATTTTGCCAGGTATTGCCACCATATAAAAAAGCCATCAAGCATTTGTAAGTATTACTCGGATCAGCCAGTTGAGCGCTCCGTGTAAACGCGCATGCTGTCACAGCCTGTCAGACATTTCTTCCATGTTGAGGTCAACACCCCGCTCGATGCTCAGACATGCCCGCCGCTCTCAAATGTAGTTTTTACTTTAGGTTTCACTTGCTTAGACAATATAGAGGAACAAAATCGCTTTAACAATAATATACAATTACATTAAACTTGAAAGATGATGACCAGAACATGTTGGTCACTGGGTAGCATCATTGAGAGTGGTCGGGATGACTTGCGGGACAGCGAGAGGAACGTCCGACATGTCAGGGCAGGAGTTATGTCATTTTATGACATTTCCAGAGTCATGGCGACCGGCCAGCTGATCCGAACATTTTATATAAGTCTTCAAAATCTTGCCTCTGGCAAAATCACACAAAATCCAGATTCGTGTTGCCGAACAGGCCCTCAATTTCTTGCACTCTTGAATTTTGACCTCAGAAGTCTACTTAAAAATAGAGGCTATGAAACTTGAATTGATGCATTTCGAAGGGATAACGGAACGAGAAGCAATAAAACACCGTGGGAAAGTTGACAAGACTGCCCGCTCAGGTGCGTCGGCAAGTGTACCTTTATGCGCCTTTGTCCTTCTTGACATACATGAGCATGGGTAGGTGGGCGCACGGCTTTTAATAGCTGTATAAATATATTTTCTACCTTACTGAGGTGTCAGTTTTATAAAACCTTTCAATCGAGCCTCTCCACACGTTGAAAGGTTAGATAACTGTATGTACAGCAGGGCTGCTCCTTCAAGGCAAGCCAATATGCGAACCTGTTATCGTTTGATAAATATACTAGATTGTGTCTCAAATCCAGCCGTAGCTATCTCTATATGAAGAGAATACTTGAGGATCCTGGTTGAGATTTCGGAAAATCGGGGATTGCGCGTGCATTTTCTAGTGTGCATGGTTGTCAAAAGCACGAGTTGCAGTACAGTTAGAGTCGACTCATGCATATCTATAATGAAATGTTATTTTTTATTGAGGTTGTATTTTTTGGCTGGGAAGCTTGTGAAGAATCATACCAGCTGGTAACTCGAGTTTGTCTTAAACGTCGAACCAATTTTTACTCATCTGTCACTTTTACGATGGGTGTAGGAATACTGGCACACCCTATTTACACCTGTACAAACATGTTCCTGCTGCCAAACCAGTGAAAAGTATCACAGATCGACTCTGGTCAACGTTACAAGTGGTGAGCTCGAGTTCGGAGATCACGGGCCGGAACCTCCTAACGACCTTTCAAGTTCATTCAAGCACAAAAAATTATAGAATTTCATTGGAAGGCGGAGTATTTAGCTATGTATGTAGTCCAAGGTCATCGAGAGTACAAAGTAAGTTCATACCCATCTCCCAGCGGCCAAGTTTGCAAACTTCCAGACGTCATAACATTGCACTGGGTACCTTCCACAACACGCGCTTGAAGTTCGACAAATGTTCGACAACGTAGTAACACAGGAGGTAAGTGCCTTTTTATTAAAAAACTAGGTAAGCTGCAACTAATGGCGGACGCGCTGAGCCCGTTGACCATGTGTGCAGGTGATGAGGGCTTCTTGGTCATAGGCTGGTACGCTCGGATACTACGCACTTTAACGAGCCCCTTGTTTGCCGAATTAGTAAGGATGATTTCTCGAGTCCGGGGTTGAAGGTTTCCACTGAGGATTTTGCAAAGAGGCTGGAGGGATATACAATATCAGGAGTACAAGTCGGAGTGAGCTTACCGCTTGGCAATAGGTGTGCATGCACAACAACTTCTAGCACAGAAAAAGAAACTGGCTGCTCTCATCAAGTCCAAGCTGAGTGAGTCCAAAAGCGAAACATCTTTGAGTTTGCTTAACCACTCACAGATGAATGTGTAGGAAGACAAAAAGTTCTTCGTATGTTTTCTTGGAGCATATTGCCAGGAAGTTCCGAGTTGTTGTCAAGAACTGGCTGCTGGACACTCTCAAAAGTCCCAGCAACCTGGCCACCTCTGCTGAAGTTCATCTGCTCACTGACAGCTGGAAGTCTGGGACGGCGCATTTCTACAAGATGATGACTTCCAAGTTTGAAGCCTGGGAAGCGAATAGCGCAAAGGCACCGGTCACTAAAAAAAAGCACCAGCGAAGGGCAGGTGTCCCCAGCGCAAGAAGAAGAAGGAGCCCCAGCTTCGGGCCATCCTACCATTGACTCACACAACAATGCTCCAGCTCCAGCAGCAACATTGCCAAGCATTGCTCGGCCTGGAGGTACTTCATCATTTGTGAATTCATTTGTAGTCTCGGGCGCCAACGGGAGAGGAAATGGAAGCAAAGAAAGGTCAATGGTCTGCGTCGAAAAAAAGACCCACAGGTGTCAGCAATGAAGCAGCAGGCGGCAGTGAATAAGGCCAACGGCAGTACCTAAATAGCATCGAAAAAGCTTCGTTATAAAATGCTGAATGCGCCGTACACGGCGCGGAAAGTCATTGTACTTGGGTAATGAGCTGTAATGAGATAGGCGGAGAGGGATGATAACGGTGCCGGTGATCACTTGATGGTCTTTATCGACTTCTTTATTAGTATTTAACTCACAATATTAGCCGAATTATTGGCAGTGTGAGGGAATTGAGATAATTGATTGCTGCATCAATGCCACACCCCACCCGGCTTGGCATGTCTATATCAACTGGGTGTTGTGATGTTGAGGTGAGTAGCATGTGGTTACTCAATAAAACTATCTAGACCTGAGTTCAAGACCTGAGTTCAAGACTATACCATTTTTGAGCAATTGTCAGGACAAAGTAGTAAGAGACTTACGATAATCTAACGCCATCTGTGCGAGGAGTCCTTGCACTGTTCTTGACCCCGGTTCATCCAAACACAACCCCCAAAAACTAATCGCCTCATTCATTGGACTATGCAGTTGGATGTTCAGTGCATGAGCCTTACATCGAATGACCTGCACAACAGTGAGTATAGTAAAGAATTATAATGATAAGCAAAATTCATACCTTGACAGCCTCTTCACCTGTATCAGGGTGAAATGGAAGCTCACAAAGATAAGAATCTTCAGACATCTGGAAGAGAACAACCAGTCAATTCCAATATGAGCAGAAGCAAAAAGACCTACCATGGTGAGTAAAGGGAAGGAAAAGGACACATGTATATCAATAATAATCCAATATTTAAACCGCTCGCTGAATCTAGGGACATGCAGCATGGTGGGGCGCGGAAAATGGGGCAAATAATGCATGTATATTTTGCATAAATATATAGAATCATAGATTGATACAAAAAAAAAAATATTTTTAAAATTTGGCAGCTGAAACAGAAGTGCAGTCTGTGATAAGCAACAAGTCAAGGTAGAACACAGGATCAATACTACTAGTAACCAAGATGAGGAACTGACGCGGGTCGGTGAAACATCTTTAGAAATATGCAAGCATAGTAGTTGGCCATCACCTCCTCCACTGCCCAGACTGCACTCTGATCATCTTTGCAAGAGAACAACTTCTGCAATGCGAGTGGTTTTGGTCCCAGCCATCCCTTCAGCAATTTGAACATTGCTTTAACAAAAGGAAGTCTATAAGCATGATTGTTGTGAGATGAAAAGCTGGGGACAAATGTTGAGGACGATTGGCCAGCGCCAGCAGCGATGGACTACGCTTTCCCTCTCGTACCAGATCTCCCACGCTAGCTCCACCTCATCCCCATCTTCCACAGGTTCACTGACCATGTAGCGGTCCAGCTGAATCAACTCAAGTCGGAAGTTGGATTCATACAGCTCCCACATGACCTCCTGCACAATTTGATCATCAACAGTTCCTGCCTCAGTGAGCTGGACATCAACACCGTTCCACAATGCTGGGGCTGAAGTGATGTTACTTTCATCGCAATTGTACCTCGTTGAGTTCAATACCCATTGAGCATGAGTCCTTGATAAGCTTCCTAAGTTCTACCAGCATTGAAGCACAGCGAGCAGAACTAGCAACATTGAAGCCATCCGCCGTTTCAAACATTGCCTTCCAATCTTTGTTTGTGAACCATTTTCGGATTGGGGAGATTGAGACGCCACATGAACACAGGAAAACACGGAGCCACATTAGAAGGAATGAGGCCCAGTGAAAAGCCGCACCGGCCTCAGCTGACATGTGCCGGCATGTGCTGGCAATACCTGGGATGAGCTGGGATTATCCAACTTGCGGATAATCCCAGAATTTGGCCGTTTCCTATGTTGTGGTCCGGGCAGGTCTGGGCAGGTCTGGGCATATCTGACCAAAAGCAACACCATAAATGAAAATTCAGTTTCCTATTCAATTAAGTTTCTCTGGGATCCTCTGGGATCATCTGGGCTTAGCTGCATATGTGCCTATTACTGAAATTGTGATTGGATGCCTATCTGGGATGGTCTGGGATGGTCTGAGTTAAATGTATTGGATTATCACTACTTAATACAACATAAATACGATATACAAACTACATCGTACATATACTGCGACATTGAACTGATGACCGAGAAACATGCGGCGTGAGATATTGAGAAGCGGGAGCCAACCACAATAGCTGAAAAGATTTTTCAGTTAATTAGCTCAAAAGAAAAGGTTGAGATAGCTCACCTTTGATGTACAGGAATTAATGAAAAGAGTCAAGTGCGGCATACTGGCATACCGGCATGCTACGAGATCAACAGAGCTAATAAAAAACATAGCTCAATAAATTGTTCAAGAAAAGGTGAAGGTATCTCACTGTAAGGATCTAGGCGGAATCCTTCGAGCGCGGGTTACAAACCTGGAAACCAAAGTGCGGATACGCTCCGTACTTCTGTTGTTCAGCCGAACTGGGAAAGTTGGTTTGAGATGTGAAAGGATGTGAGTGTAGAACGGTTCCGAAGTGCCTATGGGATGTAAGACTCGTGTCGGGATCGTCCAAGGGACTAATGTAGGGACGGCAGGTCCGTACAGGCGATAGAATGAACTTGGCGAGTAAGCCTAAGAGTAGATGAGTTTCCGACTCGAAGGGTAGGACCCACTAAGTGCAAGCGGCTTTGATAGCGATATGAGCGGAAGCGGAAGGTCAAGCGGTAGCTGACCTGATGCGGCGCAAACAGAGCGGAACCAAATAGATGATAGTAAATTGCAGAGGTTGTGAAAACGATGGAGTGAAGAAACAGAGTTAAAGAAACAGATAAAGCGAGAAACCGGAACACACAAGGGCACACGAGTCAAGGGGTTAAGCAATATTTCCAATCTACTGTACTTGACATGGTACAGAACTATATAAAGGGTACTCAAGGACCGGAGTAGCGATAGGTAATAATCTGAGAGTAGAAAAGACAAGAATAGCCAAAAGAAGTACAAGGAATGAAAGACAATGATAAACATAAGCGGAAGCAGCGGGATGAGCATAAAGCATATGTATGATTGTAAGAATGACGGAGAATGGATCGGCGGGATCATAGAAAGTGTACGGTGAAGGAAATAGTAAGACAGAAGCAAAGCGGAAGTGTATCGGAACCGGAAATGCGGCGGAAGCGGGTTATGTAATGGTAAGCAGGAAACGTCGGCAGTCTGTATATGCCTAGGGCATGACACTCACCTTGGGAAAGGCCCAGCTCAACAAGTTCATTCTCAAGTCTCTAATCTGAGGTGCGCTGAGGAGTAATTGAAGCTTTGAAGAACAAATGTCGAGAATAGATAAAGCGTTGAGATGACAGCAAACAGGAAGAGAACAAAAGAACGACGAAAGAAAAATTTCAAAATGTCGAAACTTGTAATCACATGTTAAGCCGCACGGCGGCATACATATAGTTCCTTCAATTTTCATGAAGTCGAAAAGTTGGAAGTACGAGCGCCAAACACACAGCAGATTAACTAAGTCGCATTGAGCAGCATTGAGTTCGAACTTGGAGACTGTTTTGAGTGAATTTCACCCCAATAGATTTCGGAATGCCATGAAATAAATTGAAATAAATGGTGCCCTTCATTTGACCAGCTGTACCCGGACAGACTCGGACCAAGTCAGATATGTGCCAAATTTCCAGATTAACCCAGATCAACTCGGCGGGGCTTTTCACTGGGAATGAGGTCTTGAGGGTGTTTATTGGTGTAATGAAAACGACAGGGTCTGGAAGTGCGTATTCAAGTAATGAAGGTCCCGTTGACCACTCCAACTCCCCAAGTCGAGTGTGAGCAGTGGCCCAATCTTGGAGACGCCGAGGGTAAGCCTGGTGGGAGATTACAAGAAATTGGTTCCGTTGTTCATTTGTCCCGGAAGATTCATTGTCTAGATAGATATTAGATATTAGAGAGGTTTGAAACATTGAGCAACAAGTACACACCTGTTCTTGCCCTCTTCACCTGGGGCAGTCGTGACACATACTCGCACTTGGTAACATCCAATGCTTCTATTGCGGCTGGTTTTGCAGCAGCAGACCCAAGTTTCAACGCAGGATTACGATGACTGGGTCGGGACAAACTAACAATGATATGACTGTTGTCCTGCCTAAATGAACCCAAGACCCAACACCGAGAACTGTTGATGAATAAAAATAGCACGTGCATAACATTTATAATAACTGGGTAGGCCAGTGTAGATGACTGGATGAGGTGGATCACTTTGAGAGACATTGAGTTTAGAAAAGGAATCCCAAATTGGCAGTTGAGAATTCCAATCCTCATCTAGAGGGGCTACAACGCGGTCAATCCTTGCAGCTGAGTAGTCCGCTAGTGGCCGCACCAACCACAATGGTATGCCTACTTGATGCAGGTCTGCAGGCGCATCCAAATCTCCTGTGAATGCACCTATGACTGATTTATCAACTGGGAAGGCTTCATTGACTTTCCTTTTGCATGGGACCCAGTGCTGTAGCCACTGAGTGCGCGCATATGTCTCCAAGAATGTGGGTTGCAGGCAATTCAGCTGCAGCAACACAATATTTTGGGCACCAGGTTGTGAAAGTCTTTCAGTGTACTTCCGGAGTTGGTCATAACCATGAACTAAGTACCCATCGTTCTGCTGAGATTCTGGCATATTCAAGATTGACTGACAAAGCTCTGCACATGCCGCACTGATTTCTTGCTGAAGAGAGTGTGCCAAAGTTACAGCCCCGTGTAGTCCGGGTAAATGAGCCGGCTGAAAATCTGCACTAGATGGTTGGTACCACGCCCAGCGAAGGGGATGGTCAGCGGAGTCACTGGGTGAAGGAATCACTGCCAAGTGTCCAACATTTGGATGAAATGGTTGTGGCCAGTAGCATGGATCATCTTTTCCCCAAGTATTGGACCGTTGATACGCCGGTTATCTGGCCAGGTCTGTATAATCTAGATCTTGCTGTTTTGGCATATCTGGAGTGTACAAGGGGATACCTAGGGCTATAGTGAGTCCCAAACTGTTAGCCAAAGCTAATGGCAGTCTATTGTACCCATTGAGTTGCATTGTGGATGGTATTGGTACTTGCCACACTCTGTACTCAGCCAAAGTCCTATGCAAACAGACAAAACCTAGGAAATACAAAATCTAGGAAATACTAGTGTCTGTTTAATACTAGGCTAGACTTGCTTGATGCATATTCAGGGAACTTCAACCATACAAGTTCACAAGCAGAAGTGAAGTTAACAGAAACATACTTGGCTAATTGCTAGACTATGTTCATAAAACCTAGAGTTGATTTCAATCAGTAATATTCTGATGAATCATACAAATTAGAGAGACTTATTAATCAATGATACCCAAGGTGCTGACTGATGCCCTTTATTTTGATTACTCAGATACCCTTTTGTTTACTAATCCTTATATATGTCTTACTCATCCACTCTCCTTGCTTACTGATTGCTTACTGTACATATCTGTACCTATTTATAAGCCACTTCTTTGTAGTATAAAAGGGGACACAGTTTGTTGTGTTTCCCCAGGTTAGAGTAGGGTTCTCGCTCTCTCCTCAACTGAGATGGTTCATCTGGGTTGTGCCTAAGGAAGCTTAAAGTTCCTAGGGTTTGGTGAAACTGTTGTGAAATGCACAGCAAGCCAAATACCTAGACTTGGTTCAAGTTGGCATTTCCTAGGTTCTCAGTATAATAAACACATTTGGCCTTTGCTTACTCTATTGTGAGAAGTGAAGTTATTTATTACCACTCTCTGTGTGTGAACTAGGCCACTCTCTTGAGTTATTGGTGAGACTGTGGCTTGCACAGTAAGCCAGAACCTAGAGTTTAAAGGACTGTTCTGCTCGGCAGTGTGGTGGTTGTAATTTTAGTGTGACAAGTCATATTGTTGACTTATTGTTTTTGGACATTTGGTCCCATTGTTGAAAGGCGCTTGGCCTATTGTTTGTTTTGGACACTTGGTCCCATTGTTGGCACTTGGCCACTTCTCTCTAAGGATTCTGAGAAGTAAAACCTAGAAAACACAATAACCCCATGTGTGGGACAGAGAAACAAGAATATAGAGTCTTGACTACAAAAGCCTAGTCAATAACAATTCAGAGGAGGTTAACCTTTGACAACTCAATGAGACCTCGCATAAATAAAAGTGCAAGTATTGATGGTTGCAATCATGCAACTGTTGGACTTGCACAGATACATTACCGTCGCAGATGAGTAGAGCAGCGACTGATGGGTGCATAGATGATGTGCATATTGGGTGTAGTCACGAATAATTTGAGATCTGGGAACTTGGACGTGACAAGTCCGTCAAATGAACAATAAGCTAGATTAATATTAGACAATAAAATAATCATCAGGAAACATCGCACTTACAAAGCATTGAAGCATCAACGCCTCCGGATGGAGTGCTATTGGCATCTGGACCTTGAGATGGAGGTGTAGGATCTAGATTAATATGGTCAGAACATTTGCCCCAAAGAGGCCCAAAAAAATAAAATACATACATGTAGTGTTGTGAGCTTGAGGAGGTGGTGATGTTGCGAAAGCTTTGAAAGGCACCGACATTGCATTTGGTATAATTCCGGCCTGCCTGCTTCTTGCCGCAAATTCCTTCAGAGACAGCTTTACCTTTTCACGGGGTCCAGAAGGGGTAGAAGTATTGACTTCAATGGGAGCGTCCTGTCAAATGAGAGTAACAGGAGCAGTGGTAGGGACAATAATCGTGGGAGGAGCTGTGGGAGGAACCATAGTCGATAAGTGAGCACCTTTGCTGAAATTGATATCCAAGTCAAGACCAGTCTGGCGCAACATTTCGGATATGGGTAGAGGCGGAAGCAAAGGGAGATGGTGTAAGTACAAAGGCAGGAGAGATAGGCGCCTATAAGCATTAAATCTCACAAGTCATTAACAGATGCCGGCCGGAATTTGGACTTGGAAATTTTGAGTTGTTTGGCTGAGCGCCTAAACTCAGTTCCTTTCTTTCACCATCGTTGTTCATTGTGCACTCACCCACTGCATCAGGAAAAGCCATTTTTGCCTAGGTGACCCCAGAGTGGCCTAAAGCAAACTAGGTGACCTATGAATCCTATGGCATCCTAGGATTTTGGGCTCGTCCCTTGCCAGTCAAGGCTCTTGAGGATTCCCTAGGGTATCCTAGGTTTGCCCAGGTTTACCCAGGTGTTCCCCAGGTGTTCCCCAGGAGCACCTGGGCAAACCTGGGCAAACCTAGGCTTGCCTAGGGAATCCTCAAGAGCCTTGACCAGCAAGGGATGAGCCCAAAATCCTAGGATGCCATAGGATTCATAGGTCACCTAGTTTGCTTTAGGCCACTCTGGGGTCACCTAGGCAAAAATGGCTTTTCCTGATGCAGTGGGTGAGTGCACAATGAACAATGATGGTGAAAGAAAGGAACTGAGTTTAGGTGCTCAGCCAAACAACTCAAAATTTCCAAGTCCAAATTCCGGCCGGCATCTGTTAATGACTTGTGAGATTTAATGCTTATAGGCGCCTATCTCTCCTGCCTTTGTACTTACACCATCTCCCCTCATCGCCGTAGACAGTGTCAGTAACTATACCGACACCCATCTACACATCCCGCATGAGACAGAGTCCCAATGCGGAGGCAGCGTCTCTGACACTGCGAGGTCCCAGGCCATTACCAGTGACCAAATCTTGCTCACCACAAAGCGCGGTGAACATTAAAAGTGAACCGAAGTTACCTCGTAACTTCAATCAGGTAGTAGCGATACCACCACAGGAAAGTACAATGTACTTCCCTACTGCAAGGGCGCCAATGGTACCCAATATTATTACACCTCCAGTAGTTGTACCAAACACTACTGGAGATCACTCCAGTATGGGACCGCAACACAGTACCCTTCCGGTAGTTCCTACTACCATATCCATCGCCCCGGCGACACAAAGTGTTGCCCCTCCGGTAGTACACACTACCGTAAGACTGCCCAAATTGCTGTCCAGCAATGCGCCAGAGCCAAGTTCAATGCCAGTACCAACGGTATCGGCCGAGTTGCAACCACAGCCGCTTCCGTTGGGAGTAGCTAAAGATTGGATGAGTCGCATAGCGATTCAACGCCAACATAACACCAGTCTCCGAGATTTCGGATTCGCGCCATCTGGGCTTCCCGACCAAATGGTGGGATATAATGTCGACGGAATACCCGTTGACAAATTGACTACTCCCAGAGAAATCTGGGATCGATTTTACATTCCACCCGCTGAGTCCTTTCCAGGACCAAGCAATAATGCCGGAGCGAAAGCGCCTAGCAAAAAATCCCGTGAAGGGGGGAGGAAGCACAAGAGTGCTAAATCCAAAGGCCGCAAACGCAGCCCATGGTCAGATGAATCATCGGACCCAAGTGACACTGAGTCAAATACTGACTCATCGTCTAATGCCTCTTGGCTAGACAAATTTGCTACCCGCAAGGGTAAAATTAATAAAAATGAGCAGCGTAAATTACTGCGCTCGCTTGCATCTAAGATGCGAGAAACAACAGGTGACGACGAATGTCGTTCCCGATGGAAACACAAGGTACACAAAGTGTACCGTAAACAAATTCGAGATAAGGTAGGGAATCCTATCCCTCCCATTGAGAGCCGTAAAGCTCTTAAAATTCCATCTCCGGAGGTCTATGATGGATCTCCGGATGTCGATGTCTTCAAGCGGTGGCTAATGTCACTTCTCCAATGGATGGTAGTCAACCACATGTGCGGTGACGATTACGATGCTACACGGACTGCCGTGCTTGGCATGTTTCTACAGGGCAAAGCCCTTGACTGGTATAACGACGAAGTCGCTGGTATACACCGCACTGTCCTTAAGTGGACATTTGAAGGCGCCATTATTGGTGTCATTGATCGTTGCATCCAAGCAACAACCATTCATCAAGCTGCACGGCAGTTTGACCTTATTGAGTATTCACCCGATACAGGTGTGAGGGATTATTATTCCTCACTTACACAATGGGCATCACGGATGCTCCAAACACCGGATGATGCAACAATGCGGAAACGGTTCATTGAGGGATTACCCTTCAATATTATCAGGCAACTCACGAACGAGGGGATCGTTCCGGAGTATGCCAAATTAGAAGTGATGGTCAGAGCCGTCACACGCATTGAGGACCACACGGCCCTCACTAAATATTATGTCTCTTCTAGGAATAGAGACGATGAACTTGAATCATCAGAACACCCCGATGAGTCAGACACCGAGAACATTAAAAATGTTCTTGAGCCAATCGAGGAGGACACCTCCTTAAGTATCAGAAAGGATAAACCTTCCGAATGATTTATTGGTTTATTCCGACGCCCAGGTAATATGCCTTACCTGGGCATAACTACTTATCCTCAGCCCGGATTCTCACTTAGAATCCTCATTAAGCAATACTCGGAAACTTCCGAGTCTGCGCGTTGAACATTTGGACATTTCCGAATCAAATCATGCTCTAGTGGTACGCCCCACTATCGGTTGATTCGGACAAGTCCGAAAATCTGATGCGCCGCATCAATTAATCCTGTACTTGATACGGGATCATTCTATGTTAAACCAAATTAAAAATGGTTTGGATGGTGATGATGTCATTACCATTTTCGATTCACATCCCTGATGTTAATCTGGTGGGGGAGGGTGTAACGCCTCCGCCTCTCCATAATCACCACTGACCGTATCCGGCGATACGGTCATCCTAGACGCCGCCGATAGACCAAATGGTCTATCTTATCATTCTATTTATTATTAATTATATAATAAATCCGTTACTATAAGTATTGTACGATTACTTAAGAGTCTAGTCAGTCTTTTACACCGTCGTACACACAATAGTATCCTATTTGTCGTGTTCACCGGTGTTCTTAAGGACTTTGCCCATAGGGCGCGTTATACTGGAGGTAGTGGCTCTGGTGTTTTCTCGCATCTGAAAATACTGGGCATGGCATGAGAAAGCGAGGGAAGATTGTCCAGTAGCTGTGCTGGAAGAAAGCGGCAACATCCAGCTCTAGATGGTTTCAGAATGACTTGCGCAGGTTCTGATCCTGGAGGTGGCACTTCAGGGGAAGAAGGTCCTGCAAGCTGCTGTATCATTAGTTAGAGAAGTGAAGATGATTGATAAAAAATAATCCATACTTCCGGCTCATCTTGCCATTGAGGATTGTTATCTTTGTTGACCAATCTTTCCTCCATAACATCTTCTCCAGACATACATGCAACTTTTCTTGAGGAAAGTTTGGGCTTGAGGGAGCAACCTTTACTTTTCGCAAGATGCACACTGAGGCCATGGGGATCCTTGCAGTCTTTGCAGCAGGTTGGGCAGAAAAAATTTAAGGTCATAATAGAATTACTAGTGAAGTTGTTAGTTAACATTTGTTCATATAAAAGTAAGAGCCTACCCCAATACAGACAAGGAGAAAAAATGAACGAAGGTAACAAGCGAGAAGAAGCGAGCAGAAAGAAGTACAACTTCAAGTTGCTGATGACTTGTGATCACACTTCGTACACATCTTTGAGATTGATTATAATAACAATAAGATTGCAAGAACTACAGCATTATGATAATATTGTCTAGGTATGAAAAAGTGGTGTAAGGCTGGTGACAACTGGCAGCACAAACGCGCCAGGCACATTGAAGGAAAAGCAGTCTGTGAGCCAAAGCATATCATCTCTAATTGTTCCATTCAATATGCCGTCTCCGTTTTCCGCCCCATGCAGCAAATAATACTGCTGCAACAATAGAACAAATGTTACTCATCCGCCAGCCAAAAAAGACCACCTGGAGCAAGTTTGAGATAGCTGGACAAAGACACTGTGGGTTGTTGGATTGTGAGGTTGCAGCATCTCATTCATAAGGGGTGCGGATGGTAGGGTCTTTGGCATGCAAAAAAGCAGGTGTATAACTTCAGGGGCCAGGTGATGCGCACATTGTTGGTGAGCTCTCATTGGATATGCTCAGCAAACTAGAGATGGCGGAGGGAAAGCAAGTCAGCAGGGGGGTTGTCGTTGTCGTTGTCATTGAGGACCAGCTGGGTGAGGGTGCTGGGGACGGGGGAAGGGATCGAGAGTCGATGTTGGGGGTGGCAGCGAAGCAGGGCCAGGGGCATAACACAGCTGCAAAGAAGAGGCACAGTGGGCCTGGGACACTTTAGCACTCCGGCGATGTCTTCTATGAGGCGTTTGGTTGGAGGTTGTGAATTTGGATATGGCTGCGTGGACACCGTAATACCGGAGGTTGTAGTCATAGTCCTCCATTGGATGATACAGATGGAATAATGTGAGGCGAGAGAGGCAGGTGAAGAATTCCGGGCATAGGCTGACTAGCATATCCTAAGAAAGAAAGAAAAAGTTGTCAGTTATGATAGACAATGCAGTGGCATTGGAAACATACACCTTGTCAGGAAACCCTTCTGTGTGTTTATGATCAAATCCGGGAAGACGAGCCACTTGAGCCTATCACAGCGCTGCAGTGTCAATTTGAGAAAGTCAACATGCCCTAGAGATGGGCACAAATGAGGCATGAGGAAGAATATACTCAAATATATTTGCATTCATCATTCGAATGCAAATATCGGCTTGTCAGACACCCATATTCATCTCTTATATTCATGAATATTCATGCATATTCACGTCAATAGCAGACATCAACAATAACTACTGTACATTAATTTACATACCTACCATAAGCCATGGCAACTGTTGATAAGGCCCTGCCAGAGCATATGTATGCCAGAGGCTTGCAGGCAGCCTTTTAAAAGGCCCCGCATTGGCAATCTGTACATTTTAAGTACTGAAGATTGTATCAATACTAATACTTACATTAATACTTGTTGGTACGATATATGAGTAACGGAAGTGCAGGGCCCAAAGCCGCCGCAAGCCCATATTATCAGTACAAATCATTATTGTAAGTACTGTTGGTTGTTGGGGCGCCTTCTAAAGGGCTGCCGTTTGTAATTTTTGTTCATATACTTCCGTGAATATTCACAAATATATGAATGGATTTAAGTGCTTCATTTGAGGCATTCAAATATCAGACATTCACCATTCATGTCATTCAAATGACCCCTTCCATGAATGAGCATTCTTGTTGGTAAGTCATTTGAGTGCAAATATGGACTTTTGAAGCTCCATATCCATGCCATGAATCATGAATGCATTTGAATGGGCATTCATGCCCATCTCTAACATGCCCTATGTAGCTGTGCAGATTTGGAAGAACCAGTGGGCAGAAATACCACGTGGGCATGATGCTGGGGATGAATCCAAACAGGACAAGGTTGGTCAGGCGTTGCATGGCGCGAGGAGCTTGTACATGGCAGGGTAGAGGTCTGTTTGGTGTGTGCATAGAGCAAGGCGAGTTGGGGGAAGTGTTATCACACACCGGTGTCTGGTAGAAGATTCTGAGAAGCTGCATGTGGAAGACAGTATCTGGATATCGGGTGAGTTAGCATAAACGACAATGTTGACAACGCGGCGTATTAGACTTACATTAGCCTAGTTTCTTCCTCAAGTAGATGCTTTGTCTGCCCAGCAAGGTGGAAAGCACATGTATTGACAAATTCTCGAGTAGTGGTATTCAAACAAATCCTGAGGAACCTATGCCCACCAAACGCAAGTGTAAAGGTCCAGCCAAGGCCGTGAAGAAACTATGCATTTGCTGGGCGCATCTGCCGTTACGCTGAGCTCAAGTTCAACAGCAGTCCTGTCCTCATCAATCAACCGCTGTCTGTATCCACATTGACGTCAACTCATATGAACAAAGCTCATGGCGGCTAAGCATTAACACTAAGGGAGACATGATGTTGCGCACTGACGGTATTGGATGGGAGAGTCAAACAGTAGAAGGCCGCAACTGCCATCAGCAAGGGTTTCCGGCCGCAGATATTGAATTGTTGTAAGGCACAAATGACTGGGCATTGGCCATGAAAGGATTGGGAGTCTCGGTCGGTTGAATCCAAGTTTGAGAGACATTCTGAGTTCTAGAGGGTTGTTTTCTTGGAGGCATTGTTTAAAAAACAGTTTTTGTCAGATATGGCATTAATGAGTACAAGTTTAAAATATACTGTTAAGATCGTGCAAGACCAAAGGTATCCGATTGGTATCCGAAAGGTATAGATTGACAAAGTAGGTCTCAGACCGAGATCAGAGATTGAAGATGAAGTGGGATGTGCGGTACAGCTATTAGCTAGACCCTTGTCACGCCAAATAGTCCCGAGATGAAGTTCAAGAGACAAAGATAGATTTGGCCAATGTATTGGCCAACGAGTAAGAAGGAAGAAGGATAGACTAAGACAGAACTTAGTCAGACAGAAGGTCTGGTTTATCCAAGTTGATATTTAAACTGAGGTCTACTGTACAAAGTACCACTACTTATATACTTATGGAAAAGACAATAGTCGGAGACAAGTTCAGGAGACCAAAGTGATAATATCAATATAAGACAATAGAACTGAATGGATTGGGAAGGGAATATAATTGAAAGATAATAAGAACCAGTTAGAAAGTAATCCAAAGAGTCCGATGGCGGTATGACATCGGACAAAGATAAGAGATAAGATATATAAGATAACGAAAAGAGATAAGATGACAGGAATAGACGGGGTGGAATCGGAATGATGCCGGAATGATGGTAAAGGTGATCCGGTGATGATCCGAGAGAAGCCAATGCGGCATGATTGTAATAAACACTTGATACATTGTCTTTATTTTACTACTGTTTAAATTTCCTATCTATTTGACTAATTATATATACTGTTCAATTTCAAGGACTTCATAAGTGGTGTGACCTGTGACCCCTCCGCCCGAAATCGATTTTTGTGTAATCCCCATAGTGTATGACCACTAAAGTCACTAAGTGTGACTTTTTAGCAGATCTAGGTCCCTTGTGACCCATGACTTTAAATTTATGAAATGGTACAGTATAGTTTACTAGTGTAGATACCAAAAAGTAACACTTGATCTGGCTTGATACATTTTGCATATTCCATGTTACAAAACCTCTGACTTGTTTGACTATTGTTTAAATCTCCTATCTATCCTGCTAATTATATATAATACAGCTAGCCAAGTACAAACAGCTGGCTCAGTGCACACAGGTTATTAGAGGTTGATTGATAAAGCAGACAGTGTACACAACACTGTTAGTTGGCCTTGGTCACACAGACACAAGGGAGACAAAGGTCCAGACACAAACACAGACACAGAAACACAACTTGATATTCCACAAGTACATACAGAGCTTAAATACAAGTCCGGCGAGTTAATAACAAGTACAACACATGGAGTGAGAGCAATAAGATAAGAGTGGAATGTAGCACAAGGTAGGTAAGTAAGAATAGACAATAGCACAATAATGAAGCAATGGTGAGTGGGCAGGATAAAGATAGTACAACTAGTTCACATACCAGTAGTTACAGCGAGAGAGAACATTCCATAGATAGTAGCAAGTGAGAAGACTGTTCCATAGTAAGTATAATGAAGGTGATAGATGATGAAGTCCAACACTCCTCCTCAAACCTTTGCAAGTCCCATAGATGATGTGAAGTGTTTGGCTATAGGTCCGGTGATAGGAGTGAACAACTCAGAGATGAGGTTTTGAAGCCAGATTGCTTCCTTGGCTGCATGCGTGAGAGCAACATATTCTGCTTCTGTAGTGGATTGTAACGCCTACGGCACGTTCATTGCCGTTAGCGCCAATATTACATAATTAGTTCACTCTTATCCTTGTACCATGTACTTGTTTTGGTCTATTTCTCTAATAGAACGAGATCTTGCTCATGGTCTGAGGCATTAAGAGTCAGGACTCTTACACTTTTTTGAGCAACCTTGTCCTGAATAGGACTATTACAGCAATATGACCACACAACAGCACAACTCAAGCCATGACTCTGTCATGGCTCTGGCTTACTCTTTTCTTTCTCAAATCCTTTCTATGTTCCCTCATGATCCTCTCTCACACATCTCTGGGATCCTGGACTTCTCCTCCCAGGGAATTCAACAGCTGCTAGTCAACTTTAAGCAGCTCTGGGAACAACATGGTCTTTCAGTGGCTGGTAGGAATTTGGCAGAGGCAGTGGTGCAGGATTCAACATTAAGATGTTGCTGGGCAGTGAAGGAAGAAGGTTTCCAGGCAGAGGTCTGTTTTCAGATGATAGTTCATTAAGAGACTGGGAGAAGAGTTTGGGATGGAACTGTCCAAATCTCAAACACCACCTCCTGCTCCAAGTTCTCCATCACCTTTGACCGCTCCTACTGCTTCATCACCGACTCCCACGCTCGCTTTGAACGCATTGAACGCATTGAAATCATCTCCACATGCTCTGACATTGGTTTCACCCTCCAAACCCACTTCCCCTTCATTTCGACTCCAACCAACCTCAGAGTTTGCACGGGAGGTGGCTGAACTGCGGAAAGCAGGCCGGAAACTCGAAGTATTCATGGATGAACATGTCATGGGGCTCGAACACACAGCTGGCACACCGCCAGCTCGTGTTCATCTCTCAAACTCTCCAACCGAGTGTACACCTGCGCCTTATATTGCCCCTGTGACTGCTGTTCCACCAACAGGCCTTTGTAAACATGTCAAACACAATGTGTATGGTTCACTCTTGCTTCGTTCAAGTCGTTGCCCATCCCAATCTGGTACACTCATGCCATCACCCTCACCCACTGAAACTCCCCATCACCATATTTGTGCTCCCAATCAATGCTCCCATTCATGGCGCTGGAGATCTACTGTCTCCAATGTGCCACCACCATCTCAATCTGGACTTAGTGTCAGCATCCAGAGAATCCGGCGATTTTCACAGGACACTTTCTCTTCTTCTGCACTTATGGAAATTGCCAGCATACTACATCATACGTTACCTATTAGATGACTGTATGTTTCTCTTTGTTATGTTTTCCCTTTTCCATCTTTCTCTTTTGTTTTTTTTTTTAGGTAAGATGGACCTGTGGGGTCAATCTAGGGGGCATGTGTAACGCCTACGGCACGTTCATTGCCGTTAGCGCCAATATTACATAATTAGTTCACTCTTATCCTCGTACCACATACTTGTTTCGGTCTATTTCTCTAATAGAACGAGATCTTGCTCATGGTCTGAGGCATTAAGAGTCAGGACTCTTACATGGATAGAGAAATGGTGTCTTGTTGCTTTGACGACCATGATACTGCTCCTCCATTGAGCATGAAGACATATCCTGATATGGCATATCTGTCCTCTTGCCAACATCCACCAGTGGATGCAACCACCATGTGAAGCAAGGGTCCATCAAGTAGTGCATCTCTCCTGAGTGGACCTATCCACTATGGATGCAACCACCATTGCAAAGCATGCAAGGGTCCATCCACTAGTGGATCCCTCCACATGGATGCAACCACCATGCAAGGTACTGCAAGGGTTGGATCCACTGTGGAGGAGTCCACCACATGAAGTGAATCCATTATTGGATCCCTCCACATGTGGATCCAACCACACTACTTGAACAGTAACCTGATAAGAATGGTTTAACCAGAGGTCAACAACTTAAAATCTGGTTAAACCAGATTAAACCAATTCAAGTGTCGTTAGGTTATCTCATTTTGGTTAACCCCAGGTTTAAGCAGTACTTAAACTCGTTTTAAACCAACATTAACCAACTCAATCATGTCCTCTATCAGTATTTTAATCAGAATATATATTCATCAGCATTCTCATATGGTTAACTAAAGTCCCAGATGGTTTAACCAGGTTAAACCACATCAGGAAAAGTCTGTACCTACCATATCAGGGTATAGTATGCTAGAAGCCTGGGCCAACCCCCCCTGGATAGTTTGATACTTATCCTCTAATTTCAAAAAAAAAATGAGTGTTCTTGATGGGAAGTTCTAAAGATCAGTAAAGACTGATCTTCCAGGGGACATCAAGATGAATCTGGGACCAAGAAAGGGTAGAGAACATATCAGGGTATCAGGGGATGAAACAGATCACCCTTATCCATTCCAATCTGCATATTATATCAGGCAATCTTTAGACTCAACACTTTCCATTGATTTCCTTTTATGGACATACAGCTTTGGCCTCATCCACTAAAGTCAAAGGTCATCCAAAAAATATTTTGCAATCCAACCCCTTCCCACCACAGGATTGGCTTCATTTGTGGTGAGCAACCTATTCTATGTATAGAGAAGAGATCTGGATGGCTACTACATGTTATTGTCCTCATGGAAAGAGTCCAGCCAGTTTTTGTGTTCAGTTTGGCCATTTCCCAATCAGGTAGGGAAAACAGCTTCAATCTCATCTACTGCAACAGATTTGTGATTTCTTAATTAAGTAATAAAAACAGCTTTGGCCTCATGCACTGCAAAAAATTTGTCACTTCTCAATTAGGCAATGAAAACAGCTTTGACATCATCCACTGCAAAAAGTTTTGGGATTGCCTAATTAAGAAATAAAAACAGCATTGACCTCATTGAAATAAAACTGCCTAATATAGTAATTTATCCAAAATGCCAAATGTGTCTGTGTTAGGGCATGCCCTAGAATCTTAGGACATGCCCTGGGATGTTACAGAATGCCCTCCAATGCAGTTCAGTCACCCAACTTATTAGTCTTATTAGTCTACACTTTTGTTACATTGACCTGACTGAAAAGACTCAAAGTCCCTGGCAAATCCAAGGTGCCTTGGTCATGTCCAGGATGGCTTGGTCATGGTCAGGGAAGTGGGTCATGTCCAGGGAAGTGGGTCATGTCCAAGCAAGTAGGCCATGACCTGGTCACCTGGGTCAAGTTGGTCATGACCAGGGGTAGGATAGGGTATGCCCTGGCAGGGATAGGGTACCTTGTGGGAGAGGAGGGAGACCTCTTGGGAGGGGTGTGGAACTTCCAGGGTAGGAGTAGGGGGTGCAGTGGGGGTGACAGAGGGGGAGTAGAGGGTGCTGAGGGAGGAGTAGGGGATGCTTGGAAAGCAGTATAAAATGCTTTGGGAGAGATGTCAGCCTCCAGAGAGTGGAATAAGATGGTGCAGGAGAGATGTCAGTTTACATGTGAAGTGTGTGCGGGCTGATTGCAGGTACATGGGGCAGTGGGAAGAGAAGGGAAGCTGCTGGCTCATGCTGAGTTGGATCTGGCCAAGGACAGCTTGGACATGACCTGGGGCAACTTGGACATGACCAAGGTTAGGTTGGACATGACCAAGGTCAACTTGGACATGACCAAGGTTAGATTGGACATGACCAAGGTCAACTTGGACATGACCAAGATCAGGTTGGACATGGCCAAGGGCAACTTGGACATGTCCAAGATTAAGTTGTACATCATTTAAGGCATTTTAAAAATTACTATATTAGGAAATTTTTAAATTTCTATGGTGGCTGAGGTCAAAGCTGTTTTATTACCAAATTAGGCAATTATCAAACACTTATGTTTTTCTCATAGAGTTAGACACATTTGGTATTTTTAATAAAATGGACATACAGCTTTGTCCTCATCCACTAAAATCAAAGGTCATCCAAAAACACTTCAGTAACCCCTTTCAATGTCCCAACTTAGGGCCAATTATTCATAAAATATTGCCCCCCTGGGGCAGGCAGTACCGGGCATATACCGACCTTGGTACTACCGGATCGGTAGTACCAAGGCCCGGTAATACTGAGATCGGTACTACCGAGGCCCAGGTGCCAGGGGTCCTGGTCTGGTACTACCACCTCGGTACTACCGGATTGAATTTTTCAAATCTTTTTTCTAGGGCCTGGAGCCATCCCCTTCAACCCATACCTGTCATCCCTTGCACTAGACTATGCATTGGGCATTAATTGCCTGCTAAATGCTAGGCTCACAGCCTGATCATTATCTGACTGCTGCCTGCAGCCAGAGCCCACTACCAGGATATTTTTCCTACAACCAATTGATAACCTGAAACCTGTAGTTGCCCTTCTCTTCTATCTGTGTACCTTCATACACTACATTTACAGGTTTTAAATGTTTCTATAGCAAAACATAATATATATATTGCAAGATGGGTGGGTAGAAAGACAGTACTGTATGCTCTTTCTGTGACCCCTCCCCCGGTCTTGCTGTTTTTTGAAGTAGATCTCCCTGGATTGTAAAAAATACCTTTTATTCAAAGTTCACTAATCAAAACCAAAGTGGTGCACTGGTGAGAAATAACAAATCGTTTCATTGTCTAAGTAGCTATCAGTTAGGTCGTTAGGGAAAAAAGAAGTCGTTACAAATTTTCGCATTCGAGTGAAATCTTGTAACAGCTCCATTGGTCCCCCAGGGAATCGAACCCCGGACCTCAGGTTCCCATGAGTGGAATAACACATAGTAACCGCTACACCATCAGACCATCAATAACATTAGAGGTTTTATGCTCTTGGCTAGTTCCAACGATTGAGCGGTAGAGAATCCCGGCGGCGGTTGCGGGTGGATGTACCTCCAGCCAAGGGTAGCACATCATAATTTGGTCTCTTGACAAACACCTGTTGCTCTCGACATGTCTTCATTCTGATCCTTTCGTTTGTGATATCAATAGTCATGGAGTCGGTTGTACCAGAGTCGGTAGTACCAGACTCGGTAGTACCAGAGGCAGTAATAATGATGGGTAACGTTATTTCATATAGTGGCAAACACACTACATATAACTAAGTAGTTACATATCACCAAACCTCTGTGCATCTGCAAGTGCCAGGGTGTCCATATGCTCAACTAATCCCATATCCAAATCATTGTCATTGAACTGATAGCCGTCTTCCTCCATTTCCTGCAACAATTCTACATGATCCGCATCTGTCTCCAGTTCAATCTCCGTCCACTGTGCTGGTTCAGGCCCTACGAAGCTAGGTCTAACGTCTGCTGGGAGATTTGACAACGCTTGGGTCCAACCTAAACCCAGCCAAATGAGATTAGTGCGCCGTTCATTCAGTTGAAAGAGTAGATTGGCATCTAAACAGGCGATAATTTAAGTGAACAAGTTCCTAGAAAATAAAACGAGTTTCATACCATCTGTCATGCTCACTGCAAACATTAATGTATCCCATTCCTCCTTGAACCACTCTCCTAAAACTGAGAGTTCATACCTCAAACGCTGCAATTCCTCAACAGAGCGATCCCGAAGCAGTATTCCTCGAATGCCAGTCCTCACCTGTTCATCTGACAACCATAGTGGCACCTCAACGAGGTCATTGGAATCACCTAAACCAATATCATCCCAGATTGCATCATCGACGTCTAGGTCAAAGAGCTTATCCATCGGAATCGGTCGAGGTACCACAGAATTGGAAGGGGCTTTATGCCCCTTCACCGCTGCGGCCATATGGACTTGAAGTTGATTGAATTGTTGAGCGAGAGTCTGAATTCTAGGATTGCGGCGCTTGACACTACTTTCAGTGTGATTATGCAGTTTCCATTCCGAAGCTAAGATGAAACACATTACACCCTGGAAACTAAAAAAAAGAAGTCTACTCAACTGTTAAGTTGTTGTCAAAACATGCGTTCCGATCGGTCTTGCTCAAATTTACAAGACTGGAGCTTTTGACGGAGGGCGCACAATCATGAGGTCTGTGATGAACTGACTTGAAGCCAGGTGATTATAGCGTTTCTTCCCTTCCACACCCAAGGCCCACTCCCTCGCCGACAGAGATTTCTGCACACTAGCCAGTCTGTCACGTAACTCTGGCAATTCCAGATCTGCCTCTGCAATTTCGTACGGTTCTGAATCGCGACGGGTGAGAACATGCTGGAGATCTTTGATGCTGTCATGGAGGGTATCTCGGGCTTTACGCAAATGCAGAGCTTCTTCCACTGCTTTTTGCCTAGCGGAACAAGATTGACCTAACAAAACATTAACATTAGCAAGATGTAAATGATAATTTGATTATGAGTCATACATGGGAGAGGCCGCGTAACAGCATGCTTCTGCATTTCCCACTGTTCTCGCAAAAATTCTGGACTACGCATGGAGAAATCAACATCTTGGTGAGCTTCCTGATGCCTAGCCTGAGCGTTGTTCCATTTTCGAGAGAGCCATATGCCATAGCCTCTTAAGCTTTCGTTGTCAGCGAACTGGATTTGTGAGTCAAGCGTATAAAGGTGAACATGATGCTGCAATTATTATTTAGCTCAGGACTGCAAAAGCGAGGAAACACCATACCCCACAGACCTTCAGAAAAGCGATATTTGGGTATTTACGTGTAGGTATGCGAAAGGTGCTATAAAACAACCTAACAAAAACAGTACCGCACCTAACCAGACTATCGATATGTAAGGGAGCGAGGGCGGGTTGTCAGAGATTCCCCGAGGGAAAGCTTTGTAATATCGGATGTACGCGCGCGACTGCTCCAGGTTCAAGACCGTAGCGCTAACGTGGGTAACTAAGCTTAGACAACTCTTAGAACTAAGTCGAGAGAAGCCTAGTTGGGGTGTACGAGTGTACGAGGGAACCAGGTGTGTATGTCCAAATCAATTAACCAAAACCAAAACCAATACAACGAAACTAAGATTCTCCTAGGCAAACTCTGGCTCTAGCTAGAATAGTAATCTCGAGGTTTGTCAACAACCCTAGGCAAACTCTGGCACTAGCTGCTGTGACGCCGTAAAGTCCTCGACCAAACTCTGGGCCAAGCTATGATATTGTGAGTGAACTTAATCACTAGGAACTCGTACCACAATCTTAGTGGCTCGTCTAACTTCGTGAAGAAGTCAACTAAGGAACCCTCACTCTGGAGCCGAATAATCCCTTACTAGAAGCCGTCCCCTCTAAGGAAGCAACTAGATTTGAGTTGATCTGGAGTTCGAGAGAACTCTACACACTTAAATTCGATCAAGATATAAATGGGCTTTGCGAAGCGCGTGAAGTTTATTACTTTCTTAAGATAACCAAGTCAGGAGGCGTCACGCTACTGATCCCGTGGGGACGTTCTACGGAGCACTGGTCTTAGCAGTCAAGTTGAGGGCAAGAAACTTGTCTTATTGAATAGATATATCTGGCTTATATACTGAGTAGAGAGAGTTTAATACAAAAATAGATGAAACAGAGACGGAGAGAGACGAAAAGAGAGTGGAATAGAGGAATCTGGCTCGGAAAGGAAACTCCAGCCTATATATGGTACACACGATAAAGAAATAGTCCATTCTTGGGTATATATCAGAGGTAAAATATGATTTCGTGAGGATTAACATAGTTTTAGAGTGTTTTGATCCGAGCGAGGTTTCTCCGATTACTCCACAATTCTCCGGGGTCAGGAGTACCTTTGCGCTTCATGATCACTCGCCGCCCGGTTTCCCTTGGGTGAGTTTCATTCTATTCCTCGGATAGTTCGGTCCATCCTGAGTGTGATTAACATTCTCTCGAGAAGGCCTGTTATCTAGCTTTCCAATGACACCACTTATGATAATCTCGAGCAACTGTGCTGAGTATGTACAAGTGATTCCCGATAGTCGGCTTTAACGGATAAGACCTCCCGTGTATGATTTCTAAGATCAAATGTTTCGATTTGCCAAGGCTATCCCGGCACGTAGCTTTCCGTAGGACCGCTAAGTATGTTTCTACCGTCCTCACGGTTACGACCGGTGCCGCGAATAGACCTCTACAGTTTCCCTCGGGATTGTTCTGGTCCATTGTTACGGACTGTAAAGTCCACATCTTAACATAGCTCATTGGGGGTCTTAGTGCGAGGGATGCCTTCCCTCATAATTCCTTCCCTCGAGTAACGCGTTGGCTTAGTACTTATCCCGCTTCGAGATGTCCTGTAGTTTAGAGAGTATGCACTCTTGGGTATAACTAGATTGACAATCTAGCGTTACATCTCCGGGCAGCCCAGGTATCCTCGCTAGCTTGGCTCTAGGCTATGCTTGTGGGCGTACCTTCACGGCTCGCTGAGTATTATTGTTAAGTTCTTTGCCTCGGCAACAGCTATCATGCTCGGGCTCCGTATAACTCTCTTATTGCATTGTATAACACGTACAAAGTGTCAAAATGTACGGTTACACGCCTTAGGCCGATTTTAGGCCTAATAGCGATGAGCTTACTGATTGAGTGCCAGAAACGTTCACAACCCTCGCCATCCGAAAGACCAAATCCACGGCATTTCCGAGGATGATAGATACATTGACATGCCCATCCATGTCCAAAAGCATGAAACACTGAGATAGCGAAAGCTAATCGAGGAAGGTGTTCCTTGAGGAAGCCCCACTTCACGCAGCTTCGTTCAAATTGGCAGCCAATATCATACAGTAGCCCAACAGTGTAAGCTGGAGGCAGATGCTGAAAGAGCTTGTCCACAAGCGCGTACGCGTAGTATTGCCGTTCCCCTGCTGTAGTCATGTTGGCAAGCCAGAGAATGCGGTCATGGCGACAGAGGAGACCCATGAGAGCCGTGGAATCAAAAAACTGGGTGCTTGCCTTTTCCCTATTTTCATCTGCTGCTGTGAAGCTATCGTTACACCCATCTAACACTGACCGGGGCACCTTCAGGCCATTCTCAAAGTCGTCTTCATCGTCCTCACTATGCTTTCTTGGAGGACGCCGCTCAGGACGCGCCGCACTTACACGTTCCTTCCAGGCTTTGACTTCTTCAGGTGAGATAAAAACCGAATTCGGATGAGAAAACTTGGGGTCTCAAACTTGTTTATTGTGTTTCTGTGTAAAACAAGCGTCGAGACAGACAATAACATCATTTCTAGGAAGCCACCTGAGCGATAGTAAAAAAAGAAAATATCTGATACTCACCCTTCATCGAACTTTGTCTTGCCTCCAAAGCACAGCGGGCAGCGACTACGGAGATAATCTGAAGGCCGGGTAAGTGGTGAATCCTTCTCTTGCGCTCATTTGGACGGCCTAGGGTCTTCTTCATCTTCCACCTCCTCCATAGTTGGCATTGCTCGACCGGTTGGGGATGAAGGCGGGGAGGAATTATCACATTCAAGATTGGTTGCAGATTCCTGTGTATTGCCATTGTCGATGATGGTCTGTTGTGCGGACGATACGATGGAGTCAACATGGCTTGTAGTAAGTTGCTGTAAGGCGTTGTACCAGCGTAAGGTTGACTGAAAACATCGACGAAGTGGATCCTAAAGGCAATTTTTAGTTAAGCAAGATATCAAATTCTACTGCGACGTACCTGTCCACGCAATTGATAACCTTGAGATCTGAGAAAGTCCTCGAGAGTGTGGCATATGGCGGTGTTGTTTGGGGCAAGACGCTGGTACAGCCGTGTCACAAAGTCAAGAAACCGCAACTCTACTGTGAGAGTGGGCTCTTTGGGAGTGTTACCGAACAGTCCATGATTGATGAGCTGCACCGCGGCTGGACGGCATTGGCATACATGCAAATTGAGTTTTTGTAGTTCTATACATTGTCAGTACCATCTTGGAATAAGATCAAAGGAACCTCACTGGTAAATTGCACAACGACAATTTCTAGCAGCCGCCCCCTTGCATTCATGCAAGTACATTGGTTATCGTCCTGGACCTCTATGTCCTGCGATAAATTCAGTGATCTCCGAAGATAGTCCATGTACGGTCTGACGAGCATCGGTAAGACCTCAGTCTCCCACCTCAATTGCTGCGCCAACCGTTTACGTGCGTGTGGTGTCTGGGGCAGTTGTGTGAATGGATCTGCAGGAATGGAAGTTTCATCCTCCTCGGTTCCTGAAGGAAGAGTAGAAACTTGTTCCAGGTCAACGTGGGGCCGTTACAAGAAACCAAACTGACCGACCGGAGTCGGAAAGTTTCGCTGGGAGAGGATTGCGCCATGGGCACCGTACAGAATGGGCTGAGCATTTCTTTTCGATGGTGATTTTGACCTCGGAGAATGTGGAAAAGCGTTGGACGCTGAAGGTGCTGATAAGGAAGGTGATGAAATGTCCTTGGAGAGCTGAGCTTTGGTTAGACGGAGACGTGCCATAGTGGAGGAAGGGGATGGAGGACAAACAACTTTATTGTTAGGGAGGTAACCGACGGGATTTGAAAATGACAATGGTTTGTAAAAAGGACTAAATTGACACAACAATGGCCACATAGTCTTATTTATTGTCTACCAAATTACAGCCTGTCTGACGCATCTAATCAATAAAAAGACATATCAACAGTAACGAAGAGGCTGTAGAATCCTGCATGAGAGCTGTAGCAAGTGCGCGCAGATCCGTTAGACCGCGAAATGTTTGAGGCAAGAACGACACGCAGTGTGAGGGCACAAAGAACTCAGTCTCGAGTACAAGATTAACGTAGTGTGAGGGCACAAAGAACCCGAAAAAAAGGGGAGTCTGGAATCTGCGTGAAAAGGAACGAATTAGAACTGGAAGTCATTGGTAAGATCACCGCAACATACCTAATCCGTCCAGCCTATGTATTTAACATTGGAGAAGTTGCGAATTTGACGAGTTCACTGGTCGAGAGTTGCCTGTTAACGGGAATTGAACAAGGAGATGAAGCAGAACTTACGAATGCGATTATGGATGATCAGGCAACACAGAAGGGACGGAGAAGAAAGGAAAAGTGAGATAGCAACGCGTTGTCGCTGCAAGAGGATGCCACTGCGGAGAGAGAACGACGAGGACTCAAGGTCATTGTTGCATGGAAGAAAAGACGACGAGGACTCAAGGTCAACGTCGCATGGAAGAGAAGACGAGGACTCTGTCATGCCCTAGACATATACAGACTGCCGATGTTTCCCGCTTACTGTTACATAACCCGCTTCCGCCGCATTTCCGGTTCCGATACACTTCCACTTTGCTTCCGTTTTACTTTTTCCTTCACTATACACTTTCTATGATCCCGTCAATCCATTCTCCATCATTCTTACAATCATACATATGCTTTATGCTCATCCCGCTGCTTCCGCTTATGTTCATCGTTGTCTTTCATCCCTTATACTTCTTTTGGCTATTCTTGTCTTTTCTACTCTCAGATTATTACTTATCGCTACTCCGGTCCTCGAGTACCCTTTAAATAGTTCTGTACCATGTCAAGTACAGTAGATTGGAAATATTGCTTAACCCCTTGACTCGTGTGCTCTTGTGTGTTCCGGTTTCTCGCTTTATCTGTTTCTTTAACTCTGTTTCTTCACTCCATTGTTTTCACAACCTCTGCAATTTACTATCATCTATTTGGTTCCGCTCTGTTTGCGCCGCATCAGGTCAGCTACCGCTTGACCTTCTGCTTCCGCTCATATCGCTATCAAAGCCGCTTGCACTTAGTGGGTCCTACCCTTCGAGTCGGAAACTCATCTACTCTTAGGCTTACTCGCCGAGTTCATTCTATCGCCAGTACGGACCTTCCGTCCCTACATTAGTCCCTTGGACAATCCCAACACGAGTCTTACATCCCATAGGCACTTCGGAACCGTTCTACACTCACATCCTTTCACATCTCAAACCAACTTTCCCAGTTCGGCTGAACAACAGAAGTACGGAGCGTATCCGCACTTTGGTTTCCAGGTTCGTAACCCGCGCTCAAAGGATTCCGCCTAGATCCTTACATTATTTCCAATCTCACCCCCGACTACGGATTGTTGGGAGCGAGATAGGATACGTGAAAGGATGAGGAGTGTCATGGTTTACTATGACGATGAACCCATCGACAGTAGGTTGCTTCCGCAGTCCCGCCCGACTTCGCGGATTCCGCCATCACCAGCTACAACTATGGATTTATGGTTACAGGGCCCGCCACGCATCCCTTATGAGTCGAAACCTAGGAGGTTGATACCACCTGCTTTGGGTCTTGACAGCGCAGCAAACAATTCACAGAGTGTGCCCATGCACTCCGTCTATTCTGGTTCCATAGGTAATACACACGGAAACTCTTGGGAGACCTCGCCTCTTAGTGCTGGTAGGCTCCCAGGTACAGTCACTTCACTCCCTTCACCTCAGATGTCCGCCTTCAGCTTGGGGAATAGTCCTCCAATGATGTCATCACAATCCAAACCTGTTTTCGATCCCGACTTGGATGATGCCAAATACATCCAGCCACCTCAGGAAGCCGCCTGGGTACCCATTCCATCCCTTTACATGTCGCATAATACCGCTCAGCCATCCCAGATACCCGCTGTACATTTTGAAGATGGTAAAGTAGGTATGGGGGGGAAACGGTATGCACCGACATTGGGACTCAATTCGGGACTCCAGGGACCCGCTTGGACGCCCATATCGGTTGCTTATGCATCAGGTAGTGTCACCTGGACTCCGCAGGGTTCCGCTCCAAATTTGGGGAAGGATCAACTTGGTACAGGGGGGAGACGTGACTACTCAACCTATGGATATGACCCTGGACCTCCCGGATCCGCCAGAACGTCCAAATCATCTCTGTATGTGCCGCATTATGTTGCGCAAACTCCCCAGTCATTTGCCGCAGGTTCAGGAAATAGTGAAGTGGGTATGGGGGAGATACACAATGCATTTATTTCTGGACTCAACCCGTCACCTCAGGGACCCGCTATAGGGCCAAACCCATTCGCCTATGCACCAGGTAGCGTCGTAGGGCCTCCCCAGGAACCCGCCGGAAGTATTAGGAATAACGGTATTGGTACTAGGGGGATACAGGAATATTTTGCATCCCAATACAACCAGGGATCTCAGGAACCCGCCAGGGCGTCCAATCTAGCTCCTTATGTGCCGCATTATGTCGCGCAAACTCCCCAGACTTTTGCTGCAGGTTCTGGGGGAGATCCAGGATGCATTTACCTCTGGGCTTACCCCGGGACTTCTGGGATCCGCTGTGGGGCCCAAACAATTCGCTTATGCATCGGGTAACGTCGTAAGGCCTCCCCAGCAACCCGCTGGTAGTATTGGGAATATTGGAACAGGTAGGGGGCAGGTACTGGTACACCCAGGGACGGAAATTTTTGCAACACCTCCGGGACTCGGCGGGAGCTCAAATAAACCTCCTTACGCTTCGAACAACGTCTCTCGACCATCCCGACGTTCCGCATTGAGCTCAAGGGATAATGGACCCAGTAGGGGGCAGATACAGGCAGAATTAGAGACGGAAAGGATCCGGGGACCTCAGGCCACCACTAATGGCCCCAAGCGAGCCCATTTCACTCCAAAGGATAATAGTATAAGCCGCATTGATTCCGCTTCAAAGGTGACCCCCAATCGACCCACTACTGTACCACCCACCCATCCCCCTACCCCATATCCAACTTCTTTGCCCAGGGAAACTCCGAATTTGTGTCCGAACCCAATCAGACATACTACCCAACATATTCGGCGACAGGACGCATGTGGTAGCACTCCTGTAGGAGCTCCCAGGAGACCCAGCGGGATAGCAGGGGGACAAAATACTGGTTTGGCTATGGAAACTTCCGGGCCATTGACGGATGACTTAGGTGATGGAAATGGCTTCGGAAATGCAGGATCTCGACGCGACGGGTATCCCGACCCACCAGGACCATCCCATCCCCATCCAACTTTTGCACCACCACTTGGCCAACCTGGAGCGGCATATATATTCTACCCACCAAATGACTGGATTCCCTTTGCGATTCAGCAGCGGAACTTAATGGGAGGTAATTGGAACTCAATTAACACAGATACCTCAGCTGCAGATGACCGCCGATTCCGACTTTTATTGGAGTCAAAACTCGACACGGCGGAACCAGAGTACTTTACGGGGGAGTCTAAAGATGCTTGGCTGCCATGGATCTCATCCTTGAAAAGGATCTTCAAGGCAAAGCCAACAATCTACGAGGTTCCGCAGAGTCGTGTTGCATATGCTTGCTCCTTTTTACAAGGTAGCGCCAGTTCTCATTATGACAATCTGGTACAGATGGAGCAATCCCGAGGAGAGGATGTTTCCGCACTACACGAGTGGAATTCATTCATACAGGAGTTCCAGGTTCGGTTTGGAATATTTAATCCGACTATAGATGCTCAGTCACAGTTGGATGACATCCACCAGGAGGAGGGAGAAGATTTCGCAGCGTTTATAATTCGGTTTGAGGAACTTGCATTCCGAACTGAATATAATGAACCTGCACTGATCAATCGACTTCGGAAGGCGGTAGTACCATGGTTAGATCTTAATATTTCAGCGCAACCCGGCCGCCCTCAGACACTCTCGGAATGGACACGCCGCTACCAGGACTTGGATGCAGCATGGAATCAGCAGATTAGGAGTCGGATGAATGTATCCAATGACTTGGAGCCACCCTTAGATTCCGAAAATGACTTCCAACTTGACTATGTCAATCCGCCAATATCATCAATGGATGATTTTGCTAACGGAGAAGTTGATCTCACACCACAGGATGATGTGCAAATTTCCTGGGACCCGGGATAACACCCGCCGTTGAGTACTTCATCTATTTGTCTATTTTTTCTGTTCAACTTTTGGTTCCGACAAATTTTATCTTTTCCGTTGGTGCCTGCCATCTATGTTCTTAAATGTTTTATTTATGTTTTCAACTACTTACATGCTGGGCCTAGCGTCTCCTTGCGGGCTCGGAGCTTGAAGGGGGGGTAATGTCATGCCCTAGGCATATACAGACTGCCGATGTTTCCCGCTTACTGTTACATAACCCGCTTCCGCCGCATTTCCGGTTCCGATACACTTCCACTTTGCTTCCGTTTTACTTTTTCCTTCACTATACACTTTCTATGATCCCGTCAATCCATTCTCCATCATTCTTACAATCATACATATGCTTTATGCTCATCCCGCTGCTTCCGCTTATGTTCATCGTTGTCTTTCATCCCTTATACTTCTTTTGGCTATTCTTGTCTTTTCTACTCTCAGATTATTACTTATCGCTACTCCGGTCCTCGAGTACCCTTTAAATAGTTCTGTACCATGTCAAGTACAGTAGATTGGAAATATTGCTTAACCCCTTGACTCGTGTGCTCTTGTGTGTTCCGGTTTCTCGCTTTATCTGTTTCTTTAACTCTGTTTCTTCACTCCATTGTTTTCACAACCTCTGCAATTTACTATCATCTATTTGGTTCCGCTCTGTTTGCGCCGCATCAGGTCAGCTACCGCTTGACCTTCTGCTTCCGCTCATATCGCTATCAAAGCCGCTTGCACTTAGTGGGTCCTACCCTTCGAGTCGGAAACTCATCTACTCTTAGGCTTACTCGCCGAGTTCATTCTATCGCCAGTACGGACCTTCCGTCCCTACATTAGTCCCTTGGACAATCCCAACACGAGTCTTACATCCCATAGGCACTTCGGAACCGTTCTACACTCACATCCTTTCACATCTCAAACCAACTTTCCCAGTTCGGCTGAACAACAGAAGTACGGAGCGTATCCGCACTTTGGTTTCCAGGTTCGTAACCCGCGCTCAAAGGATTCCGCCTAGATCCTTACAGACTCAAGGTCAATGCCGCAAAGATAAGACAACAAGGACTCAAGGTCGTCATTGCTGGTGGATGATCAGGCAACATGGAAGAGATGAAGAAGAAAGGAAAAGTGAGATAGCAATGTGTCGTCGCTAGAGGATGCCACTGCGGAGAGAGAACGACGAGGACTCAAGGTCGTCGTCGCACAAAGGGAAGATGACGAGGACTCAAGGTCGACGTCGCATGGAAGAGAAGATGAGGACTCAAGGTCGACGCCGCGAAGATAAGACAACGAGGACACAAGGTTGTCGCCATCAATGATGAGGGGAAGAAAGAAGAATGCCGGGCGCTTACGACTTGTAAAAATTTTAAGGTTGTGGGGGCCTGTGCACAGACCATCTACGGGCGCTTGCATTTTTATATCATTTTAAATTGTCCAAAAAATAAAGTGCGATTGTCCATCAGTGATTACATATGTTTAGTAGATACAGAGAGGTGCAAGATACAAAATATACAAAATAGAACAACGAAAGCATTATCTGAGCGCAAGAAAGCAAGTTACAATGTAAAAACAAGTCCGATGTACATGAGTGACGATGAAAACAAGGCATTAATCGATGGAGGGAACAGCGAGGGAGGGAAGCGTGGGGGCTGTCTGAAAAAGTCGGAGAATACCCATATATACCGATGGGCGACAAGATACTCTGCGCGATTGACCTCCGCAAGACTTGGCTGTTTTCCCGGGGCCAGACACTGCACCGCCGCTTCCAATCCGGAGGTATTACATTGTACGGAGAACGCCATCCTCGGATGATACGATACAGGTTGTATGAGCCTGCTTGGCGTTCCGTCAAATCTGACGAACCAAAGCCCATCCTCACAGAACTGAATCCCTCGATACCACCCAACTTCTCCCTGCGCGTGCAACCCTCCGAGGGCGCCAGATCGTCAACCTCTCCTTCAACCTCTCCATCTTCCATCTCTCCATCTACAAGCATACCGGACATCGAGCAATTGTTGTCATATAGATAGAAATCAGCTATGAGCATGTCGGACTTGAAGTTGTTGCAAACGAGATTATTGAGGATGGAGGTGTAGACTTCGTTTGGAATGGTATCTGGATATTCCTCTCCTTTCCATTTAGGAACAA
Organism: Rhodocollybia butyracea; assembly: GCA_015501585.1. Classification (NCBI taxonomy): domain Eukaryota; kingdom Fungi; phylum Basidiomycota; class Agaricomycetes; order Agaricales; family Omphalotaceae; genus Rhodocollybia; species Rhodocollybia butyracea. The sequence goes on from JADNRY010000214.1 coordinate 71,088, forward strand.
GCTCATGTAACTTTGTAAAATCTATTTGCTAAAATGAACTGTCAATACAAGTATGCATGATATACATGATATACCTGAAAACATACCGGCGTAGTGACCCGTGCTCTGACTGTCAAAGTCAGGCTCGATAATTCATCGAGAAGTTTCTGCTTTGCGGCCGCCTTCTTCGTTCCCTCCGTTGATCCGAGAGTTTCAAGGCCCAAAATATTTCGCCATTCATTGTTTGACAGTCCAGCGCGAGCAGGGCCCAAGAATCCAACGCGATAGGCCAGCAAGGTTGCAAGCTTCATGTACATGACAAAAAAACCACGCCGAGTTTTTTCGTTAGTGAGATTGGCCAATAGCGCAGCTTCTGGCATTACATATCCACGAGCAACACCTTGTGGCGGCTTCTGGCTAAAGTTAAAGCTAGACCCAATCTCCCGACTTGCTTTGACCCAATTCTCCACCAGGGGCGGCATCAACGGCGACGCCGAAGCCTCGAACTTGTTCCTACCAGGCCGTGGAGTCACTGCGGGATCTATATTCCGGTTCATGAATAAATCAGCAGATAAAAAAAATACAATGTTCCACTTACAAGGCTTTTTGTGGAGTTTGTCAGAACGTGATGTACGGACAGGTCCAGGTCCCGAAGAAGACGTATTCGAAGAGCAAGGAGTAACAGCAGACAAAGAGGATGCAGTTGAAGAACGGGTAGTGACCGGAGGCTGAGGGAGGAGATGGCTCCGGATCGTCGAATACAGAAACGGGGAAGGCAATGCTCCTGTCGTGCTTGGACATTGCGACATAGTAATCTAACGTTTTGATAGAGCCATCCCAAATTACAGGATGGGGCGGAGTTTTGTCTTCAAAAGAAGTAAACTTCTCGATTACACTGCGCAAGAGAGGTAAAGGATTTTCGTCGGAGTGCCAAGTCACAACATGTATGTCAGGTGTAACGGGCAGTCTCCGCGCATACCATATCAGAATGCCAGCCTAGGAATCATAGTAAATCAGCAGAACAAAGCGCCGCAAAAAAATACTTACACGGAAGCTGTGCTCAGCGAGGTCACTCTTATCCGTTATTCCTCCAACAACTGAATGCGTCTTATTTGATCTCCAGCTCTGGGCCTCTCCCCAAGTTGGTTTTACACGAAGCATCCAGGTGATATACGCGTCGAGCTCAAGTATGTTACGCTGGCAAACACACGAGCACATCACCGCTTCCATAAATGGCACTACGGCAGTTGATAGATGTGCTAGTAGAAAACGTATCCGACCGCAGTAATCTTTGAATTTTGTGTCTGAGCGAAGAGACGGGGGGGATGTTTCGGACAAGGAAGAAGGCCGAACATCATTGACGGAGTTGTAGAGCTGGAGGTACGCCCTTTCCAATGCCTCAACAAACTCTTTTTGGAGTCGGCCAATGGGGAGTTTAGCCAGTTTAAAGCCATCCATCGGCTCAAACTCATCTTCCTCCGGTCGGTGCCAGAGAATGTGGAAGGGCGGCTCGGTGTCGGGTTGTTGTATCAACGAGAGGTATATCACCCTAGCGTCGAGGAACTGTGGCATAAGAATTGGATCGTGTTCGCCGTAATGGTAGTTTTGCCGTAGATGAACTTGCTGGTGGCCCCAAATTGCGTCAGGAAGATAGCGGCTGTTGGGGAAGTAATGAAAATCTTGTTGTCGGGATACACGCGACCTATGAGTCCGTGGTATGATTTGAGAATCGGTGTGCTCTGCTATACGTCAGTTCACGAAAAATTGAACACGAAAAAATGAATACAGCATACATACCATCACGTATGATAAAACTAGGCACGTTTGACTATCCTGAAAGCAGAGTGTTGAACACAGGGTCAAACACACGATTTATTCTTCGACACAAGGCCGGAAGAACAGACAGAATCAGTCACACAAGGAGAGTGATTACAATGGCAAGTTATTTGCCGCAAGGACGGAATAACGGTGGGAGGAGGAGACGTATGAGAGCTAAGCGCCCACATTTTTTTCTTACGAGTTGTAGGCGCCCGTAGATGGTCTGTGCACAGGCGCCCACAACCGTAAAATTTTTACAAGTCGTAAGCGCCCGGCATTCTTCTTCCTGTCTTCCCCTCATCATTGATGGTGACGACAACCTTGTGTCCTCGTTGTCTTATTTTCGCAGCGTTGACCTTGAGTCCTCGTCTTCTCTTCCATGCGACGTTGACCTTGAGTCCTTGTCATCTTCCCTTTGTGCAACGATGACCTTGAGTCCTCGTTGTTCTCTCTCCGCAGTGGCATCCTCTAGCGAAAATGTGTTGCTATCTCACTTTTCCTTTCTTCTCCGTCTCTTCCATGTTGCCTGATCATCCACCAGCGACGACGACCTTGAGTCCTTGTTGTCTTATCTTTGCGGCGTCGACCTTGAGTCCTCGTCTTCTCTTCCATGTGACATTGACCTTGAGTCCTTGTGGTCTTCTCTTTATGCGACGACAACCTTGAGTCCTCGTTGTTCTCTCTCCGCAGTGGCACCCTCTTGCAGCAACGACGCGTTGCTCTCTCACTTTTTCTTTTCTTCTCCGTCTCTTCCGTGTTGCCTGATCATCCACCAGCGACGACGCCCTTGAGTCCTTGTCTTCTGCTCTTCCATGCAACGACGACCTTGACATCTTCTCTCCCAGGCAGTAGCACCATGCGTAGCTATTGTTTATTCTCTTATCTCTTGGCCTTGCATCACCACTGTGGCTTGTTCTTTAACCGTGTTGGTCCTCTCTTGCAGCCACGGCGTTGAGTCGTTTATCGTGCGTACAGTTAACAAACTTCTATTCATACTTCTTAGATCTAACGTGATTCTCTAGGTTTTTGATATCCGTTTCCGGTTGTGTTCGATAACTCGCTTGGTCCTTCAGTCTTCCTTGTTTGGGCTTCTCGACCCTGTGTTTCGGACAGTGGGTCTGGTGTGTGGATGTGGTTAGGAACAATATGAGACTATGTGACTGTAGATGTGTCAAACAGGCCGCAATTTTGGTTAGATACAAATGAATATGTCTGTGACCGGTGTGTCAATTTGGGAGAGTCTCCTCGGTGAAAAAACATTTTCCTGGCGGTGCCAAGTGACCCCTCGGTTTCTCCGTGTGAAGTCAGCTCCTTAGTCTCTTTGAAGACATCTGCGAGCCATTGTCTCGTCCCTCAGATCTCTCATCCCCAGCCTCAAGTGATCAATTTCTTTTTTTGGTTAAACTACGAGACAATAGCTAGAATATTCAAAGGTTTCCCCGGCAAGGTTGGTCATTTTTTAACTTGTTGTTGACCTTGTACTGACAGCAACTAGTCCCACCATGCCTCTGAACACTCGCGCACAGCAACGAGCGGCGCGCTCAAACACTAAAGTCGCAGCCAACCTTGTTTCTCTATCCATTATAAACCCTAGAGCCGGGAAACACAAGACGCGGGCTGGACCTGATGAACCAGCAGCTCGACCTGCAAAGAAAAATCGCAAGGGGAACGTCAAAAACTCTGTAAAGGTATGTATGTTGTCACGCTTGTAACTGCAGACCTTGGTGCTCATCGTTTTATCAGACTATCGCAGAAGAGGATCATGAAGAGGAACCGTCCGCAAGTTGTGCTCCTCCTACTCTTTCGCCTTCCTTCCTATTACCAGGCCACGCCATTGGACCAGACGACCACCCCGCTAGGAACCCTCCACGCACTCCTTCGCCTTCCGTTCAACGTGATCCCCTATCACTCTGCCAACTAATTGGGAAGAAGAAGATGACGGTCTTTCCGCAGCCATACTTGCTGGGGAGTACGACTCAATCCGTGACTACTATGACCGCTATGTTGCATCTTTCAGCAACAGGTCCTTCACAATCTTCAAAATTCTCAAAATCTTTGACCTGGAAATCCATTCCCTAGCTCGCACACACCCCAACCCTCCGGCCATTGATGATTCTTTACCTTTGGGTAATGCTGCCACGGAGGCTGCTATGGAGGTTGATGAACAGGGTGTCCTTGCCACCTTGATTCACACCACCTACTTGCTTCGGGCGTTGGCAACGGGCTTGTTACCTGAAACGTGTCTTTGGTATACTGAGCGCTTTGGAAAGGAAGAGATTCCTTTCGATGACTGGGTAAACCACTATAGGATTAAACAAGATGAGAAGGCTGCTAGTGTTCATCAGGACGTTCCGAGCAAGTTTGCATCAGATGGTCTTGGGAAGCCTGATGAGGAGGAGGGCGATGAAGGATCAGCGAAGGTAGTGCAGGACAAGAGATCTGAGACACTCAAGAAGTCTGACAAGGAGGTCGATGACGATTCAACTGACGCTCCCTCCCCAACCAAAGTTGTGCAGCCATCTAAAGCTTCACATCAAAGCTCGGCCCATTCACTCTTCAATGGAGACAAAGAACATCTTGTCGACTATCCCAGCTCTCCAGCTCTATTTGCCACTGAAGGGCGTGTCGGTACTGAGGGACCTGCTTTTCCCACCTTGCGAGAGGCGCGAATGGCTACACTCCGTGCTCTAGCTACACTGAGCACATGGACACAGTTACCCGGTTGTGCTCAGGTGGAGGAGCGTCCTCCCGCCTGCACGCCACCACAATCAACGTATAGTCGTCGTGGCCGCCGACTTTTCAAGAAGGCGGTCATTGATCCGGAAGCAAGTGAAGACAGCCATGACAGCCATGATGACCATGACTACAGAAATCGCGACGAAGAAGAAAGCAACAATGATGAAGAAGCTAGCGTTAGCGTTGACGATGACGAGGAGCTCCAGTCCGGGCGTCGAAAACCAAGACGAAGGACCAAAGGGAAAGCGTCGCGCACTGGTCATGTAAAGGCGCGAGAGCCCAGGGATGTGGAAGTGAATGCCGCTCCTGGTGGCCGGGGGGCATTGCCACAGGACTCTAAGGATCGTCTGGATGCGCTGATGGCGAAGCAAGATGAGGAGATTGAAGCCATCGCTTGTGAATATGGTAAACCTGTGGAGTTATGCTACAAGTATGTTGATGGGGGAGATTCACGTTCAACGCGTGCGGTCACCTACTGGAACATATGGCAACAGTGGTATTCTATCCACGGTGAATGAAAGAAGCCTGTCGAGAGTACATGATTCATTTTGTTCTTTCCTTTCCCCCAAGTGACCGATTTTTTTAGTGCCAGTTTCTGAATGGACTGGGGTGGTTCGTAAAGAACTCGATACCTTCCTTCATGGGAAACTAGACGATGAAGACTTCGATAGTCCTGAAGCTCAGGAAGAGGCTCTGGAAGAACAAATCAACTGGTACTGGGAGCATCACAACGCGCTCATTGGGGATATGATTGCGAAAGGAAGGGGTTCCACGATTGCCACTAAGATTCTGCGGCCAATCGTACAGATGGTGAGTAACTCCTCATACCTCCTCTTGGCTGTTCTTCTGACATTCAAATCTAGGCAAATTGAGCCTATCGTGAGACGGGATACCATATCGGTGGTTATGCCTGGCATCCTAATACCGAACCCAGCATCTTCGTAGGGACCAAGGCACTGGAGAAGGTCAAGGCTACAAACGGCACGCAGATGTTCTCTCAGGCTCGAGACATTGGTACACAAATTGCATATGTTCCTTTGTTACCGTTCCTTCCACATTTACATTTGTTTCTTCTAGCCTTGCACAACTGGTTGAGCGTCGGGTAGAATCAGAACTTGCAGAGCTCTACCAACACTGCATTGCAATGACGAAGGAACCCCGGGATCACCTACGTGCTATCCTACCACGTATCCTCGCCTATGATCTGAGTAAGTCACCACATCATTTACTTGCTACCCAGAACTCTTTTTGATGGGCCTTTAGGTTGTATTTTTGATAAGGGAGATGTCGCAAAGCTCAACTTCGCAAATTTTGTGGCCTCCGCATGGAAACATCAAGTACGCGTGAAGAATTGGCCAGTTGGTGTACCATTTTTCCAGGTTGGTGTTAAGGCAAAGAAGGGCTTCATGACTGGCGTTGCGGTGCTCAACAGGTACAAGGCCAGTGATTTGAACAAGATATGTGGACCACGCATGGAGCAAATCCGACAGGCTGTTGATGGCGAGGAAGGCAATGATAATTTGCAGTACTTTGAGGTTGAACGCTGGACAGATGGTACGTTGATCGTTCAGGCATTTTCTTGTTGATCTTGAAACTTTTTGTAGAGGAGCGCACGCGTTCAAGACTTCAGTGGTCCACAATTCCTGTTGTTTCCAATACTGAGAACAAGACCATTGTCTCAGTAGCTCACTCAGAATCGTATCGCATGGTTCATGGTGATACAGGTAAGGAGGAGGAGAATGGTGCTAGTCGAGGACATGTTTCCCCCACGCTGTCGCTCTTTGCCAACGACTCTGATGATCATCATCATCGTGACTGCATTGATTCCAGACCGGCTCGAACAAGCACTGGTCCGGGTCAATCAGTATTAGCGCAACCTCTGAAGAGTCGCCGTGGGCGCCCAGCAATTATATAAATATCTGTGCTTTTTTTCTATGTTATGTATGTTTCGTCAAGTACTAATATTTATATTAACCCTAAATACATGAATTTGGTTTAAGACAATGTTAAATTTGCTACTTGACTTTGGTATTACTGAGCTTGGTAGTACCAAGCTCCGGTAGTACCGAGTTTGGTACTACCGGATTTGGTACTACCGAGCTTGGTACTACTGAGCTTGGTACTACCGGATTTGGTACTACCGGGTCTGGTATTACTGAGTTTGGTACTACCAGTCTTGGATGACCTATAATATGTCTCAGTTCAGTGGTTCTGATAGCATGACTTGGATCAAGGAGTGGATGCCATTGTGACCATTGGACAGGGAACAAAGGCTGGCTGGGAGAGAAAGACAAAGCTTCTGCACAACTTTAGCCTGTACATGTACTTTCAAATTCAAATAACCTCAAATAATGTATGAGCTATTACCTTCTATATGGAAATTAATTTACATACACATATGTTGTGTAACTGTCTATTCAGGATTTCAAAAAATTAGAAGCATGTACATTGTAGTTATAAATTATGAGAGGAAGAATCATTGTTGGTGTGATCATCTTTCAACATCATTGGGGAATGCCAACGACTGAGGAAATCATAACTTTCCACATACATCACAAACAGAACAATTTGAGATGTCTATTTGGTCTTGTACTACAGTCCATAGTAGACTTATACTATAATTTCTTTTTTCCACATAAGTGGCATTTTGCAATGAAACATGGTACACACTGTAAACTTTAATATATATCCCACTCTGGATAGTCTAGGGATAGTATTGGCTAGTAGAGATGTCCTCAGCTCAGAAAACAGCCTTTAAAAATTCAATCTGGCAGCAGGAATCATGATGTAGCAGTCAGATCATGATCAGGCTGTGAGCCTAGTATCAGGCAAACAATGCCCAATGCATAGTCTAGTGCAAGGGATGACAGGTATGGGTTAAAGGGGATCGCTCTAGGCCCTAGAAAAGAAATTTGAAAAATTCAATCCGGTAGTACCGAGGTGGTAGTACCAGACCAGGACCCCTGGCACCTGGGCCTTGGTAGTACCGACCTCGTTATTACCGGGCCTTGGTACTACCGATCCGGTAGTACCAAGGTCGGTATATGCCCGGTACTGCCTGCCCCAGGGGGCAATATTTTATGAATAATTGGCCCTAAGTTGGGACATTGAAAGGGGTGACTGAAGTGTCCAAAAAATATTTTGCAATCCAACCCCTTCCCACCACAGGATTGCCTTCATTTGGGGTAAGCCACCTGTTCTATGTATGGAGAAGGGGTCTGGATGCCTACTACAAGTTCTTGTCCTCATGGATAGAGTCCAGACAGTTTTTGTGGTGAGTTTGGCCATTTCCCAATTAGGTAGTGAAAACAGCTTTGACCTCATCCACGGCAAAAAGTTTGTGATTTCTCAATTAATTAATAAAAACAGCTTTGGCCTCATCCACTGTAAAAGATTTGTCACTTCTTAATTAGGCAATGAAAACAGCTTTGACCTCATCCACTGCAAACTTTTGAAATTGCCTAATTAAGAAATAAAACTCTATTGAAATAAAATTGCCTAATATAGTAATTTATTAAAAATACCAAATGTGTCTAACTCTATGAGAAAAACATAAGTGTTTGATAATTGCCTAATTTGGTAATGAAAAAAACTTTGACCTCAGCCACCATAGAAATTTAAAAATTTCCTAATATAGTAATTTTTAAAATACCTTAAATGATGTACAACTTAATCTTGGACATGTCCAAGTTGCCCTTGGCCATGTCCAACCTGATCTTGGTCATGTCCAAGTTGCCCCAGGTCATGTCCAAGCTGTCCTTGGCCAGATCCAACTCAGCATGAGCCAGCAGCTTCCCTTCTCTTCCCACTGCCCCATGTACCTGCAATCAGCCCGCACACACTTCACATGTAAACTGACATCTCTCCTGCACCATCTTATTCCACTCTCTGGAGGCTGACATCTCTCCCAAAGCATTTTATACTGCTTTCCAAGCATCCCCTACTCCTCCCTCAGCACCCTCTACTCCCCCTCTGTCACCCCCACTGCACCCCCTACTCCTACCCTGGAAGTTCCACACCCCTCCCAAGAGGTCTCCCTCCTCTCCCACAAGGTACCCTATCCCTGCCAGGGCATACCCTATCCTACCCCTGGTCATGACCAACTTGACCCAGGTGACCAGGTCATGGCCTACTTGCTTGGACATGACCCACTTCCCTGGACATGACCCACTTCCCTGGCCATGACCAAGCCATCCTGGACATGACCAAGGCACCTTGGATTTGCCAGGGACTTTGAGTCTTTTCAGTCAGGTCAATGTAACAAAAGTGTAGACTAATAAGACTAAAAAAGTGGTTGCCTGAAGTGTCCAATGTTAGTTCATGACCTTGGGCCTCACTTGGGAAGGTCAAGCCAGAGAGATGGCAAGAACTTTGTCTTAGGAGAAGAAGAACAGGGCTTAAAGATAAGAGATAGAGATGGGCACGAATGGCAAGTGAGCACAAGTATACTCGAGCCTACTTGCCATTTGACATTTGAGTACAAGTGTACTTACACCACAAGTATATCACTCATGCAAATGTGCACTTGAATGTGAATATGGGTGCCAGAAGGATCCATACTTGGTGAGTATATTCATGAGTATAGTTACAGATATGTAACTACCATTAATTACTTCTAACGGTACAAAATATGTATAGTATAGGCATGCAGCAGCCCCTTACATGAGCGCATGGCCCGCCTAAAATGCATAGTTACAATTATAACTACTTAATAATACAGTCATTCCCATGTCCTTTATACATCTGACCTCCTTTATACAGTGGCCTTGGAACAGTGCAAAACACCATAGTTTGCCATCAGACTTTTGACTATTTGAAGTAACTAGTATTGCTACACAATATCCAATACTTTAACAAGTAATAAATTCTAAACTTTGAGCTCAATGTACTGTACAACATCAAAATTGCTGTCTAAATGAGAATGTAACACAAAGTTGATGGAAAACTTTGAATCTTTTTGCATTTTCAACTAGATATAGCACTGATACACACTCAGAGACATAATTATGAGTAGTTTACCAAGTTCTCATGTGCATAAAGCCCAACAAGCTGAAGGTATAGTCATCGTGCTGTCCGAAAGGGGAATATCTGACAGCCAATGAATTGAATCCAATACAAAACTTTACTTATGTGATCACTGTATAAAGGAGTCAAAGTACACTGATAATGAATATTTTGACTGATAGCTTTAATCGGAGGCATCCCCCTTCTCTTTGGGCAAATATTATTAGCAAATAGTGTATATGGACTATGTTCAAAACTTTCTATCTACTCAGAACTAGAACTAAGGCCGAATAGATTCATTCCAAGGCGTAAGTAATTTTCACTGTATAAAGGACATGGGAATGACTGTAGCTATAATTACTTGATTGTACTACAAACAATAATATGTACATTACTATTATAATTGTTACAACCTACCTGCAGGATGATGGGGAGGGAAACAAAGTTGCAGGCCTTTATATAACGCGCCACAGGGTCATCTGACCCTTCAAACGCGTTGATCACACTCAACAATCAACGTGTTTGAGTAGTCATGTGACCCTGTGGCGCTGTTATAATGTATTATTGTTTGGGCTGTGTATATCTCTCTATCTATCTATGAGCCAACAATCCAGGCTGCACAACTGTTACTTAACTTCAAGATAGTGAAATTAATGGAATGAGTCACATATTGCCTGACAAATTAGGGAATAAGATACCTAATATAGTAATTTACATAAGCATTTGGTTGCTCGGTGTCCCCTTGGGTGGGCTTGAAAAAATTTTGACCCAATGTAACGGGTTCACAACCTGGCCACCCCTTGTCCTCAAGTACTCCTGCCACCAATATGTCAGACCTGTATCTCAGTAGGCCAAGCAAGTCCTGACATTGGCAGATTCCAGAAGCCATCAATACATAGCTGCATCAGAACTACAGTCTACAAACTTCATCACCAGAAAGCCATGACTCAGCTTATTGGTAGGGACCACTCCCTATCTGTAGTGACATCAGCAAAAGTCCCACCTCATGGCCCCGCCTGCCAACGACCTCACATCCCTTCCCTTCCCATGTCATGAAACTTGGGAGAAATTATAAAATTGTTCCAAATCTGGAACAAAGTTACCAGTATATACGATTATTAAAACATGCCACAGTATATACACATCCCCCCATGTTCAAGAGTATCTACATATTCTCAAACATTTACATGCTGTCAAAGGTTTGAGAATATTTACATGTATGCCCAAGATATAAGTGTATCTACACATGCTCTCAGGATTTAAAAGTATTTACACACACTCCCAACATTGACCAGTGTCTACATGCACTCCAAAAATTCCAATGAATTACAGACATCAACACAGTGTTTACAAATATAAGAGCACACAGTACAGTAGCAATAGTACAACGACAACTTGAGCAATACAGCAAGGATACATAGAACATATACTTTTCATGCCAGTCAGTAGCAACTCAACTGATGACACACAAAAAAACTCACATTTACCAATAAAGAAGGTCGTTTATTCTCATTGGTTCTAATAAGTCAGATTAGGAAAGTGATAAGAAGATACACTTACCTATTGACATGCTCCATATAATGAACTAGGCTGTAAGGCAAAAATCAACATATGAAGGCTCAAGAGAAGGATTAGCACATACATTTGACGTAGCAGACGTCTTGAATGAAAAACATGAGATTAGCACCAGGAAAGAACAGCTCAAACTAACGTGCTTGGGCTAGAATCACAAGTCAATCACAATAAGATGGCTCAAAGGAACAAGCTACAAACCTGAGATTTGGGACAAGGTTTAGAAGTAGTCATCTAGAACAAACATTAATCAAGTTATGTTGTACATAGAGGAAACATACAGCGGGCTGCAAAGAAGCAGATGAAACAGGTTTGCTGGCTGACAAGGCAGATGAAACCGGTTTGCCAGTGATTTGAGATTGATGACTTGCACTAGCCTAACAAAAATGGGTGACTTGAAGGAAAACAAGGGGGAAGGAAATGTACAAGAGCTGCAGGTGGTTTCGGGAGTTGAGCCTATGGGGATGTGAGTATCAGAAAAATAAAAAGAAATGACCACAAAACACTTTTGTTACAGTCGGATGAGCAGCCGAGTTGTGTTCAGGCTATCAAATGGATGTAAGGGAGTGATAAGAAAAGATAATGAAGCGAACCTACAGAAGATGCAGATGGTTTTGGATATTGAGACTAGAGGGATGTGAGTATCACAGAAAGAAAAGGGGAAGACCATTACATACTTTCACACCACTTGGATGAGCATTTGAATTGCGTTCAGGCTAGGAAATGGATATCAGTATCTCATATGTTCAAGAAAATGTAAATAAATACTGAGTTGGTAAGATCTCTGATGGATCAAATACGACTTGGCCCGGGGGAAGTAGGAGGTGTGGTGTTCGGAGACATGTTTCCATCAGGAGTGAATGGAGATGTGTTGCAAACAGGAGTGGACAGAGCAGGATCAGGACTAGAAGTGGATGGAGTGTTTGCAGCAATTGCAGCCTCTTTGGCGGCCTTCTTTGCGGCAGCCCTTTTGCACCCATGTTTCGCAGCTACCACCCACTGCCAGTACCTCAGTATATTACCTCTGAAAAAGGGATAGAAGTATAACATATTTTTCCCCTGAATTTTAACAAATTTTTTGGGTGAAAAAAGTGAATATTGCACTGGAAATAGGCATGGGAAAATAAGTACTTTTTCGGCGGCTATTTCGCCCGAAATAGGGCGCTAAATATGCCATCAATTTCGTCTGATTTATTAGTAATTTTTCGGCATCAATTTCTTTCATATTTCTTTAGACAAAGAAAATCTATTTCAATGGAAATATGTTAACTATTTTGGCTGTGAAAAGAAACGGGCATTGAGTGGTGGGCCGCCCGCGCCGGACAAAGGGCTCTTTGGCCCATTCAACGGGCATTCAATGCCCGTTGCTTTTCGCAGCCAAAATAGTTAACATATTACAATTGAAATATATTTTCTATTGCCACTCATATTTCCGAGGAAATATCAAAGAGATTACAAAGGGAAAATATACTGAAAAATTAGTAATAAATCAGACAAAATTGATGGCATATCTAGCGCCCTATTTCGGGCGAAATAGCCGCCGAAAAAGTACTTATTTTCCCATGCCTATTTCCAGTGCAATATTCACTCTTTTTTACCCAAAAAATTTGTTGAAATTCAGGGGAAAAATATGTTATACTTCTATCCCTTTTTCAGAGGTAATATACCAAGGTACTGGCACTTGTTTCAACCCCGACTTTGGCGCCTTTGGATCAAGAAGAACAGTCTTCTTTGCTGAGGGCAGCATCCATTTCATTGCTCTGCAGTAGAAAGATATTGTTGAGTAGCTCAGCCACTTCAATGGAAAACTTACTCGTCCCATTTAGCTAAGCACTGATCAGTCCAATCATTGTCTTTGAGGTCAGGATTTTCAAAGATCTGGATGATAGCATTGAAAGCATCTTGTTTGGGTATGTTCTGGTCGTTGATTCGGCGGTGGTTTGATTTTGGAAGCACCTGATGTAGCTGAAGAAAGATGTGATAACCGCAAAAAGAACAGCAAAAAATGTAGTAGGCATAGGTGATGGAGGGATATGTAACACTTGTGATGTTGTACATGTAAACCTTCGAGACCTTCTTAACTGCAAATGAGTTAGTCATCTTGTTGCCCTCGTCAAAAACCTCGAGTTTGCTGAATACCGCTTCCGCATTAGCTTTGCTGAGGAAAATAGCAACCCAGACCTACATCTTGATGGTTACAGACAAGATTTAGAGATAGAAAAAGTTTATGCACCAGCAACAGAAGCTTTCCTTCGAGGAATGTGTGCAGAACAGACTCTTCAGAGCATCTAGCTGCCCTCCCAAGATCACCATACAGTATACACTGTGGAAAATCTGCAGCAGTAATCGGATCCTTGACCTTGTTTTCTTGAACCTTGCGACAAAATCCAGAACGGGATGAGCGAAACATTTAACATTGAAATAGAATAAGAGTTTACTCCTCTGGATCTGCATCAAACTCATCAAGTCGTGAGGGTGGAGTGAGAGCTTCAGCCATATCTGGGTGTGCAAACCCTCTCTTCATGGCTGATTTATTGGCTGAGAGTGGTTCAATGAGAGATTGTTTGAGGGAAAAAGGAAGAAATTGGACAATAAGATTGTTGATGGTCCTGAAGTCTTGCGAGACAGAGCAACTTGATGCAGAATTCATCTAGAAGAATTATAAACAATAAGTCAAAGTAGAAAGAAAGAGAAGACACACACTTGACTTATAACACAATCCAGCATTTCCAACCTCAGAACCAAGCGCATATACTTGAGAAAATCTGGAACATGCCTTTAATATGTTCATAAAAGAAGAGTAACCTGTATATTTGCACCCATGGGCTTTGAAATCAAGTGAAAAGCTGAATAAACATACCGTTGTTCATCTTCTTGGTCCCATTCTGCACCCAAACCTTCCTTGATCAATCCATCTTGCTCAAATCCACAAATAAATATGGCCTGAAGAGGAGTGTTAGGACTACACATCCCAGGAAGGTACCGTGCAATGTCCTTCAAGGCCTCGAGTCCGCGTTTAGGTCTGAGGAGCTTCAGCAGTATAAAAAGAAAAAAAAGAAGCCCTACTCTTTTCAAGATTGTTTCACTTTCTTTAACTCTTTCCCAACTGATTTGCACTTTTGTTTGGTACCAATATGCTCCTCTTTGTCCTCTTTGTCATCTTTGTCTATCTGTTCATTGATCAAATCTTCCATATCGTTTATTGTCATCTTCTTCTGAGTCTTCATCGGATTCAACCCGTAGTTTCTTCACGGCCTTGGCTGGACCTCTACGTTTGCGTTTGGTGGGTGCAGGTTGCTCCGAGGGTTCATGGGTCTTTGATGTTACGGGCATAAGTAAAAGTAAGAAGAAAAGAATCAAATGACCATGATCTTGTCATGTGCTTGGCGCTTAATTTATAAATTATGGTGCTAATCCGACTTCAGCTATTTTCCACTGCACCACATAGCCCAAAAAGTCAGGATGACCTCCGGCAGTACACCGCTCTCACCGTCACGGCTCTACTCAAACTTGGCAACTCTTTTCTTAGCATTTCTTGATGCCTCCCCATTCCTTATTCATCAACATACCCCTTCGCAGTCATTATGCCTTGTTGTCATCGCTGACCTTGCCGTATTCTTGTGGATCCACCGCAGCCGTGCAAGAGGAAGGGAAAAGAGAAAGGAATGGACTGAGAAAGTCAATATCAATATGCACCTGGAACACCCAAACACTTCCACTACACCAACGACAAACACAAAGCAGCTAAAAGCGTCGCCCAACGTGCTGTTCATCAAGCAGGAGGAAACTAATGTGAGTCCAGTCTCCTTCATTTCTACACCTTTCTCCCTCTGCATTCAAACCTGGATGCAAGGCATGCGAGATTTTTTCTATTTTAATTTTATTTTCCATCTTGTTGTTCAAGGAATCTTTGCTTACCTTCCTTGTTCCTCCAGTCAGAGGTCTCGCCTTCTCGTCAACTTCATTGCCACCTTCAAGTATAATCCATCTTCTTGGCCAGACAAAGTGAAACCCCAGCAATGGGGCCATGGCTAGGTCTTTCGGGACCAAACTGTACCATCTAAGTCTGGCCGATTAGAGGACAAGCTGCTCTCTCGGATGATGAAGATATCCGCAACCATTGACACCATCTCCCCTACTCTACTGACCTTTGCCTAGTATACGCCAAAACAAACTTTTGACAGTTCTTCATAACTCGGGAAACATGAATCTCTAGCTATTACCATCCCATTCATAGACCCAGCTCCAGTTGCGGCCTTCTACTGTTTGACTCTCCCATCCAATAGTGTCAGTGCACAACATCATGTCTCCCCACCCTATGCTGTACTCATAATGCAATGTAGGTGGCCATGGCCACAGCCCGCATTACAATGTAAGGCGGTATTTGCTGTAGCAGACAAGTGACCCTACATTGCAATGTGGCATATGTCACAGCTAGGCTTTTGCAAAATTACTGGATTAGGGAATTTTTCACTGTGTGTAACTGTAAGGATCTAGGCGGAATCCTTTGAGCACGGGTTACGAACCTGGAAACCAAAGTGCGGATACGCTCCGTACTTCTGTTGTTCAGCCGAACTGGGAAAGTTGGTTTGAGATGTGAAAGGATGTGAGTGTAGAACGGTTCCGAAGTGCCTATGGGATGTAAGACTCGTGTTGGGATTGTCCAAGGACTAATGTAGGGACGGAAGGTCCGTACTGGCGATAGAATGAACTCGGCGAGTAAGCCTAAGAGTAGATGAGTTTCCGACTCGAAGGGTAGGACCCACTAAGTGCAAGCGGCTTTGATAGCGATATGAGCGGAAGCAGAAGGTCAAGCGGTAGCTGACCTGATGCGGCGCAAACAGAGCGGAACCAAATAGATGATAGTAAATTGCAGAGGTTGTGAAAACAATGGAGTGAAGAAACAGAGTTAAAGAAACAGATAAAGCGAGAAACCGGAACACACAAGAGCACACGAGTCAAGGGGTTAAGCAATATTTCCAATCTACTGTACTTGACATGGTACAGAACTATTTAAAGGGTACTCGAGGACCGGAGTAGCGATAGGTAATAATCTGAGAGTAGAAAAGACAAGAATAGCCAAAAGAAGTATAAGGGATGAAAGACAACGATGAACATAAGCGGAAGCAGCGGGATGAGCATAAAAGCATATGTATGATTGTAAGAATGATGGAGAATGGATTGACGGGATCATAGAAAGTGTATAGTGAAGGAAAAAGTAAAACGGAAGCAAAGTGGAAGTGTATCGGAACCGGAAATGCGGCGGAAGCGGGTTATGTAACAGTAAGCGGGAAACATCGGCAGTCTGTATATGCCTAGGGCATGACAGTAACATAGAGCTAGATTTCCATGTCACATCACATCTGTTTTAGCTAAATTTGGAAATAAAAAGTCGGCCACATTGGGCCATAGCTAAAGCGGCAGTGCCGGTACGCTTTGATGAGGTCATGTGACCGGCGGATTGCATATTTGGATGGCTTCGCAAAAATCGGTGATTTATGAGCCTATTCTGGACATTTCTGGCATGGTAGATAGCCCAAAAAAGGCTATGGATAATGTATTAATATCTGAGCACTGTACCTCAGCCACTGGAGCGCCGTAATGGGCTGGATTGATCAAAATTATTTAGATTACCTTCGGCCAAAGCTGTTTTTATTACCTAATTGAGAATGCCAGCAAAGCGGCCTAAAAGCTTGCTTCTACCATTGATACTCATGCTAATAAGAGTGTACATAGTGTCTGTAGATATATCATAGGTCCCTGAAGTGAAATTACAGCCATAGCTCCGGTCAAAGCTGTTTTATTACCATATTTAGAATGCCAGCAAAGCGGCCTAAAAGCATGCTTGTGCCTAGGTATTCTACCTAATAATAGTGCTTACAGATGTAAAATAAGTACCTGAAGCAAAATTAGGGCAGTTATGTGGTGTAATAGTGGCCCTGCTTCGAAGTTTTGGCCTGTGGCTGTGCTGTCAAAAGTCGAAGTAACAGTAGGCTATTTTACATATTAGTGATACAGGCCTAGTGTCTGCACAAAATATATATGCCTGAAGCGAGACTAGAGCACTATATGACAGGAATAGACTGTAATTACCAGCTAATAGGTCGGAGTAGGTCAAAGCTGTATGTCCAAATAGGGAAATATATAGGTGGTGTTGAGTCGAAGTTGGGCTCAGTAGTGGCATGAATTCTCAAGGGGTAAGGCTTTAAGTGTATATCTGGATACTATAGTATGCTAGCTACATGTTCAGGCTGTAATACTTACCATTATGTGTTCAGGAGGAGGAGCATAGAGTGATCAATGGTTGTAACCATCAAAAATCCCTTTTTTGGGTGATAAAATGCTAATAGTGAATGCTTAAGTGAAGATGGGCCCTCAAGGCGAGGTAGGTATACTGTAATACATAATAGACTCTCGTTCCATGTCCAAGAGTTATTAATATGGTACCAGAAGCGATGGTACAGATTGATCTTTTGATATTTCGCCTAAAAAGACGATTTTTTGATGATTTAACATGGAATAGTGAAGCCTTTAGAGTAGCTAGGGCGCTGAAAGTACTCATACAGACTCTACTATATTGTATTGACCTTTGCCATACCGAGGAATGATTTATAGGGCCCTAGGAGCGATGGTATTCACTGATATCTCTGTTATTTTCGAAAAAATGCGATTTTTAGGCAATAAAACATGAATGGAACATGCTATACATCCCAGATAATGCTCAAAACTTAGGGAATCATGTCTTCGAGTCCTATCAAGTGAGTTTATGACTTTACATTCACCCCTGGGTATGTCAATACTATGATCATGTTATGTTGTAAGTGCTCACATAGATATTTGTAGGTAGCACAAAGTTCAGATCATAGTATTGAGATGTGTGTACTCATACTTTTTGGTCCAGAGGACCTCTAAATCACTCGAAGATATGATCCCTAAGTTTTGAGCATTATCAGCATTATCTGGGATGTATAGCATGTTCCATTCATGTTTTATTGCCTAAAAATCGCATTTTTTCGAAAATAACAGAGATATCAGTGAATACCATCGCTCCTAGGGCCCTATAAATCATTCCTCGGTATGGCAAAGGTCAATACAATATAGTAGAGTCTGTATGAGTACTTTCAGCGCCCTAGCTACTCTAAAGGCTTCACTATTCCATGTTAAATCATCAAAAAATCGTCTTTTTAGGCGAAATATCAAAAGATCAATCTGTACCATCGCTTCTGGTACCATATTAATAACTCTTGGACATGGAACGAGAGTCTATTATGTATTACAGTATACCTACCTCGCCTTGAGGGCCCATCTTCACTTAAGCATTCACTATTAGCATTTTATCACCCAAAAAAGGGATTTTTGATGGTTACAACCATTGATCACTCTATGCTCCTCCTCCTGAACACATAATGGTAAGTATTACAGCCTGAACATGTAGCTAGCATACTATAGTATCCAGATATACACTTAAAGCCTTACCCCTTGAGAATTCATGCCACTACTGAGCCCAACTTCGACTCAACACCACCTATATATTTCCCTATTTGGACATACAGCTTTGACCTACTCCGACCTATTAGCTGGTAATTACAGTCTATTCCTGTCATATAGTGCTCTAGTCTCGCTTCAGGCATATATATTTTGTGCAGACACTAGGCCTGTATCACTAATATGTAAAATAGCCTACTGTTACTTCGACTTTTGACAGCACAGCCACAGGCCAAAACTTCGAAGCAGGGCCACTATTACACCACATAACTGCCCTAATTTTGCTTCAGGTACTTATTTTACATCTGTAAGCACTATTATTAGGTAGAATACCTAGGCACAAGCATGCTTTTAGGCCGCTTTGCTGGCATTCTAAATATGGTAATAAAACAGCTTTGACCGGAGCTATGGCTGTAATTTCACTTCAGGGACCTATGATATATCTACAGACACTATGTACACTCTTATTAGCATGAGTATCAATGGTAGAAGCAAGCTTTTAGGCCGCTTTGCTGGCATTCTCAATTAGGTAATAAAAACAGCTTTGGCCGAAGGTAATCTAAATAATTTTGATCAATCCAGCCCATTACGGCGCTCCAGTGGCTGAGGTACAGTGCTCAGATATTAATACATTATCCATAGCCTTTTTTGGGCTATCTACCATGCCAGAAATGTCCAGAATAGGCTCATAAATCACCGATTTTTGCGAAGCCATCCAAATATGCAATCCGCCGGTCACATGACCTCATCAAAGCGTACCGGCACTGCCGCTTTAGCTATGGCCCAATGTGGCCGACTTTTTATTTCCAAATTTAGCTAAAACAGATGTGATGTGACATGGAAATCTAGTTCTATGTTACACACAGTGAAAAATTCCCTAATCCAGTAATTTTGCAAAAGCCTAGCTGTGACATATGCCACATTGCAATGTAGGGTCACTTGTCTGCTACAGCAAATACCGCCTTACATTGTAATGCGGGCTGTGGCCATGGCCACCTACATTGCATTATGAGTACAGCATAGGGTGAGATGTCGTGGATGACTGTAGTATTAAAGGGAAGGGGAAGTCGAAACACCGTTAACATTATTACTATTACTATTATGTGCACGTTGTATGTCATGTGCCCAAAAAATCCATTTTGGGAGCCGAAAAGGTGCCTGAAACAGCCGTGTTACGAATAGAGATGTCCACGAGTCCAAGTCTTCACAAGTACTCGCAGGTAAGATCCATGGGAAAACCAGCAAGTATGTGACTCGCGGATCCCAGGATCCGTTTCCCACGGGTCAGGCGCGGGTTACAAGTCAGACATTTGAAATTTTCGGTTGACTTGCAAGTACTTGTGTGACTTGTGCAAGCAATATGAACTCATATATTTGTTGTTGGTGATCAAAACTTACAGTAATTAATAGTATCATATTTATTATAGTACTTATCAAGTACTGCCACACATGTTTGAGGTTGTAGACAGCTCACAGCGACTGAGCGCTTATTTTAGCGCCCAATCGCCGTAGGCTGTCTACAATCCAAAGCCTAACTGTCAGTACATTTTTACTTCATACCATAGTATGAAATTAGTGTAACAAGTAAAGTACAGGTTTTAATAGCATTATACACTGTACAATCACTGTATGCAAGTAAATAATGGTAAATACTTGTGAATATAGCTGTAACTACTTGATTAGTGTGCAGATCCACAGGTACTTGTGAGACCCGCAAGTAATACTTGCGAGTCAGTGACCCGTTTCCCACGAGTCAGCCGCGGGTCACGAGTCAGGCCTTTTTAGGCCACAAGTACTTGCGCTCCGGATCCAATTATACTTGGATCCAGACTCGTGGACATATCTAGTTACGAACTTTCTCATACCATGATCGGACCTCTCTGTTACGCGTTACGATTGTAGAATTGGCTAAGATCTTTGGGCCTTGTTATGCGTTACACGATCATCTGGTTGTAAATATACAGTAGGATTAGGATTAAGATTACTCGGCTCCGTTGGTGTGAGGCCAAGAGTTGTATCACCTGTGCTACTTGATTTGTACTATTATTGAACCTTCACAATTTCATCAAGTTTCGATGTCATGGAAGGAAGGAAGGAAGGAAGGATATTACTTGGCATGGTTCAAGATCTGAACGTTATCTGAACGCCAGAATCGATTCTAGAAGTGACGCTACGAGAATTTCTTTTTTGGAGGAGTTTTCTGTCGATTGCAGGCCGCTGCGTTATTTATTTACATAAATAATGATCCTCGGTATATCTTTCTGATTTCATCCCCCCCCCTAGTGTAATGGTAGTAGGTACAAGCAACTGCTAGACAAGTTCTCCCGAGGCAGCTGTGCACGGGTGCCACGTCCAACACATATCACAGATTGGTCACCTTCCTTCAGTACTGTATATTTACGACCAGATGATCGCGTAACACGTAACAAGGCCCGAAGATCTTAGCCAATTCTACAATCGTAACGCGTAACAGAGAGGTCCGATCATGGTATGAGAAAGTTCGTAACACAGCCGTTTCAGGCACCTTTTCGGCTCCCAAAATGGATTTTTCGGGCACATGACATACAACATGCGCATAATAGTAATAGTAATAATGTTAACGGTGTTTCGACTTCCCCTTCCCTTTAATACTACAGTCATCCACAATATCTGCATCTTTTGTGTACACCCAATCTTTGCTGTACCATCTCGACACTATCGGCTCTCTTTTCCCTCTTCCCAGCTCTTCCGGTTTCTCGAGCTCTTCACTGGCCTTAACTGTGCAATCAGCTTCTGGGTCTTCAGCTTCTGCAGTACGTTCCAGACCTCCATTCTCATTTTCTGCCATCTCATCGAATTCATCTTTTCCTTCAGATATAATATGATCAATCAAAGCATCGATGGCACATCACATGAGTTGTCAAAGTACCCAGTGTTGGTGAAGACTGGTTCTGCCTCCACCTTGTCAGGGTCAGTGCTGAGGTCTGGCAAACAGATAGATCCTGATGCCTTTTCAGCTTCTTTCTTACCTCTCTTCTTGGTCACTGGGTCAGGAATGGTATCATCACAACAAAGCTTTTTGTGCAGCTACAGATGTGTTGTTTTTAATGACTGGAGAGCTTGAAGCGTTGTGGGACTTGTGAGGCTTTCTTGAGAGCAATCGTAGCTGCCTGCACGACAGAGTTGAAAGGCCTAGTATATTGTGAGGGAATATCCTGATAATGGGTGTGTAACTTACCTTCTTTATGAGGTCAGGCTTGTTGATATCATGCCAGGCAGTGACCATCCATCCAAGTGAACGGTCTCGCAAGGTTTTCAACCGGGTATTGATCCAAATCTCCTTCGCTGGAGTCCTTCCAAGCTGGGCTGTTACCTCTGTAACAATATCTCGATGTGCAGACTGCTTCACCGACTGCTTCATGACACGTTGGATGCCGACATCGAGTGGTTGAAAGATGCAGGTGCAATTACCCGGAACAAAAATGACAAGGATATTTGGGTGCATAATCTTCATCCAATCCAGAAACTCCCTTGACTTATGTACAGACCAACAGTCAATTTTCCAAATGGAGTACTGTGCCTCTGGGTCTGTCACACCAAGCTCTGCCTTCTTTGACTCAAAGTACGGTGCAATGATATCGTTAACTAGCGACTTCATTGTGTCCATTGTTGACCAGTACATGTCTGTTTTAGAAGGTTCTAACCAAAATCCGAGTTTCATAGCTTCTTTGTAGAACGGTGACTTTGAGCTAGGAAGTGATGCACTAGTTCCACCACAATAGATTGCCTGGAATGGAAGGAGCTCGCCACTGGCAGAGATCAATGGAACCAGGGTAAAAGCTCGTTTCTCGTCAATACCAACTGCGGGGACCTGCTTATTGCCTTTTTGATGCCAGGTACTTCCAGTTCCCTGCTGATAGACAGTCTGTGTCTGATCTGCGTTTACACGAAGTGCTGGATGGACATTGTAATTGCGTACAAGATATGCCTCCCGCAAATATGCCTCAAGAAGGATTTCATCAACATTCTGTGGGAGTTTTTGAGCTGCACATGTTGTTGTTCAGAAACTCCAGTCCATTTTTTCGGCAATAAACTTCCGAATGAATGCTTTCAAACAATGAAACTTTGTTTTGTCTGCAAGCAACTGGTCAAAAAGTTCAGGCGCATGATCCTCAATCAACCCAACCATAATGGCTCATATGGTTATTGAGCTGAGGAGTGTTCCAGCTTCATGGAGAGCCTTGAGATGGGTGGAGATTTTTTTTGTAAGTTCTGGGTACCTTGTCAAGAAGTGAACCATTTATATAGTCTGGGAAGCATATCAGGTCAGACCTGATATTGTGGCCTTTTGGTCCAGTTGGAGCGCATGGCTGTCTTTCCAGAGTCATGTGACTTTACAGAATATCAGGTCTGCCCGGTCACCGGTTCAATCCTGCGAGAGGTCAAGCAGGCTCTTGCCCATGTGGCTGAGGGATCAGTGATGGTCCTGGGGCCAGCTATATAAATGGTTTATGTCATCAACCCAGTAGTATGGGTACCAATGAGGGCTTGATGGTTGGCTTTGGGGTTGCATATCATATGGCTGGGCGGATTAAATGATAACTGAGTACATTTAATTGACTGACGGGTGTGTAGCTGCATGTCAAGCATCTCGAGGGCTCGATGCACTGAAGGGGGATGTACTGTCAAGAAGTGAACCATTTATATAGTCTGGGAAGCATATCAGGTCAGACCTGATATTGTGGCCTTTTGGTCCAGTTGGAGCGCATGGCTGTCTTTCCAGAGTCATGTGACTTTACATACCTGTGCTGTATAATCCGTGAGTGATATTCTTCATTTTGAGAAAAGCTACTCATGAGGATTCCTTGATGTGTTGTATGTCCACCAGGTCTATTACCTCTTCGAACATTCTCCAGTGTCTTTTCTGTCCACTTATGGATCCCCTTTTTCTTTGCATTATGATCAATCCATTGGCGTAGTGTCTGTGGTCGGAGATGTTTGAACACTTCTGGGTTGGATTGTTTGGCAATTCGGACAATATTGGTGGGAATCCAAGGTTTTCCTGCCTTTTTTGTGGCCTGTTGGATCTGACTCCATATCAAAGGTTGGAAGTAGTTCATCCTCTCGACGCTACTTGTAATTTTCATCTGCTTGCGCCCTCGGGTATGTTCATCTCTGTTGTTATCCCGGATCTCATCCTTCAACTCTCGTCGAGGTTGTGAAGCTTCGGCCAAGTTTTCTGCACCCTCATTACTGTCATCAATGTCACGGAGCTTGCGTTTCTGAGAATAGGTGAACACCAACTCGATTGACGTTGTTTGAATACTTACCTTCTCCCGATTTTCATAGGGCTTCCAACCATCTGCAATCTTGGCAGCTTTCTTCCGATCTCGATACTCTTGTTGTCTGTTCTTGTTGGCTTCATGTTCCTTCAGCATACAGTCTCGTTTCTCTCTCTCCCTTTTGTCACGCTCGTTCTCATATATCTCTGAAAGTCGCTCTGCTTCAAGTTTCCGCTGCCTAGCCTGCTCCTCTGGTGTGATTCTCTGGAGAAAAGCATCGAGGGTGTGCCGCTTCGGATCTGGTGTTTTGAGTTCTGAGGATTTTGGTGTTTCGGTGGCATCTGGTGAGTTTGGTGTCTCGCACTTTGGTTTTTTAACTGACTCGGTATGTCCAGGAGAGCTAATGTGTTCATGAGAACGTTTGTGTGTACCAGTTGTTTCTGGATCTGGGGGGATAGAAGAGGTGCTACAACGAGGAACTGTGAAGGTAAACTTGGTGTCATTAGGTGCAATAGTGACTGATATGTTGTTCTTAGATTTGAGCTCTCCGATCTCGATGTCTGTAAGTTCCGAAGCAGTAGATGCCAATGAAACATTGTCATCATCGTTGTCAGCCTGGGGTGACTAGTTAGTGTGTAAAAATATATGATATTTTCAAGAACAGCTCACAGATAGTTGTGAATATGTAATAATCTTATTTAGAGCCTGTAACCGGGCTGCAACAAGTTGAGTTGGTCAGACAAGTTCAACGTCTTTTGGGAAAAGGTAGTGTTCAAGTGCGTTTGTGGAGCAGATACCGCATGAATGGTTATCTTCTTGTTGGGTAGTGGGAAGTACTTCATTTGAGTACTCCAGGAAGCTATGCCGATCCTTCCAAGCTGTAAGTGAATCTTGCATCTTCTCTGGCATAACGGGTGTCTTTTTTCCAGCTAACGGGTCACCATAGAGGAAAAGCCTTCTTTTGCCATCGATCACCATTGGAACCCAATGATACGAACCCTCGGTGGTTCCCTTCTTCGGTTTCAATTTTCCCAAGTGCGCGACTGTAACAAGCACTTTGCCTCCTTCAAAAACCTCAGTTCCAAGGTCACATAACCATTTGTTTTCCTGACTGTAGGCATTGCCACCAAGATCAAGCACCTTTTCCATCAGCTCAGTTCCACGGACAACAAATCGCGCAGACATCTCATTGTCACTATCAATTTTTGCCTGCAATGTATCGAGAATGGAATCTATAGCAGTGCTATTCAACCAGTTGGTGCTGAGAATTTGCCAAAGCAAGGAGATGGAATGACTGTTTTTGATACCGATTGTGGAGGAAGCCCATGACGTGGATTCAAGGAGTGAGTCGGTGAGCTGAGCCTCGGCTCGCAGTGCAACATTGTGACTTTTTTTGGCATCCTTAAGCCAGTCATGTATGCGAAGCCATGGCTTCTGGATGTTCTTCTGGTGGTTGAGTATCACACTCCAGTAGGAGAGGACCCAGATGGGGAATAGCCCATGGTTGTTTGGCAGATGAGCATATCAAATTGCTTGGGCACCATTCATCCACAAGTCTCGCGATGCTGCTTCAAGCTGCTGGATAATGTTAGATGAAGGAATAGGCAACTTCTGGAGCTTCTGTAGCATGTCATTGTCGAGAGGAGCTGGTATATTCTCAGAAAAGAAATGAGAGATCTTGAGTGTCATGTTCGATTGGGATGTGGAGATAAAAGGAAGCTCGACTTTAAGCAAACTCCAGATGGAGCAGTTTCGGTCAGGTAGGATTTTTTGCTTCACAAGTTTTGGTATATGAAAGCATGATTTTGCCTGTTTCCGTTCTTCCTTTGAAGCTGAAGACCACTTGTGCATTTCGGATGGCTACTGATGATAAAAGACGGGAAATCTAACAAAAAATTTGAGCGGGCCTGCAGGCCCGCCAACTGATGCAATCTTAAAAGCTATGCGTAATGCATAATGTCGGGGCCCGAGCATCAGGTTCATTGAAACCAATGCGTAACGCGTAACACCTGGCGATCATCTGGTCGTAAATATACAGTACTGAAGTTCTCAATGTTGCGTATGGGGGTATGAGTCTGGAGGCAGCCTTTGCCATGATGAATCAATGAATAGAGGATGAAAACACCTGGTACGCTAATGTTGCTCTAAAGTCTCCAAGTGATTTCCCTAATACTTTTTTCTCTCTTTTCAGGTTGGATAAACCATAGTCAATTTGAAATTTGATAGGTAAAGCGTGCTGCATCGTTTCTAATGTGATACATAATTTGGTTCGTAACATTGAAGAGTAAATTTCAATCCAAATGTACAATTAACATACTGTGATCTTGAATATATTCCAGTCTTGACTTACAACTTAAGTGTGGGCCATCGCGCAGCGTATGGCAGGCACAAGTCCTATGAATGCACTGCAGTGGAAGGTAATAAAAACAAAAAGGAAAAGAGCGGGGTCATAATATGGAAGAGTACTAAGGAAGATAAACAGGTTGTGGCAAGAAGCATTGCACTGAGAGTTAAGAGGACTCGTACACAGGCTGCAACTGAAACGGCGTTCAGTGTAAGAAGTTCAAGAGACATCATCTTGAAGTGCAGCATTAGATAGAAGCCGAGCGTAGAGAGTACTACCGATGACTCGCTTCACTCCCACACAAGAGTCTGCAGGTAGTTCATCAAATTTGTTGTAGATGTGTTTGTGCCAGGTTTACCGTTTGAGAGGATGAGGTTCCGGGTCATTGATCCCAGCGACAGGCCTGCCAGCAGCCATCTTCGTCATATTTATGGAGGAACTAGTACATGATTCAATGTATCGGTTTAGAAACCGGCCTTGAAGTTTATCGAAATGCTCTCCTTATTGGGGGGGACAAGCTTTCCCTTTGTGAGAACACGTTACGTATTATAACGGCAAATAAAGGTAAATTGCTTGGCTCCGTGTAACAGTACGGATCAATCCCCGCCGGACCGATCCTTCCACCCTATATAAGACTCGATTGTACGTAGATAGAGATTAGTTTACTTCGAATCCAGCGCTATCCCTGTCATTCCGAGTATCTCTTTGTGTGACTACCGTCACATATTTTTGACATACCAGCGACTACAAAACTCTAACAAAAACTAAACAAAAACTTTTCTCTGGTTGACGCTTCCGGATACCTCTCAGCTTGATCTCCTGGGTAATTCCAACTTCGACCTACTCTCTGCTTTCTCTCTCTCTCTATCTCTCTGTGTTTTTTTTTTTCACTTGAAAATTTTTCACTACAACCAGGAACCTCACAAATGGCTCCCAAACAACCCAACAATCAAATCCCTCAAACACAAAACTGGTACCACACGCACTCTGGTAATGGCGGTGTGACTAAACCGGACCCGAAAGATAAGTCCATCGCTGCGGATACTAACATCTCCGCAGCCGCGCAGGCTGAGGCCTTAAGTCGCTCCGTAGCAACTCCAGCTCCGGCTGGGGGATTGCTACGGGGTCACTCGCTGCTGTGAACTCAGTGGGGGGTGGCCCAGAGTCTGGTGTGCCCATGGCCCCCAACTCTATCATGCTCAGTGCTCCTGTACTGGACGCTAGCGCCTCCGAGTTCAGCTCTCATTACGAGGCTGACTCTGTTATTAAAGTTGTTAAACTTAGAGATACGGGTTTGAATAAAAATCCTAAATTTGTGTTCGGATCCATATCTAGTGATTCGTCTGATGATGATGGCGCGCATGCGCCTTGGACGACGGTAGTTTACCCCCGTCGAGCCAGAAGCCTTGAAAATCTTAAGGATTTTAAGCTCAGGAAGGAATTTTTTAAGCCTACTCAGCTTTCTAAGGAACAGGTTGCTACTGTTCGTGCCGCTGAGAACACCCTCACTCCTGCTCAACGTGAGCTTGTGCAGAAGAGGAACACTATGGTTAATAGAACTACGGCTCCACGCCATTCCTCTCCTACTCCGGCTCCTGGTCCTTCCTACGTAGCCAAAGGGAAATTCGTTGACAATAACAATATAAGTGACTCTGAGCTTAACATTGAAGCGCAGAAAGCTGCGATTGATGGCTGGAACGCCATTCGGAAGGCTAGTTTAGCCTCTTCCGAGTCTGATCACAACGATCGGAAAAATCTCCGAAAGAGGAGAAACGGCTCACAGAAAGCAAAGGCCCGTAAGGCTAAATTGGCCGCTCACTCGGACAGTGAGAGCTCGTCAGATAATGAGCCTGTGAAGGAAATTAAAAAGTCAGATAAAATTTCTTCAAAGCAAGCATTGAAAGACATGCTTAAACCGATTTCCTCCAAGTACCAGAAAAGGATTAAGGAAGTCGTTAGTGGTAGGGCCGATACACCTTCTCCGCGTCACGGTAGGGGTGTCTCGGGCCAGCCGTCTGACCGACTGCCAACCAACAATGTTCTGGCAAAGACAATGAGGTTAAAATCAACTTCTCGTAAATACGAGAGTACAGACTCTGATTCTGAATCGGATGCGTCTCCTTCTACTCCTAGTTCGGGTTCAGACAGTGAGGACTCACCACCTTCAGACTCTAGCGGAGATAGCTCCGACTCATATTCAGATACCTCCTCTGGAAGGTCTGGGAGCTTGAGGAGAGACCGGCGGCACAACCGCCGCAAGTCCAAGACCACTAGGTCCAATCGGCGTAAGTCAAAGAAGCGTAAATCCAAAAAGGTGAAACGCAACGTGAAACCAATTTCCCCATCTCCATATAAGGGAGAACCTGATGCGGATGAGTACCAGCACTTTATGATGCAGTGCACTGCGTACTGCAAAGCCGGGGGAATTCCAAAAGATGAACAAGTCTTTTACATATCCAATTTCTTGGAAGGGAATGCTTTGAAATTTTTCATTCAGAAAGTAGCAAAAAATCATAGTAAATGGACCTTGTCCAAGTTCTTCGAGGGCTTGTTTAACTACTGTTTCCCTTTGGACTACCGCGAACAACAACGCCGGAAGCTACGCCGTTGTTATCAGAATGGCCATAGAGTTTCCGAATATATTCATGAGCTTGAAAATCTATTATATTTCGTTGGCGAAATCAGTGAACGTGAAAAGGTTGTAAAACTTTGGGATGGACTTAGCAGTCATATCCGATACGAGCTTCAGCGCAGTAAGCTGAGCAAAGACGTTCATTCATGGAAAAAGATAGCTCGTGAAGCTGAATTGATTGAACTTGCTGATCTGGAAAATCACATTAACTCTAATTCAGTGCCAAAGAAGGGATCGAAATCAAGTTACCAGAATTATCAGCATTCTGGCGGTGACAACAGTCAGCGTAAATCTAAGAATTTTGTTAAGTTCAAGGAGAGTCGTACTTACCAACGCGATGACCATAACTTTAATTCGGGTTCATCTAAACCTTCTCAGAGGAGCGTTGAACAGCCTGGAGCAAGTACTGCACAGACAAGCCTTGGTGCAGATCGCAACCGCAACAACTACCATAACCGAAACCAGGATAACCGACACCAACAGAGTCGACCTGGTAACGGTGGTAAGCATTCCGGTCAGAATAATCGACCATATAATCATAACGGAGGCTCTACCTCCAAGGGATCCGATGGCAACTGCTATAAGTGCGGCCAGCCGGGTCACTTAGCACGTAACTGCCCGCAGAATAATATGGTAAGCTCAGGTGCAAGCGGACCACCAGGCTTATCTGCACGCGGAATGCAATTTCCATTGACTGACGAGTCATCGGAGTTACTTGCTCAGCTTGCGGATACAACGCAGGGGGCAACAGAACTCACTTTGAATATGATGCACTTTGGCCCGTTCAGTGATGAGTTCTATGAGACACTTGGGTTTGAGGACTTGTCCGATTCCGATTCTGCAAGCTGTACCAGTCTTGCGACACCTACCCCAGAACCTACCCTTGGTTTGGAGAGTGAGAATAGCTCACTGCCGCCATTGTTAGCCTCAACGCCTACGGAGTATATTGAGGCTGAGGACGGGATGCCCCCGCTCCAATATGTCTCTGATTCCGAGTGCGAGGAGGATGATGAATTTGACTTCGAGTCAGATTCCGAGGTCAACTTACACAGCTCTGACCTCTGGCCGCAGTGTACAGACTCCGAACCGGAAGGCGAGGATGGTGAACTTGAATCAGACTTGGATGGAATGCCCCCACTCCAGTATGTCTCAGACTCTGAGTATGGAGATGACGATGAATACGAGGGGATGCCCTCCCTCCAATGCGTCTCCGACTCTGAGAGTGAAGACGGTGAATTTGACAATGAGCTACAATCAGAGATTGACTCGCCAATAGATTCTATCCGTTTCACAGTAGGGGAAGACGGCAAACCCGAATATTCATTCGCGGACGCTGCTAAAGATATCTTTGGATATCCTGAAACACCCTGGTTGAACTTCTTCTTGCACGGGAAGGTCGAACCTGAGCGGTGGCATAATCGCATTAGTGATTTTATTAGTTTGACTACTACATTCATATTGAATCATTACGCACCGTACCCTGGTGATGAAATTTACTGGGGATCACAGTCTTCTTACTGCTTCAGTGTCTATAAGAAAAATACAGATACTTATGCTATTCTTGATGAGGACTCCAACTATGGAGAGCTCCTAATCTCGACTGAGACTTTGTTAAATCCAGAGTTTCGGCCGCCGCATGGTATGCGGAGCAGCGGGCTCAGCTTCTTGACTGTGAGATTAACTCACCACATTGCCTTGAAAGTAGAAAAATCGGTGATGTGTACCAGCAAGGAATAATGTTTGTACTCACCTGTGGAATACCGGCTTATCCAAAGAGCCGAATGCCTCCAGTTGAGGATCCATTAGAACGTTTCCTTGTACGTCAGTTGCGTATTGGATCTGAAATTTATTACGATTTTACAGACCAAGAAGTTGGAGTCTGCAGTGATCGTTGGACCTCGTTCTCGCGGCCAGGAGGGCGGGAGTAACATAGAAACTTCGTCAAATAAATCTGGCGTGAGTTCAGAATCTAATGCTTCACAGTCAAGTGAAAAACTTACTATTAAAATCCCTGCCAGGTCAAAAGCAAGGAAAGAAAGTGAAGGAACACCCTCTGCAGTTGGGGGGCTTTAGGAAAGCGAGAATCGGCGACTTTCTAGTATATATGAGAGCCCCGAAACCTTCTCTGACAGCAATGCTGTAAATAATAATGAGGCCGTTAACTTAAATGTTGATAGTGCCGTCAATTCGACGACACCTATTGATCTGTCCAATGCAACTCTATTAAATCTTCTCAGCAATACTGACGAAGGCTTTGACTTGCATGCCTCCATTAAGGGAAGATATAAGGAGGATTCTCTGTTCAGAAAAATCCTTGAGTCTCCAAAAAGCTTCAATAATTTTGAAGTATTGAATGACTTGATTTACCTTAAGCAACAAGGTCACCGTGTATTGTGTGTACCTCGTATCGTTGTCAAGGGCCGGGTCATTCAGGAAGTGATTATTTCCGAGGCCCATTCATTATTAGCTCATTTGGGTGCCTCGAAAACGATTGACTATCTTCGGGATCATGTCTGGTGGAAAGACATGGTCTCAGACACAAAATCTTATTGTGAGACTTGCCATATCTGTAAGATTAGCAAGTCAAGTACTACTAAGCCCCATGGGCCTCTACATCCGCTCGAAATTCCTACCTATCCATGGGAGGCAATTGGCGTAGACTTTGTTGGACCTTTACCTGAGTCCAAAAATCGTGATGGCACCATCTATGATTCGATGTGTGTTATAATCGATTTGTTTAGTTCAATGGTACATATTGTACCGTGTAAAACTACTTATTCTGCTTGTCAGTTTGCAGAGTTAATGTTTGAACATGTGTACAAGTTACATGGTTTACCGAAACGAATTATTAGTGACCGAGACTCGCCATTCACTAGTATTTTTTGGAAACGGCTCCATGAATTAATTGGGACAGACCTTCACATGTCCAGCGCATACCATCCTCAGTCTGATGGTGCTACTGAGCGCGTGAATCGCACTGTGACACAGATATTACGACAATGCGTGTCAGCTACTCAAAAAGATTGGGTACCAAAATTACCTGCAATTGAGTTTGCTATAAATTCTGCACATTCAGAGTCTACAGGTTACGCGCCGTTTGTACTTAACAATGGCCGTATGCCTCGTGCGATGGTCTGGAACTCAGACCTCAGCAATGAATATCCGTCTGTACGGACTTTTGCACGCCTCCGGAGACTAGCCATAATGGCTGCACATGATAGTATCTTGGATGCTCGGGTCAAGCAGACTCGTGCGGCCAACCGGAAACGGCGGTACGATCCCTTCCAGGGAGGAGATTTAGTATATGTTTCAACTAAAAACTTAACATTTGAGAAGGGATTAGCTCGTAAGCTTATCCCCAAGTACATTGGTCCTTACAAAATTACAAAGGATTTTGCAAATCACTCGTTCCGAGTTGACCTCCCAGACAGTTTCATTCAACGTGGAGTACATCCTGTGTTCCATGCTTCGTTATTACGGGTTCACGTCCCTAACAATGATAGGAGGTTCCCGGGGAGACTTGACACTCAGCTCCGTGAAACCCCTGA
This sequence comes from Rhodocollybia butyracea, assembly GCA_015501585.1. Classification (NCBI taxonomy): domain Eukaryota; kingdom Fungi; phylum Basidiomycota; class Agaricomycetes; order Agaricales; family Omphalotaceae; genus Rhodocollybia; species Rhodocollybia butyracea. The sequence continues at coordinate 103,467 of JADNRY010000214.1, forward strand.
AGCTCAGGCCCAGTGGCAGATTGAGAAAATTTTATCTCATTATGGCTCGAAAAATTCAGCTATTTTCCAAGTATGATGGAATACTGGTGACATTACCTGGATGCCTAGTGCTGAAATCCAGGATCTACCTTGTCTGAGCGAGTACTTAGACCTTTTGGATATTAATTCCTTGGCACTCCTCCCCAAAGGTACTGGCGAGGTGCCGGATGAGGTGAAACTCGAGTTTGGATTTGGCTCCATCTCGTTTCAAGATGAAAATTTATTTTTGCAATCCAATTTTTGTTATAAGCAAGGGACCTCGTCGAGTCTCCCCACCGCTGAACCTGCTACCTCTCGTTTGTTGTCACACACCTCACACACTATGTCAAACTCTGACTATGAATTCAAAAATCTCCGGCGTGTCTCCGCTTCGCGTTTTGAAGTTGCGAAGAAGAGCTGGGATGGGGACCACACTACATTTTCGTCCCAGCAGGTCCGATTGTATCTTAGGTACAATAAGGCCGTTAGGGCCGAGGCGGGACTTCTTTCGTGGTACCCTGCGGGTTATGACTCCTTTGCCGCAGCCTTCAACGGCGAAGACTTGCCCGAGAAGCTTGTCACTGTGGAATTCGATGATGACGACGTGGTTACTGGTCTTCTACATTTAGAGGACCCGTCGCCGAGGGTCGAGATGTTCGGGATTAACCCCATTCAATGCTTCCCCTCTGACACCTTCACGGTCGTTCGCCCGGGTTATGTTCAGGTTCCCGAGGATGAGTACGCTTCCCTCCGTGACATGGCTGTCATGCAGATGCGGAGCGCAACCAAGGGCCGTCGCGCCGCCGAGCAGCGGAAGTTGGAGAAACACGCGGCGGAAGAGGCTGCTGCCGAGCGTAAGCACTTGCCTAGAGGAAGTGGCCTTCTGTACGCTCCCAAGCCGAAGGCGGAATCTTCTAAAGGGAAGTCCAAAGCTGTTTAGTTCGGCTCAGAGTTGGTGCTCTTTTAAAACACTATTTCTTTCTTTACTTGCCACTTTTAAATAAAAATTCACATAACACGCTCCACGCACTTAAAATTCGTTACATTTTTTTTGCCTACTTACTTTTACTCTTGACTTTTTTGTGGTCTTCTTTGTAGACCAGGAGGGCGTATGTAACAGTACGGATCAATCCCCGCCGGACCGATCCTTCCACCCTATATAAGACTCGATTGTACGTAGATAGAG
>JADNRY010000215.1:0-104640 GCA_015501585.1 Rhodocollybia butyracea
CTTGTTGATATTCGTTTCGTTAAGCGACCCCAGGAACGTGAAGCGTTGAGATATTAACCGATCTTCTTCGTCGATTTCATATAGTACCGAAGAATATAAGACTTTAACAAAGCACTAGGTAGCTTCAACGGACAGAATCCGCAATCCAAATGAATCGATATAGCCTTGCAATTCTTACTGGTGCCTCCGAGCGCTGAAGCGAACCCTTGGTACATTCCTGCGGTCACACCTCGTTAATAAACGATTCATCGGAGCCTCGTGTAATCAATATCGCCCAAATTTCCGCCCTTCGGCGTGATAATTGATTCATTGTTGAGGTTGTGCTCGTTTACTTCAACGAGACAAATTAGGGAAGCACTGGAGCATATGCAGAAGATGCGACGTGGTGGGGCGGTGGTAGTACTTAAAGTCCAAGACTGATGATCTCACTAGGATTTCAAGTACCTTTTCATCTTGTTTTGGAAGATAATGATGATCGCGCATTCGAAGGCTTTCAATTTGGCAAGAAATCAACTTCGTTATATGCATGATAAGCACTCTCACACACGGAGATCAAGATCGAGGAGTGTATCGGCGATTAGTACAAGGGCCGAGGAATCGTGCTGGTCAATGTGGGAAACCTTGATAGGTGTCGAGATCAAGAACGACACGCCGCAGCCTGACAGCTTTTCCTTCCACCATGACCACAGAAAATACATCGCAAAGAAAAACAAACTCTCGGTTCACAATCAAAGCAGGCATCTTTTTGGGCTAAGACAAAATGCTTATCAGCAAGGTATGGATTCAAGTTGTTCTCGTCCCAGTTATTGATATCCGACACTTAGTACTCAATGATGACTATGAACACAGATTCCCTGAAGATCCGTTCCTTGAAGAAACAGGGCCAAATGCGCGCGTATGGCGTACCTATCTTGCTGAGAGTTCCATCTTCGATGAGAACATGATCGGAGAAGCTCGTGATGGTCTAGATGCGATGCTCGTGTTCGTACGTTATTTTCTTCATTAGCTATGCTCAGGACTGTGTCTTTGATAACCCACGTTAGGCTGGACTTTTCTCTGCTGTCGTGACCTCATTCTTAGTACAAGCATCCGAGAACTTGCAAGTTGATTTCACAGAGGTATCAGCAAATTTGCTGTACGAACTTATTGCCGTACAACGCGCCGTCGCAAATGGTATTTCCACAAATGCTGTACCCGCATCCCCTCTCAATCCTAGTACAAAGTTTGTGCCAAGCACCCTCGATGTATGGTTGAACGGGCTGTGGGCAGTTAGCTTGTCATTTAGCCTTGTCGTTGCGTTAGCATCTGTCTTGATCAAGCAATGGCTCCATCACTACATGTCTTTTCGCTCTGGAACACCAGGAGAAAGAAGTCATATACGCCAATACAGGTTCGCTGGATTTGATTCTTGGCAAGTCCTGACTATCATCGGACTGCTGCCTATTATCATGCATGGCTCTCTCTTGATGTTTCTGGTGGACTTATCCTTTTCTGGATCCCACTTGACTGGGTGTTGTCATATATTATTGGGACTATCACATTTGTGGTCTATACTCTCTATCTCACCAGCAACATCCTCCCAATATTCCATTCTCAGTGTCCATACAAAACACCACTGACTGGCTTTCTCTTATCCTTGATAACATACTTTCAGACTTTCCTGAAAGTCTGGATGTATTCAATCTTGGGCAAAGTCACAAATAGTTTGAAAAAGCCGGCCAGCTGTAATGCTGAATGACCTGGAAACATTGGCTGTGAATACAGGCTACAGTACGCTATCTGTGGAGGCACTTTATTGGTTATATTCCATGTCATCAAACACCTCTGTGCACAGTGTGGTTATGCAGGCAATAGGTGGCCTTCCTCCTGATATATCAGTTAAACAGACTGTCAATAGGCTGTTTCACTTGGATGGTGGTTGCAAAGACATCCTTGAGCATCTATTAACCAGCTGTACCTCCCCGTGTACATCTAAGGATACTGGAACAGAGCTCAAGTGCAGGTACCTTAAACATCCAGAGGAGGCTGTTGGTGAAAGATTATGCAGGACTTTCTTATTTGTCTCAGCCCAACTACCATATCTGATAGTCCCTGTACAGAATGAATCACGCAAGGGCAGTGTCATCACAGTCACGCTTATGGCCGTTGATTCTTCATCAAATTGGCTCCCTGAGGACTACCAGAGAGTCATTGTGGATAATCATCTTGACCGGCATCATCCTTTTGTCTGGATGTCTTTCATCAACAATGCATTGGATTGTGGAGCTTTTCAGGATGTCAATAAGGTTGATGCTGATCTGTGTCGAATATTGTTAGAAGCTATGTGGGTCCCCTCGCAAGTATCTCCCTCAGATCTTGCTATTGGATTGAACATGGCCACTGCGATACATTTTTGTGGAAAATCTTCTGTCTTTCAGTCCTATTTCCTGCAGACCCTAGCTGCCTTCGATTTCCACCAGTCCTTACCCTTGACCAATCGAGTAATGGGGGCTGCTCTGGAATTGGCTCTGGATAAAATGACGGATTTCACAAAGAGGTCTGGAAATGACCACTGCTGGAAACTCATCAACTATGTCTTCGATTGCTTTGAGTTTTTAACAAGGTCTCTACTACACGATCAGCAGTTCTGCTTGGATAATTTTAGCCAGTTTGTTGGTGGATTCCTTGTACGCTGCATCAAAAGACTCTTAGTGCTCGCTCCTAACTTCCCTTATTCTGACCGTAATTTCGCCATACATTGGATGTATTTGGCAAGCATTTTCAAAACAGTGCCCAAGTTGAATTATCATTATATTCAAAAATTCCACATCCCATTGATTCGGCTGATTTGTCAGTACGAAGATGCACGTGAAATCCAAAAATCGACTGCAGTCTTCGCTATTTATATCCTGGCCAGTCTTAGTGATGAGCTGCGCGGTGGATCAGTCGAAGCTCATCGCATCTTTATACACGAACAATACCTGGATTTTCCCTTGGAATTTTTTGGACATGTTGAGTATCATCCTCAAACCTTAACTCCGTCCTCCATTGCTGCAAAAGCACTTGTGGGTGCCTTCGTTGTCGGTTTGAAGCGGATTAGGTTTACAGAAAGAGGCGAATATGTTGACTATCTCTTTCATGGTCAAAATATCCGCCTTGCACTGATTCAGTTGTTGTTTGAGCAACAAGAACTGCGCAACACAGGGAACCATAGTCATTATGAAGATGTACTGAGTACCCTTGTTCACCTTTGCCCAACAGGTCGTTCATTGGCCGGTGAACTTGAATGGCTAAGGACTGTCCTTGAATGGGCCATACAGCGCGATAATTTTGATATATATGGCAAGCGTTCTAAACGATGCAGCACGAAGGCAGCTGAAATCAAGGAAAAGCTCTCAGCACTCTTTGAGTGCCTACAAACGGGTTCTGATGTTATCAACTGGATAGCACGCAGAATTATAGTAGAAGAACTTCAAGACATGATTCGGGTGTTGGACAGCGTTCTCGATAGAAAAGTACGATTTATCTGCCGTTTAAATCAATTATCAATTTCCAGTACAGGATGCACAACTTGTTGGAGTCCCAGATGACAATATTAATATTGTCCCTTCGACTCACCCGGTGCCAGTGCGAGTCGAAGTTATCCCCACGCAAGGAAAATCAACTAGTCTTCCCACTGCAAGTGTTTCGAGATCAGTTTCACGATGGGGGCAGCTACGAACAGCGCTTCAATGGCGACTCGGAGGGGGAAAGCAGCAAGCTGGAGTTGAACTTCAGTCGTAGTATAAAAGGAACAATAATAATGTTGAAGCGTATGCACTGAATCAGTATACATACATTGAGAGCCTTTGAACTGCGATGAAAGGATCTACAAACCAAAGCAAGTCCAACGAATTTGTGAGCGGTTGAAAGGCTGTCGTTTTGTATTGACAGACACTTTGAAAAGGTCACACGAAGTTGACAGAACCACGGTTTATTCTCCGGCGAGACGATGTCTACGAGCAGCAGAGAAACTAAGAAGATAAACTAAACAGGAATGTGAATGATGATCATGGTGGGGGTACTCTACAGAAGAAGGATAACGAAACGTAGATATAAAAGGACGGTGGCAGTGTAAGAGCACGTGTAAGTATACGCCATACTTACAGCGGTCTAACATCCCCGGCTCCTTCTCGAGTTCTGTAACATCAGCTAGGCTGCTATCAACGTTCTGACACTCTAACACCTCGCTTACTCCGCCATATACATCTCCCAGGGTGTTCTCGATGTTTCGCCGAAACGAAGATAGCATCGTGGACGGGCCGGCTGTTCCTTTGACGGATCACCTAGCAAGTTTTCCACCTCCATGAACCACCAGCTCTGCAGTCAGACGAAGCCATTCTGGGATTGATTTTGTCATCCATCTCTTTACATGACAGCTCCGATAGCCCAGTTCTAAGCGCACTCTTCCTGAAGAGAGCTCAGACCATCCTACATGCCCACCACGGTGCGTCGAGACTATACGCTACTACCAGAGGCGGATAAATGTGATTAAAAAATAAATAAAATTAGGATTGACTGAACGAGTATCAGTAAACCAAAACAGGTTTGACCAACCGGCTCCTTCTCAAGATCTCAAGTCCCGTATCATCAACTACATTCAGGCTGGTATCGACATTTCTGGGACTCTAAACCCTCCCTTACTCCGCCACTTTCTCGAAATTACTCACCTTCATTCCTGAATACATCTCCCAGTGTGTACTCGATACTTCCCCATGAATCAACACCTCTGCGATCAGACGAAGCCACTCCAGCCGTGCACTTGTCATCTCTTTACATGCAGATGCAGATCCGGTAAGCCAGTTCCAAGCGCACTCTTCCTGAAGAGAGCTCAGACCATCCTACGCGCCCACCACCGCGCGTCAAGACCACGGTCATTTATCCCGACGAAAATCGGATGAAGGCAACCAAGATTGGACTACGGTCTCCCTTCCCTGATACGAGCGAAAGCGTAGTTGAACACGCTGGGTGGAGTATCCGAACCGGCTCCTTCTCAAGATCTCAAGTCCCGTACCGTCAACTACAGCTAGGGTGCTATCAACATTCTGGGACTCTGAACCCTCCCTTACTCCGCCAATTTCTCGAAATTGCTCGCCTTTATTCTCAAATACATTTCCCAGTGTGTTCTCGATATTCCGCCGGAGCGAAGACATAGCATCGTGGACCCGGCTGTTCCTTTGACGGACCACCCCACCTCCATGAACCACAAGATTTGTAGTCAGACGAAGCCACCCTAGCATTGCTTTTGTCATCCATCTCGTTGCATGCAGATCCCGGATGATAGGCCAGTTCTAAGCGCACTCTTCCCGAAGAAGGCTCAGACCATCCTACATGCCCAGCACCATGCGTCAAGACCACGATCATGTATCCCGGCTGCTGATCATTAGATACAGACTTCGATGTCCCTCATCCTAGAACACACTTATTATAAAAGTACACATTGCGCTAAAGTAATCGCTACACACGCTACTGCGCAGAGGTGAATAGAAGGGATTTAAAAAATCAATATAAAAGTCGATTGGACGAGTATCAGTAAACCAAAGCAAGTGTAACTGGGTCATAAGCCGACCCCTTCTCAGGATCTCAAGTCCCGTACCATCAACTACAGCTAGGCTGCTATCAACATTCTGGGGCTCTAAGCCTTCCCTTACTCCGCCAATTTCTTGAAATTACTCGCCTTTATTCTCAAATACATCTCCCAGTGTGTTCTCGGTGTTTCGCCGGAACGAAGACTCAGCGTCGCGGTCCCGGCTGTCCCTTTGACGGACCACCTAGCAAGTTTTCCCCCTCCGTGAACCATCAGCTCTGCAGTCAGACGAATCCACCCCAGCATTGGTTTTGTCATCCATCTCTTCACATGACAGCTCCGAATCCCGATAGGCCAGTTCCAAGCGCACTCTTCCTGAAGAGAGCTCAGACCATCCTACATGCCCACCACGGTGCGTCGAGACCATACGCTACTGCGCAGAGGCAAACAAAGTTCACGGGATTCAAAAAATGAAAATAAAAGTCGATTGGACGAGTATCAGTAAACCAAAGCAAGTGTAACTGGGTCATGAGCCGACCCCTTCTCAGGATCTCAAGTACCATCAACTACAGCTAGGCTGCTATCAACATTCTGGCACTCTAAGCCCTCCCTTACTCCGCCAATTTCTCGAGATTACTCGCCTTCATTCCTGAATACATCTCCCAGTCTCAGTCTGTCCTCGATGCTCCTCCATGAACCACCAGCTCTGCGATGAGACGAAGCCACTCCAGCATTGCTTTTGTCATCCATCTCTTTACATGACAGCTCTGATAGCCCAGTTCCAAGCGCACTCTTCCCGAAGAGGGCTCAGACCATCCTACGTGCCCACCACCGATCATGTATTCCGACAAAGATGGGATGAAGGCAACCAAGATTGGACTCGACCCTCCTCCCCTGATACGAGCGAAAGCGTAGTTGAAGACGTTGAGCGGAGTCACTAGAACGCAACGCGACGATGCAGATCATAAAGCATCTACTAGCTCGTAGTCTAGCGCTGGACTAGCTGGCTTTATCGGGATCACTAAATCGAGACTACGCGAAAAGGAATCCACTAAGTACTCGGCAAAGTCCAAGAGCCCAATTCGGGCACAAGCACAAGCACTCAGCGTCTCTAGACCATCGCCAAGGGAGAGCGCATGCCGCTCCCGCTCCCGCTCCATGGTCCGAGGGACTGAATCAGTGACGACCTTGTGGTTCTTTCCAGACCTTACTGCGTTCCTGAGCACTAAACGGACCCACACCACGATTCGCGAAAGTCATCGATTCGTCTGAAAGAAGATCCACTGTTAGAAATACATTCCACGCGATTACTGTAAACAATTATCTACAACGACGATAAATCCTTAGCAATTGCGCGCGCAGAGTCGTCGTGAGGCCAATCCTGGCACCCACGACGTCTCGAATCCATGGCGTAAACAGGACGACACAACCAAAGAAATGAATCATATTATCATTTCTTTGACTTGCGCTGCCTGGCTTTGGCGCCCTTCGTGCGCGAGGTAGAGGCAGAATCAGGCTCCGAAGGAGCAGGCGTTGTCGTGCTCTGTCCATCCTGAGGCTCCTTTGGTGCCTCTGCGACTTTCTGGGGCTGTGGCTTGTTCTTGGACGGCCGATGTAAGATCTGGATCAAGAACGAGGCTACGCTCCCAGAAAGAACGTAGAGCAGCCATCTGGGGACTCTCACTACGAGAACGTAGATTTTCGTTAAGATCAAGGCCAAGTAATGGAGGAAAAATTCACTGTGGTGGTATAGAGATAAGAATATGGAGGGAGTGAGAATTGATTAGTGATTGAACGTACTTGCTGCCGCCGGGGCGAAGGAGGAGTCCCATGGCGGGATATCGAGGTATAGGCCGGTGGTGAGGAATTCGCGGAGAGCACCGTCACGGAGACGTAACCATTGTGGTTTCACGAACCGGAGGGTTTGGCCACGGTTTTGGAGGATGATGAATGTGGGTGCTCTGTGGAAAAGAGTCAGTATTTGTGGGAGGCTTATCATATGTTGAACACGCACTGCCAAACTCCCCATTTGGTGGTAAGATAAGTGACGTTGAGATAATCCACGCGTCCCCAGCGAAGGTCAGGCATATCTCCAGCGATGAGAGTTTCGTTGAACGTCTCGTCAAAGATCTTATCCACGAACTGAGACATTCCTCCTCCCTGGCCTGTTGCGCTTGCGGTCCTAACAACGCAGAAAAAGATATGAGTATTTGCATAATTTCCCGATAAGGAAAACGTTACACGACGATGATCCATGCTCTGGTCTTCTCTTCCTCCGGCGTAAGTTCTTCATTCACAACGATATCGTCAAAGTTCAAATCTGTCAAGAACGGAATGCGCAAATCCCAAGGGTACGCAGCGGACGCTAGGCCAGCGACTGCAGCGAATTTGGAGATGTTCAGGCCGGCTTTGGCGAACAGCGAGGTGACTGGGCCGGAGGTGATGATTCTGCCAATGTCGAAAGACGCCTGCTGGTTCTGTGGAGGCTGGCCGACTTGGTCTGCAGCTGCTGCAGCTGCTGAATGCGTCGACGCGGTCACTTCTGGGGCCGGAGCTTCTTGCGTTACGGCCTGGCCGGGCTTCCAGCCTTCAGAGAAATACTGGGCGGAGACAGCAGAAGCTAGAAAGGCGGATGAAAGCCAGTTGAGCTTCATGGTGGTCGGGATAAGGAGCAACAGGCTTACCGGTAATCGGGACTCGGTGTAAAAAAGTCAGGCACGCGTGATGCGATAAGAGAATTTTTATTGTTCGGCTTGTTGGATTCAATTTCTGCTTTGACCTCCATGGAACAACATTGGACTGGACAAAAGATTTTCGACGGGCTTGGACCAGCTTGGACCATCTCTTCTAGGTATAAATAATGGATAGTGACCACCATTCTCACAAGAACCTTTACGCGTACGTTTTCGTATCTCTCCAAGCCTCGTTTGCCCACACATCTGTCCGTAGTTTCAATGGATCGCAAACCTGCAACCAACCCACTCTCAACCGACTCAGGCTGGCTCGCCCTCTCATCGTACGGCCGCTCAAGTTATCTTCCTACTGAGATCCTTCTAGCCATCTTCGGTTTCCTCGATTTCTCCAAAGCCAACCTCTTGAACTTATCCGAAGGCCCTTGGCCTCTCACACAGGTGTGCAGGCGATTCAGGAACATCATGCTCGACTATCCTCTATTCTGGACTCATATCACTCTCGACCCGTCCTACTGGAAGTACTGCGGCAACAGACTGACTCGTGCAGATCTCTTGGTTTCAGCATTCGTCAAAAGGTCCAAGAACTTGCCTCTGAATGTCCGGTTTCGCTGGTTCAATATCGAAGACGGCTCAGCCGATGTTCGCGAGGCTATCCTCATCTTTTATAACACCTGCCATCGCTGGAAAACAGCCGACTTGGATCTCCAATGCGCCACATTCTACGAGATGTCTCCGCTAATTGTCGGCAGACTCTCCCAATTGGAAACCCTGAAGCTTTCGCTCAATCTACCGCCGAACGTCCGTACAAACTCACTACCCGAAATCGACGCTTTCCACCTCGCTCCAAAGCTGCGCAGCGTCTCCTTAGAGCCTACGCTCTACGCAACGAAAACCGTACGCCTCCCCTGGGCCCAGCTCACCTCCCTCCACGCCTACCACTACAACCCCACCCCCAACTACCACTGCCTCCGCCTCTCCCCCAACCTCGTCGAATGCCACATCGGCGCGCACGGCAACCTGTGGCTGTCTCCCCACGGACCCTACCACACCATCACCCTCCCACACCTCAAGAAACTCGTCGTAAACGGCACCGCCGCGTTCATCCTCGCGCTCATCCATGCGCCGCAAACCCAAGTCCTGCACATCCAGGGCACCCAAACGAAGAACTACTCCTCCATCTCCATCGAGGCCGTGCAGCACTTCATCCACGGCTGCGCAACGTCGCTCAGGGACCTCGCACTGGAATCTGATCCCCTAGATTACCGCGTCGCCGAAATCCTATTCTCAACGCGCGCTTTGGTGAGGTTGAACCTCACTCTCACGCTTCCGCCGGGCAGCTCGCTTTTCCGGGATCTCCTCAAGTGGCTTTCGTACAGGGGTATTCCGGAGGAATGCCTGCTTCCGAAATTGGGGCATCTTACGATGAGTATCTATAAACCGGCTGAGGAGACTGGATTTGATATGGCGGGCGTGGCGAAGATGCTCTTGACACGAAGTCGGGCAGGGCGAAACAAAGAGTGCCAGGGTGATCTGGCTCCGCTGGAGACGTTTCGGTGCAATGTCAATAGCGATAGGAAGATGGACTGGGGGCTGGAAAAAGAGGCGTTTATAGCGGCTTTGGAGAGCGTAGGGTTTAAACGTACGAGATGAACTTTTTTATTATTTATACTCTTTGGACTTTTGTACGATTATACATATACCGCCGTTTCCGTTAAATCTTCGCAATGAAAGTTAATTGGAACGCTGAACTTCCTCTTATGATGAAAGATCAGCCAGGTCATTTCTCAGCTGCAGTCTTGAACCAGTAGATGAAAAAGGCTTTACTCGGAAAGCTCATGACAATTCATTAGTATTCAACTATCGGGCTCGGGCCAGCGGCCCCGATAACTCACCACTACTATACTACTTAAAGTACTCACGCAATGGAATGATAATTCTGGCTTAGTTCAACCTTTAGATCCATTCTGCTCTTGGTGACTCTATCTGTTTTAGCGTCGATAAATAACACAGGTATCCATAACTAGTGCTTTTCCAGAAGAATAACATTTGTTGCCATGGCCAATATGGAGCGAAAGCCAAAATCTAAATATATAACATTTTTTGATCTCTCCTCCTTTCCTCCATCTTCTTGCCAAAAATCTTTTGTTGGCTGCGCAGGCAGCAACAGAAGCAACAGACGCGATTTCGTTTAGTATCGGGAGGAAAGTCCTAATCATACGCAAACGTTTCTCTAGTTCAATTCTTACGATATTCTTCTTTTTTTTCGACCAATAACCAAAATAATTCATCAATCGTTTGCTTAACTCCGCCTCACCGCCAGCTGGCATTCCGGCCTGCCCCTCCAAATGTCGCCATTTCGTTTTCGTTCTTCTCGTTATTCTCACTGGATCCTCACAACATTCCTGACGCTTTCTTCATGGGTTTTATGGTCGCATGCCGCTCCAACCGATGGTAAGTCTCGAACTCAGCTTTCGTTTCGTTTCGTTTCTTTGTTTTTCCCGCAGTTGGGCTGAAAAATGACTGAAAACTACGTTATCACCTATCAGTGCCCTCAGCGGCGTCGTTCTGGGTCCCCTCACTCCCGGATATTCATCAGAACCCTTTACATCCGCTGAACATCTATGCGGGGCACATCTCCTCCGACCCGCAGGCGGCGAAGGCTGGCCCGACAGACGTCACAGCGCATCTGTATTTCGTGCTGGTGGAAAATCGGAGGATGGCGGATAGGGAACGGGTTATGTTTTGGTTTAATGTGCGTTTCTGTTTCTGTTTCTATTGGGTTCTGGGTTGTAATTTAGGGTTTTGTTCTTTTTGTTTGTTTTTGTTCGTTGTGTTCGCTTTGTTACGTTGTTGTAGGGAGGCCCGGGATGCTCGTCGTTTGATGGGTTGATGATGGAGGTTGGGCCGTGGAGAACGGATGGGAAAGGAGGGTTTAATGTTTCGGAAGGAGGATGGGAGGAGTATACGACGATGGTTTATGGTACGCTAGAATGTTCTTCTTCTTCTTTCCTATAGATTCTGATATCACAATTTACGACAGTCGATCAGCCTGCTGGTACTGGATTCTCCTATACGAGTACAGACAAGTTCGTACACACTATAGAGCAGGCATGCAGAATCTCCCCCTCGTCCTTTTGGTTGAAGTGAAACTCACGCTTAAGCTGGGCAGGCTTCAGAGCAGTTCATAGAATTCCTGCGCAATTTCTATCAGATATTTCCTGAATACAAGCGGATGGATGTGCGGGTGTAACCATGGTTTCTGCCATCGAACGAACGCTCATTTTGTGTTTCGTTTTAGACATACTTTGGCGGAGAGAGTTATGCGGGGCAATATATTCCTTATTTTGGTGAGTCTCGTCTTTTGTTGCGGACGGATGTTGGGCTGTGGGCTGACCGTCGACTGCAGCTGACGCTGTCCTAAATTCTGGCTTGGGAGTAATGCTCAAAGGCGCAGCTATCGGAAACGGATGGATAGACGCGCGGAGACAATATCCCTCTTTCCTTGATTACTCTGTCAAAATGGGAATACTGGAGGAAAATACCGATGTGAGTCTGGACATTTTTTTCGTTCTTCTTCTCGATCTGTTTCATTGACGCAAATATGAAAGCCATGGAAGGAAGCCAAGAAAAAGACAGACGATTGTATAGCTCAAGTAGCGAAAGTCACGGACAAGGAACCGATATCGGTGCAAAGTTGCGAGAATCTACTATTGGAGGTTACCAAGATTCGACAGAGAGTGTGAGTTGTTGGCTTTCGCTTTTTGATACTGCGCAAGTCTCATGGTTGTTAATTTTATTCTTGCAGTGTGGAAGATAAGAAAATGTGTATCAATATATACGATGTGCGTTTAGACGATACCATGCCTGCATGTGGAATGAATTGGCCGCCGGATATCAAACCCATAACCAAATACCTCGATGTACGTCCTCCTACCATGCCACCGCACCCATTTTTTTCACCAGTCTGGAAAATATCAGCGCAAAGACGTCGTCCGTGCGCTGCACGCAGATGCGCACTCTGAATCGTGGGTCGAATGCCGCGGCCGCATCCACAGCGAGCTGCACGAAAGCGAGTCAAATTCTTCAATCACTGTTCTGCCCCGCGTTCTCGAGAAGATACCGGTCCTGCTATTCGCGGGCGATCAAGATCTCATATGCAACTATGTTGGAATGGAAGCGATGATCAAGGAGTTGACTTGGAATGGTGCGAAAGGGCTTGGGGTGGGTTTTTCTTTTTTGAACGCTTTACGGTTTATCATTTCTGAGTTCCGGTAGACCGTTCAAACGCAATCCTGGACCGTCAATGGGTTGCCTGCGGGAACATGGGTTTCCTCGAGAAATTTGACTTACACCAAGGTGAGTCGAGAACGCAAATGTTTCTTTTTTTTTTCGTACTGATGTTTTTTTTTCTATCAAGATTTTCAACGCGTCGCATATGGCTCCGTTCGATGTACCGCATATTACGCATGACATGATTCTCCGTTTTATGGGGGTTGACTTTACAAATATAGTCGAAGGGTCAGCTAAGATACCGAGTAGCGTAGGCTCCGAGCTCAAGCCGTTGTATGTACCTGCGGTATCTGCCCCTGCGACCCCGTTGCCCACCGGAAAGACTCCACAGCAGGATAAAGCTATGTGGGAGGGTAAGAGCATGTCTTTGGACGATTAAATCCTAAACTGACGTGCATTTCTCCGTAGCGTACTACAACGCCGGCTCAGCCGCACTGGTTCTTTTCATCATCTTGGCAGCTATCGCTATCTTCATGTGGTGGAGGAAACGAAAAGCCCGGGCTCAGGGCCTACAGTTACCCCTAACGCGAGTGACAGAAGAAGCAGAAGAAAGCATCCCGTTGACCCGCCGAGAGGCAAATGATTCTTCTCAAGACTTTCGGCCGCGGAAAGGGAAGGAACGGGCGTCGGAGAACGAGCCGATATTTGACGTTGGGAGCGACGATGAGGATGAGCAAAACTTACCGCAGTAGGTCGGGCGAGCCGGGTGATTATTAGCATACATTTTTGTATAACTTATTGCAGTTTATCGAGTGGTTTGAAGGTATTAATAACTCATGTATGGCCGTAGCGAGAACTTTGATGTTGTGTGCGCTGATTGGCTCTACTACATCTCATCAAGATATCACGCTGCCACGTAAAAAAGTTATCATGTTTTGTTGATGTTTTCTGGATGAAACGAGCTTTAGCACTGCCGTCACGCTGCTATAGCCTAGTTCCTATTTTTAACGCCCATCCATCCGTAGGGCACGTTTAAACTCAAAACAGCTCACACGAATTACCTTCTTCGCCAGCTACACCAATGTCATGGCTTTGTACACTGGCGACGGATTTGACCCTATCTACAACGACGATCCTGCACCCGATTATAAAGCTCTAGTCCGAAGGTGCGTTATGATAAACCTGTTCATTTAGAAATGATATTCATGATTTCCGTAGTAATTCCACTGCCACAGGCTCTTCAACGGCGGCAAGCAGTACAAGCTGGGGTTCTCATGAAGGCCTACCTTCGCCCAAGTCAGTAAAATCTGTCTGTTATCCGCAAGAGATGGACTTTTTATAAAGACAATTATACAGCCGACGGACACCCCGCGCACGCTCAGAGCGATATCAGTACACATACAACCTTATCGCAGGCTCAGCTCCTCTTCAGTTTCTTATCTCGTGCGTTGCCTCCCCCGCAACATAGCTTTGAACTTACTGTGATGTTTCACAGTGTCGAGCCTGTGAACGGCAAACCAGTAGCAGGCAAATACCTCTTTCGCCTCTCGCTTAAAGTTGATAAAACCGAGCGTCCTCTGGCTGAACCCGTCGCATTAAATCTTACCGTGGATCCTCGTAAACTAGAGTTTGTCGTTTTGTGCGTATATGTTTTAATCAGATGGTGTGCTGGTTGATTGATATGGCGGCAACAACACACAGCGTCTTTCCTGGAAAGGCAACTATTCCTGCGGGGTGCTTGTGGTCGTATCGGGTATGGCTGCGCGTTAATTTTGTCGACCATCGGATATTTGGGGACGACGAGCTTTGGGTCGGGAAGGATCCCGATTTTTCATCCATCGCTGATGCCTCATTCGCAAGGCTCAAAAGTAATAATGTCAATTCACAGGTGTATGATGGGGTTGTAGGCAGAGCGCGGGTGCAGTTTATAATAAAGTGAGTTTCCTCATTCTTCGGGTCAGCTTTTAATTTATCTGCTCTTGGCACAGGTGGACGCATATCGCGGAGGGTCTATATAAGTACTCCTTTGAATACGAATCAGCAGGCGTCGGGGCTGTTCTCATAGAGGACTTCCGGCTTATACTACAAGGCAATCCTCGCCATGTGTCGTTTCTGATATAGTGAGCAGTGTTTTTATTTTCGTCTCTAGCCCAGTGTGCTCAATAATGAGCTTAGCACCGTACCCATGAATTCAATGCCTACGGGGGCATCACATCGGCTACGTGTTTGGCTAAAAACCTTCCTTCCTTTTCCCGAAGTGAACGACCAATCATCAAACATCTCTCTTCCTTTTAATGACTCTTATGTTTATCAGCGAATATGGAAGTCTGACTCGCTGAAACTCGGTGCTCGTCTTGACTTTCATTCGCTGGGCACTAAAATGGTTATGGGGTATTCAAATGGACCGCCCAAGACATATACGGTGTCCCAAACCAGGGATAAATACGAACTCGGTTGACAAGGACTTTTCTACTACACGGACACATCGGATCTATGTATCCCAATCTGTACTTGTTTTCCTGATATCTTCTTGTAAACTAGACTAATCATCTTGTCACCGATCTCATCATACCTACACTCATATTATAACTATTCTTATGTACAACTCGATAGGGACCTTCGTCTTTACTGACACATCAATGACATTTAAACAGCTACCTTCGCAACCAAAAATTCGGTCCATTCCTTCTCTCCCCAGCTACCGGATATTTCATTCGCAACAAGTCCATCCCAAAGAATGGTACTAGGAGAGACATGAATACCATTTTTGATGGAAGAATTTGACTAGACAAGCGGGCTATCAAAGAAATCCGTGGCTAGAACCTGACTTACTGGTGTACTTGAGGTCATCAGTGACTGCGTTACCACCGTTTGGGTAAGTACCTTTTGAGCGTAAGAAAATCTTCGAAATCATTGGACAGATTACTTCCGATAACTGATTCAGCTAGTTTGGCAAGCTTGTCTCGCACTTGGAAAGGTGTTCGAAGTTACTAGGATGTCAAAATATTTGCCTTGTACGTTGAACAGCTGGAAAGTTCCGCTAATGTTTTTCACAAGGAGAGACACATCAAGAGTGCTAAGCTAACAGCTAAGGCGACTTGCCAAAACAGGTTTGGGCGACACGAGCGACCTACGAAGCTTTATAAGAGATTGCGAGCGAGAAGCACAAGCAGCGCATACTGCGAGACTAGCTTCAATGGAGACGCATGCCACGGCTGGACTTGTGGGCTGATAATCACTTTGGCTTTACCACCGTATTTGTCTCCTTCGGCTAGAAGAGGGTCGAGTACGCTGTTGATCGTCAAAGCCATTTCGGCACTAAATGATATATCAGCATGTATCAACAAGCCGTCTTTCTTCGAAGAGTCGGGCATCCTACCTGCAAACATAATCCACTGAGATCGTGATCGGCATCATGATATCATTGATATGGGGAACAACAGCGATTACTCACGGAATATATGTCAAGAGTATGAGGGGCTGAACTTGAGCCAGGATTGATAAGAGGGCGAAGATTGGGTTGAAGAACCATGCTTTAGAGAGAAGTAGATTAAGAGAAGTATTTAACGAGATAAGATAACATGTCAGGTGACAGCAGCGTGACGGCGCGCATCGAGATGCACGTGTGACGTGAGTATCTACTACTTAAACTTTCTTGTTCCAAGAATCAAGATCCAAATATCGATGGAGTTTTTAACATTTCTCTCTCAAATAAACGAGATAAACTAATCGCTGAAAATGGAGCAAACTTGGCTTATCTTAGATCTACTCCGACCAACCAGCCCTCACGGAAAACAACTAGTAAAGGAATTTTGCAATCCAACCGTAAGTTGCTCACTCAACTCTTGTCCATTTACAATCCAAGTAATTTGTAGCAAGAAAGTCCAGAACGAACTCTGTACAAAGGAACAATAAAAAGTCTATGGATGAGATAGCGATTAAACATGTCTTGACTTGCTCGCATGTACTAGCACGACGACGGCCTCAGGACGCACATCGAAAGCATTTGCTTTGGTTCTGTAAGTATGTGGCCTGACGTTTTCCAAGATACCATTGCTCAACGCTCATCTATTTAGCTCATTTTTATCGCGTTTCTTCACGGGTAACCGAGGATAACCGAGGATGGACCCTTCCAGCTATGTTTTCAATCTTGCGCGACCTGCGGGACCTTACAATCTTCAATTCTCATGGACGTGGCTCACCCGTACATTAGGTAGACTTCTATGCAAAGTATAACGGGCACACTAGTGAATGCATGGAAGATGCGGCAAGGAACATTGCAAATGCTTTTGGGAAATGTATGATGATAGGTACGTCGTTCTTTGTTTTTGGATTCGTTACCGTTCTTGACAATTCCCTATCCAGGACATCACTCCCCCCGATCAGTCCCGAAAGTAAGGTGTCTATTATGTCGTCGGTTTGGTTCTAAAGTCGTACTTTCGCGCGATCGAGTTTGTATCTGTGTTCAATATTAATGCCGGCTTCAAGTACTAACAACACCTCCACAGTTGAAAAAACCCCCGCAGAATATTCTGTAAGCACTGGAGGCTAATCACGATATCCCGGCTCTGGAACATTATCCTCGTTCTCACCAAGTATGCCCTGGTGTTCCTTTTTTCTGATCGTGGCTGTCGCCTTGTGCTGCTTCCAGGTCATCTTTTGGTACTAATGCTGTACTCCCTTAACGAAGGCCACGCGAAGGCGCGTTTTGGATCTCAAAGTTTATCTCAAGATGACTCAAATAATTTTCTAGGCTGAAGGAGAACTCACGCTTGCGTTCCACCACTATCACGTTGAGGCACACACCAATCGAGAGTGCGTGGGTCTACGGTCAGAATAATCTGAAACTGACCCTTAAATAGACGGATTCTCGCTTATCTCGTTCCCCTACGCCTGTTTAAAGGGCATCTACTGTCTGACAAACTAATGGAAAGGTTCCTGCCACTCTCGGAACTCTTCTCTCCATTCGTAAATGACATTCGCACCGGGGACATCACCGCATTCGATTGAGCAGAAGGGAGTCAAAACTGGTAGATCTGAACCTAATGCTTACGGTTGAATGAGCCCGTGAGCTGTATTTACGAGCTGTGTTTACGAGGTCTATTCCGTCGAGTGTAAGTTGCCTGTCGCCGTATTTCTTCGTCACTCAAATGGGTACCATCTGACAAAGTATTGCGTATTCCGACAGCGATGTTTCATTGCCCTCTGTGGATATCAGGTATGAATGTTGAGCAGGAAGAAGCACATAGTTGCGGAAAGCGTCGCGGCATCAGGCAAGGGTTATTTAGTCAATAATCAAGCCTTGTCTCAGCAATATTTGGTGTTTGTTTTTTCAATTTTTATCAGCACCCTTCTCGGTCTCTACTAGTTATTTATCCTCATACACTTAATAGTAGCTAGCGGAGCGCTGTGACTAGGTATTTAGACGCGCAATGAGTCCGAGTCAGCACATGCTTATACTCGCAGCTCTTTTCTCCAAAAGGTTGGAAAGCAGGAGAGCCTCGCCTGTCGTGGCGCTGTCAAAATCACATATGCACGATGACAATGCAGTAGGACTTCGGGTACTCCGATTTGTTATATGATGTATTGAAGATTCCTGAAAATGTAACTACCACTTGATGCACATAGGTTCAATATATTCAAAATAGGTCTACTACACCCTTGTTCGACAATAAAACGGCAACCACTTTTGATTCAAAATCAAGCAAGGTACCTCCAGTCGTAGCGACTAAAGCGGAGGACACAGTGCCAGACTTTAACCCTAAAAGCTTCTGAAGGTTTGACGAAGCTAACGCTAGGGCACCTGCTTTGGTGATCACTCCATCGGCTTCGAGGGCAGCCTAAAAGTAGCACACGTGAATCAATCATTGGTGGAACAAGCAAGTATGAAAAGGCTTACCCAGCTAATGTCGAACCTCGTATTTCGCGCTATCCAAGCCCCGTGCGCAGACGCATCGGCACCTACTCCCACTGTAACATTACTAGCCAGTAAAGTGGAAATGGCACTGCGCTGGGTCAAGGGTGGACCAGGCAAACTACAGAAATGAACAGCGTCAATATCGGACAAAAGGAGAGAAAACGTTCATATACATCCTACGCATCTCCCAGAAGGATGGGAATGGCCGAGATGGGGAAACTATAACACCTACTCCTGCAGCCCCAATCTCTTTCGCTAACAAATGGGCTTCAGATGACCCCGCAAACGTCATCTGCATCGCAGATCCAGATTCTTTTTCGACTTCGGCTTTCAGCTGTATCAAAGAAGCCATGATATCCGCATTATGAACGTCAACGACTAAAGGTACTTCACCCTGCCCGGCAAACATTAAGTTCAGCGAAACATAATGAAAAATTTTCACACCTTTACCACTTTGGTAATCAAAGCCCCAAAATCGCCTTTTGCACCTCCGAGAAGCAGGGCCCTAACTGCTGCGATCTGAGTGCTAACACTCACAGAAGAACCCATGGTCACCGCAACGTGAAGAGCCACTTCATCCTGCAAAACCGCTCCTTCTACTAGCTTGTGACTGGCACCCGTGTTGAAAGCGGTACTCAAGCCAGCCACCAAACCAGATGAGATCGGTGCAGTTATTCCGGTAGTTACCCCACTGCGATATGCCAGAAGAGCATCCCGAGTTGTGAATTGCAAACCATCCACTGCACGAACGACCACTTCTTCGCCACCGAGGATATTGGGGATCCTCTGCGTGAGACCGTCGAATTGAACACCGTCTTGTGTAGAGGGTTCACCAGCGATATGTACTAAACCAAGGTGACTCCCGTAACTGAGCAGACCGGGCCTAAACGAACAAGATCAAATATTGCGACGGCAAATTTTGCTCAAGACTTACGCAAGGGAACCTCCTGAAGATCCATCACACGCGTCTTCATGTGTGAGCTCGTAAAGCACACCTCAGATGTCCCAGTGCACACAATCTTTCCACCCTCCACAACGACAATTTGGGGTTCACCAGAATATTGTTCTGCAGCAAAAATCTGCTCAACGCCATCCCCAATATACAGGAACAGAGAACTAAAGTTTTGGAAAATGATACGATCCGAGACAGATTCCTTGGGTTCGAGTGGTGAGAGTCCGTCGTACTTCAGTGCGGCTTCAGTCTCTTCCGAGAAATCAGGAGTCTGCGGTACGTGTTGCAGTGCCGCTGGTTTAGATGAGCTGAACGGATTTTTGAGCTGAGCGACGCCATCATACAAAACTTGCTTTGGGGTAGCCCCAATAGCCAAGGGATGGCTATCCCATAGAACAATATCTGCATCATAACCTAAATATATTTGTTAAGCTTCGAGAACAACGAGACAGCTCTAACGCACCTTCTCGGATATAGCCAATTCGATGCTCCTGGCCCATGATTTTTGCGGGGGTAGAAGTAACCGAAGCCAAGGCAAGATTATCAGCCAAACCAAAGTAGTGCGCTTGCTGAGCTTCGTACTTGCGAGGAATTTTGATTAATTACACGTAACATTTTTCAAAAAAGGTTCTGCATACCAAGAGATACCGTGAATTAAGGACCGGGTGGTCACTCTGTCAACAAAAAATTGAGTATATAACTCGAAACTCTGCAATGCTCGAACATGCCTTCATGAACAACTTGTATTCCGTTTTTCGCCAGGATGTGCGGCGCGAATTCAGAACCTCGGTAAGACTCACGCTTATAGCGAGCATTCGTCGCAAACAGTGCAACCGCGGGGGTATGTCCTACAATTCATGTGTCATAGTTAGCAAATAACTAAAATACTCAACGAAAAGCGTACCATAAGCCTTCTTTAGAAGATCGGGAACCAGGTAGGTTTCATGAGCGTGATGGAAAGCAGCAACTGAAATAAATGAGTTTCGTATTTCTTAATCAACGAGAAAAGAACACTACTTGAGAACTTGAATTCGTTGGTTAACCGAACGATCCCATCCAAGTCTACGGCTTCATAGCAATGGTTTTGAATCTAATCTAGGAGTCAGAAACTTTAGCGGAACATAACAGAAGCATAACCCACTTTGACTTTTCCTCGAAGAACATCGACCAGAGCTTCCCATTGAAGGTCTTCCGGAAAATCACCGAGCCCATCCCATTGACCTGAGACAGCCTAAACGATGGCGTGAGTCCAGGATCTCTTTCAGGAAACAAAAAAGACTAACCTTTGCACAATAGTCATCTTGCTTGACTTTTATCTTCCTAGCTTCTTCGTATCTAACATCATATATGAGTTGATGGTCGGATAGATGAAGGGTATGCTCACCCTTTTCGATAAGCATTCCACTTATCAAGGAAAGGTATTAAAACAACGCTAATCCTGCGAATGAATAGGACTTACTTCGAGTGTCCGAATAGACACGGCCTAACAATAAGAACATAAGAATATTTTGACGACGACAAGCCAACTTACTGGGATTCTCGCCTAGTAACGAAGACTTTGTGAGTTGATTTAAAGTGAGACTCCAACACAAGGACATACCACACGCTTGTCTATGCCGGACAGATCAGGCAATGAAAAATTATCGGAACATTGGAGACTTACTTCAACTGTCCTCCACCGCGGAGGATGCACTTCCTCTATCCCTGATCCATTGAAGGTGAATGGCGGCTCGAGAAGCATAGAAGAGGGCGAACGATCGTTGGTAGGACGAAGTTTTATCACAAATGCTTGACCGCCTGGAATTCGGGTAAGAGGACAAGATGATGGCAGGTATAGTAAGCCTTACCGATAGCATTAGCAGAGCCTGGTAAAACGACAGCTGTAGTCACACCGCCAGAAATAGAGAGTCGATAAGCGTCATCGTGTGTGTTCAACGCGTCGAGAGAGCGCAGCCAGGGTTGTACAAGCCCTTTTCTCGAGTTTCGTATCAGATGAACCTGCTAGCGATGGCGACGAGTCGTCTCCCAGGTGCGAGTGCAAATCTACAATTCTGTGGGTATGTCAGCTATCAACTCTGTAGTCTATAAAGATGAGACTCACCCTGGCGAAACCCAAGAGCCATTTGCCTCGATAGTAGAAACATCACGGTACGCATCAAGTACATGAGTTGGAACTTCGCCAACGGCTTGTATTATTCCCTTATCCAGCAGAATATCACCCAAAACAACCTCTAAACCGTCTACATTCCCTGTCCAGATAGTCGCGTTCTTGATCAGCGTCGGCTTGGTTCCAGGGACAAACCGGTCAGATTCCGTGCGAGCATAAAAATCGAGAGGAGGACTTGGTATAGTATTCAAATTGCGGCATTTCTGGAGAATTTGTTGAGAATTTATGGGGACTTTGACGAAAGCATTCGGTCGGAAATTGAAAGCGGTAAACACGCTGGTATAACCACATGCAAGGAGCACAAAGCAAGGAGCAGAGCGGCTCTGGAGAAAAGTACTGTCGCCTACGCGGCCTCTCACGCTCGGAGGCGCAATTATGGCCTTCTCCATCGTGATGGAAGAAGGAGAGATGGAAAAGACTGCTTCAACTTCCCACACCGTAATTACGGAATTCCTACGCCACACTATTGGTCACTTGATTGTGTCGCGTCAAGTCGCGTCTTTCAAAATTCAAAGATATAATTTTATTCGGAGTCGCAAGTGGCAATGCTCTGTTCATAGAATCAAATTTCAGGTCCCAAGAAACTAGCCAGGTGAACCGGGATCATGTCCAACTAAAGGCACTTCTCCCTTTAGCTACCGACCAAAAACTCTAAGTGCATCATCTGGTTGTCTACTTTAGTACTGGATTTTGACTAGCGTAGCTAGAATATGTATATGTATTTCCATTCCTGAGCGAAGGGAGATTCCTCGCCGCCTACTTTAAAGCAAAATGGTTACGGTGAATATCTCTAGTAGAGGACCAACCATTCGCATCTCTTATGATCTTATGAAGGACTTCCGCATCTTTCCCGCTCTGAGCCCACGACAACAAAAGCCACTGCGCTGCTTTGCGGTAAGGATGGCTCATTTTGTCAATGATAATGTCGTCCCACGGTGCCAGCAATCCCCAGCTGAAGGAGTAAAAATCCACCAGCAAGCCATATTTCTCCTCCAAGACATCCGTCTCTTTGAAGTTTGTACACGACGTCCCAAGGAGAGCAATACCTGCAGCGTCCGCAAATTCTTGGGCCAAGCGATCTGCAGCTGCGCGTGCCTTGAAGAATCGAAACAATGTGCGATTTCGAGGAGAGCTAGTGCGTCCTTCACGATATTGCTGGATATTTCGCAAGAGGGATTGTCTAGCTGAAGTTGTTAAGAACACCAGACGCGTCGAGGTCATCCAATGGTTAATCATGGCATCTAACTGCGCAAAGTCCACTGCAATGGTTGGGTCATGATTCTCCTCTTCGAACCCACTTTGCCAGTCATAGTTATTAAGTTTGCTGGGATCGTCGTTGGCTTCGGTTGTTGATTCATGGCGTGGGTTGTTCATTGAATGAATCATATCGATACTTGAGATCAAGGGTATGGTGAAGACCCTCCCAGGGAGATGTTATAGGATCCAAGCCAGCTTCTGGTGAGTTACAGCCAGAACCGAACAATGTAAAGCCTTGAGAATCTTGCTCTCTAGCAGCAGAAAAAAGAGCCCAATGTTTGCTCTTCCATGTATGTGCAAAACAAGAGGTTGAGGCCTCAGTGCTCACAAAATCCTCCAGCAATGCGACACGCTCTTCTAAATCCACAGGACAATTGTAGCTTTGGAAGTCTTCTTGATGAATGTTGCGGAGTCACGGTCCGCGTTCACACTTTTGCAAAGGGCGCTAACTAGCGCTAAAGTTTCGGATAGCCTTTCTTCCCTCCTTCATCATCCAGGCTCTTCAGCGACATCGTTAATTTCTATTGCCTTGGTCCGGACTTATCATACGTCAGGCCTAGCAGGACTCAAGGCCTCACGCGCACGCGCACGCCTCAATATCTAATATTCAATACCCCAGCTGCATCACTGGAGTTCTCGCTCCTTGGGTAAACGGATTGAAGAAGGCGATGGACGTGCGGTGGGTTAGGGGTTAGAATGGGCAGAGCAGGGTGCAGCAGCGATCGGGACCAAATTTCGGCCATGTCGGTGTCTGAAGGAGACGGGAGGATGTTAGCTGGAGAGATTGATGGTGGGTCCATGCGCGTGAACCTTGTGGACCCAACTCTCGCTCTCTTTCTCTCTCGAGTCGTTTCTGGCCAGGATAGCCGCGGGCCTTATCGAGATTTTCTGGCTCTGTATGATTTGACGGTGGATTCGTTGAAGGCTTCCTGTGATACTCCCGATCTGTCCATCTTCAGCTTAGTTCGCCTTCACTGTTTTGTTCCCTTCTCCTTCTCTGTCGGTTTCTCTAGTCCACACTCTCGCACTACAAGTAACACCTCTATTCCACAAAATAAAGAGTCCTAGCTGGAGAACGATACAATTCCGAATAGCAGTAGTTGTTTCTTGTCCTCGTTGCGCTTGTTATCAATTTCATTTCCGTTTACCCAATCAATCTGTCGCAAATGAGATGAGAGCAGAACCCGAATAGTTCAAAACCTGATCACACGAACATTACATGCGACAAGATACCTCATCTCGCATATGTATATATCCTCATGGGTAGTGCACTTGCATTGGTGTTTTAAACATCCGTTTCCTCTCCTCAACAGTCTTGGCCACTCACACGTTGACTAGTGACTGCTTTCAGCCAAAGATAAATATGTAGAACCCATGGTGTGGCGCAGGAAGCTTGAAGATTGATAGTTCTATAGGTCACGCAGCGCTCAAGAATAATATTAACAGATGTCAAGTTATCTGATGGGCCAGAATTATCCGTTCACGTTGGTGCAACGTGGTGGACGCCTGTGTTATCGGATTGTCTCTCTTGAACTACCACTTCGACGATGGGACAAAGCTACGAATTGAAGAGTGAGTGAAATCTAGTCTCATTGTAAAGCGCGTACTCACTGATATCATCCAGTTATAAGCGTCAGCGAGATCGACTTGAAGCGGAACTTTATCATACGCCATATCCCGGGTCACGATACCCCGAAACTCTGCATCGCGATTGACATTGATGGAAAGAGGGTCTATCAGACGAACCCAAGCAGAACGCAGGTGGCCTTGTGCAACCAGATTTGCAGTCTGTAGGTCCATCCACTCAATCGACGGTGAACGTAGGATACTAAAGTCGCGTAAGATCGGTGGATAGTCCATCTTCACTCATCGCATTACAGATTCTCCATAAATCAAAATGTCTGGCCAAAAAGAAGATGAAGCTCGCTCAGCTACTCGAGAAGGATGAGGGTGAGCCAGCATCCATTTTATATTTGCATCACGTCTGATGTCAATCTTGTAGATGTCTCCGTTGTGCTTAACCATATGAAGAAGAATGCGATAGGCACACCGGGACCCACAATTGTTGTGCGTATGACCTCCATCGGTCATGGGCAAGCAGGGGAAATCGCCCTTGCCAACGCGACACAGGGTACGGAGACACTCCAAACCGCAAGTACAAGTTCCGCGATTGGAAAAATCGTGAATGCTGGAGTGAACAACAGTGATCTGTTGTCTAACCTAGGAACCATGCTCTCCAGGCTCAGAATTGTTGGTGCTGCGCTAGCCAAGGCAAGGAATCAAGATACTGTTGGTTTATCCGCATTTACCGATGTCCGGATGTAGATTCACCCTTATTCTAATGTGGCTTGGAACATCTTGGATTCGGTGTACAAGGTAGCTTGCTGTTGAATCATTTCTTGTATATATACTAATGGGAGAAATAGGCTGTACAGAAACAACAGGAGACAGACAATAATGTTTATAGGCTGGTCCAGACTATGGCTGACATCTATGCTTTCGCGAAAGATATTGAATCAGCATCCGAAAAAATCACGCGTCTCGAAACAACAGTCTATGCATTAGTCAAACAGACAGAAGAATGTGCCTTGTTCATTCAAGAATATACTGGCCATGGATTTGGTGGTACTTAACTTGGAACTGTTATTTCGTTGCACTGATCAGATTTACAGGCAGAATCGTCAAAAATGTTCTCTCTGAAGACAATGACAAGATCAAAAAATTTATCACTGCATTTGAGAAGCTGGGGGAATCCCTCGACAGGGGAACAGCTGTGGAAACCTTGTTTGTGTCAACCAGAGCACTGGCAATGGCGGAAGAAACTAGTGAGTACAGGTTATTGGATCTGCACTTGCTGAATATTCATGTCCACCTCAGCCCAAACACAGAAGCTCAATAGCCTCAAGCCGGTGGACATGAATGCGAGTTTGCGACCTGTATGCTTACCCGGAACTCGCCAGGAATTACGAGACTCGATTACCAACTGGCTCATCACCCCACCGGACGTCAATGCAGTCAATCCTGGCAATATTCTTTGGTTGTCGGGTGTTGCGGGGGGAGGCAAAAGTACCATAGCCATGTCTGTCTCTCAATACTTCCAAGAGTTGGAACGTCTTGGCGCATTTCTGTTTTTCAACAGAGCTGATAAATCCCGCAGTGACCCTGCCGACGTCATTCGCACAATCACATTCTACCTAGCACGCTCGAATATTCATGTCGCATCTGCTATCAGCGATGCCATTCGTAATGATCCTGCTTCAATTGATTCCCCCATCCAGATACAATTCCAGAAGCTCCTTCTTGACCCTCTTGATAAATCGAAGAGTCACATCCATGGCCCAATCATTGTCATACTAGATGCTTTGGATGAATGCGGCAACGCAGAATCCCGGCGGGGTCTTGTCTCTCTGATATCAGATGACTTCCCCAAACTACCCCCTGCAGTTTGCTTCTTCATTACAAGTCGTCCTGATTCTGATATCGCATCAAAATTCAAGACTCAACGAAAAATTACCAGGCTATTGCTCGATATTACAATAGAGTCCAGTTCCACAGACATCCGCCTCTACCTCAATGATGAGATGGGGAAGATACGGCAGCATCACAGTGCTTGGAATTTGAGTCATACCTGGCCAGGGGAGTTTAAGATGGGGGCCCTCACTAAACATTCCTCAGGCCTCTTCATTTGGGCTTCTACAGCCACAAAGTACCTTCTGGGGTCATATAATCCTAATGAAGCACTTGAGAGCATTCTAAATAACGATCAGACCACAGTTCAAGCACTTGATGATATCTATGCAAAAGCACTGGAAGTTGCAGGACTATGGAATAACACAACATTTGTCAGAGACGCTCGAGCAGCATTATCTGTAGTGGTGCTAGGGAAGACTCCAGTGTCTGATACAATGATTGATAGGCTTCTAGATTTGAAATACCCATCTAGCCACATTTTCAGCAGGCTTGGATGTGTCTTGCAGTGGGCTCCTGGCCAGGATGTAAGGATACTCCATGCCTCCTTCTCCGATTATCTCACAGATCATGGTCGTTCTGGTGACAAACCATGGTTTATTAACCCAGCTAGCTTGGAGCCCCAGATTGCACGAGGGTGCTTACATATCCTGAAGAAGGAACTTCGATTCAATATCTGTAGATTTGAAGACTCGCATATTTACACCACCAAAGTCCCAGGCCTATCGGAATGCATTACAGACCTATCCAAACGCATTACAAATCACATTTCTCCCCAGTTATTCTATTCAAGCTTGTACTGGGCCAGTCATCTTGCAGTTATTGGTTCTGCTACCCCCATTAGTTCTGCTACCCCGCTTCTTCGAGATGGCCTCCTAGTAGACCTGAAGGACTTGATGTATACCAAATTTCTGTTTTGGCTCGAGGTCCTCTGTGTGCAGCAGAAAGTTGGAGTTGCAATAAATGCACTTGAAGCTGTGGCCAATCTTGCCAAAGTGGGCTTCTGCACAGTTACTTGACAGTTATGTTACTAACATTGCTGGTTTTAATTGTTTGTATAGACTTACTGGTATGAGGAGGAACTTGCAGATTTTGCAACAGATGCAGTCAAGTTTGTGCTCAGATTTGCCCCCGTCATTTCACATAGTGTGCCCCACATCTATCTTTCAGCACTTGCCTTTGCACCAAGTGAGTCAAAAGTCAAGGAGAAGTATTTTTCCTGGCTTGTGCCAAGTAAAACAGCGGGCATTGAAAGCTCTGTCAGTGGTCAATGGCCAAGACTGCAGGCAACAATCAAGGGTCATAGTGGCAGGGTTCGTTCTGTTGCCTTCTCACCAGATGGGGTTCATATTGCTTCAGGATCCGCCGACAGAACACTGCGGGTCTGGGATGCACGCACAGGTGATCTAATTGTTGGGCCATTCAATGGACATGAAGACGAAGTCAAATGTGTTGCCTTTTCATGTGATGGCCAAAAGATTGTGTCTGGCTCCTATGATGAAACTTTGCATGTGTGGGATGCACTAACGGGTAAAATGATTGGAGTTCCACTGACGGGACATACAGACAAGGTGAATTTTGTCTGCTTCTCTCCCAATGGAAAACAGATTGCATCTGGATCTCTAGACAAGACTGTTTGCATTTGGGATTGGGAGGGACACACTGAGGGCAATGCACCAGCTTTGGTCATAAAGCATGCAGCAGCAGTGCGGGCTGTTGCTTTTGCACCTGACAGAGACCAAGTGGTTTCCGGCACAGGTGAGGTTGGCAGTTCTGGCGGAGGTGGCAATTTGGTGCAAGTATGGGACACAAGAACAGGAAAACTTGTCACTGGACCATTGAAAGGACACACTCAATACATCCGGTCTGTTGCTTTCTCACCTGATGGGAAACACATTCTGTCCCTGTCTCATGAAGCAGCTTGCATATGGGATGCATATACAGGCACTGAGATCATCACTATCACTACCCCGATGGGTCCAAGTGCTTATTCTGTTGCCTTTACCCCTAATGGGAAACAGATTGTAGTGGGATATAGTGATACGTTGCTGCGCATTTGGGATGTGCAAACAGGTGCACTTGTCTCAGCCCCAATTGATGGCCACAGTGGGGCTGTCCTGTCTGTCTCTGTGTCCCCTGATGGAATGAGAATTGCCTCAGGTTCAAATGACAAGACTATTCATGTCTGGGATGCATATCAAGAGCTCTCAGCAGCACTCAAAGTGGACACTCAATACAAAGGGACTAATGACCAAGAGATTGCGCAAATGCATCATCCAAGGTACACAGGACATACAAATACTGTCCATTGTGTTGCTTTCTCACCCAAGGGGGACCATATTGCTTCAGGATCTTGGGATAATACAGTCTGTGTGTGGGATTCATGCACAGGGACCATTGTCACTGGGCCGCTTCATGGACACAAGAATAGGGTGCTTTGCATTGCATTTTCCCCCAATGAAGACCAAATTGTCTCAGGGTCTCTCGACACAACTATTTGGGTATGGGATGTGCAAAATGGAACTATGGTTGTTGGCCCATTGGAGGGACACAGCAAGCCGGTATGGTGTGTTGCATTCTCGCCACAAGGTGACAGGATTGTATCTGGGTCTGCTGACACAACGGTCTGTGTGTGGGATGTAGAAACGAGTTCATTGGTCTTTAGATTGACCGGTGTGCATACTAGTACTGTGAGCTCCGTTGCCTTCTCATTAAATGGTGGACAAATCAGGTCTGCGTCACTGTCAGATGTGATACTGTTGGATGCGCAAACAGGAGCGTTGGTGGACGGCCCATTTAAATTTAAAGTTGATGACCAGGCCTTCTCCGACGTTAGATTCACGCCTGATGGTCAACTTATTGGGGCTGCTGGCAATGATGGTGTGGTGCAGATCCTCAATTTAAGGTCGCAGGATTCCACGCGATTCGAAGGGCATACTAATGGAGTCAGAAATATGGCTTTCTCCCAGGATGGAAAGTGGATTGTGTCTGGATCTGATGACACAACTGTGTGCATGTGGGATCTGGAGGCCAGGAGTCTTGCAGCTGGTCTATTTGAAGGGCACCGACTTGCAGTATACTCTGTTGACTTCTCACCTGACCGTAGGCGAGTTGTCTCTGGTTCTCAAGATACATCAATCCGTGTCTTTGAGGTATGTGCTTGCCTCTATTCTTTGATTACAAGATCTAAATATGGTCATTAAACAGATCACTCCTGATGATACTTTGAAGAAAGCACTTGGAGAAGGCTCACTTGGTCAAGATGGGTGGCTATTGAACTCGATGGCTCAACCAATACTCTGGGTCCCGCCTTGGCTGCACCGCGGCCTGTATTTTCCACAGAACTCACTTGTCATTTATAAAGATGGCACAACGAAGCTAGATTTCACGCACTTCGTTGAAGGAACAGCTTGGCAGGAGTGCGTGGATCTCCCAGTACACTCGAATTAGGGTTATGTATACTTTGTAAAGTACTAAACTACGTGATCCACTGTCTTCCCCAACCAATGCTTGTGTCCAATGAATTTTTTATATCAGCATTTAGTTGCTACTTACTTCCTCCGATCGGTCCGCTTTCATCATCCTTTTGCAGCTGGGTTGTCCAGAAGGAAATGGATGAGTTTACTGCTGAAGCACTGAAACTTTGTAGCAGCTCTATTCTAGTCACTGTATCTACCTCCAAATGTCCTCCAATGTCTCTGTCATCCTTATCTGAATTAGCAATTACTGGAATCCCAGCTGTAGTGGTAGTAGTAGTATGTTGTTGTTGTGGAATTGGCTCAGAGTATCATGACCTTTGTACTATTGGAACTGTACAGAGAGATGGAGGAATATAATTGTAATTGTAAGAAAAGTTGAGTAATACTTTCGTCCTTCGGAAATCAAATAAAGTCGTTCCATAGACACTTATCATGATTCATGATGGCGCTTATATAACAAGCTCCTTCTTTGCCAACCGTTCAATTCCTATCCTTCCTTACTGAAAAGCTACACTTTCCTCAAATATATTGGGAACTTGCCAGGCACGATGCATGTTCACATGCACAAGTGAATGGGATGGCTGTGAACAAAAAGTGGGCAGAACTGAAGAGGTACAGTGGAGGCGTTGGTAGCGATGCAGGAATCAGGAGAAAGTGAGAGAGACAGGGAGGAATTGGATAGGACTGGAAAGTTTGTAGAAGGAACATCGGCTTGGAAACAAAGGTTTTTTTTGGCATTTGTTGGCCTTGTCCATGGATACTTTGCATACCCATCGTCGTCGTTGCCGGTGATGACAATGTTCAAGCTTGGGGTACCGTCTTTAGCGACCGAGAAATAAATATCTCCTCTGGTAACTGGTTACTTTACTCTATCTATTCTTTTCAATCCCAATTCCAATTCCAATTCCAACTCTGCCACTACTGGATCCAGCCCAATATCATCATACTCCCCGACTGTCCGTTCCCCCATTTCCCAGTCCACTCTCGTCCGGCCTACGGCGCCTATAGATCCAATGGAAATCTTGTTATCGGATTCCAGGCCTGCTAGTGTGCTGCCGCAGATTCCGCGGGAGCCCCGAGACCAATGTCTGGATCGGGATCGGGATCGGTTGCATGTGTGGGTGCGGGATTGAGGTAGATGATGCTTGGGGTGCAACTGAGACAGCGGTAGGTGTTGAAGCGAAGGAAACAAGCACTAGAGCCACAGCGGCAGGGGTAGATAAGATGGACCATCGGAGATACAGCATTGGATAACTGGGTGAGATGGGTCAAACCTTTCATGAGGACTTGTCCTTTTGTAGCCATCCACTCCACTGAGTACGTAGTATGGGGCCACGTAGAAACCAGGTAGAATTTGCCAGAATAAGACCGTATGTTCATATGCATACTTATTCTTCAATAATGGAAATTATTAGAGAAAAACAAAAATATTCAAAGTATCTACTGGAGCAATCTCAAGGTCTATGACCTCGTATCCCATCGCGAAGTCGTGAAAAGGAATATCCCATAACTTCCAATCTCCTCCTGCTCCTGTTGGCCCGTGAAATCCCGTATTTCATTCCCCATGCTCAACAGGGCAACTGCACGCTTATTGAACACACTGACATTCTTTTTACCTACAAAGATCAAGCCACATACCCACTTCTCCTCCGCTGGAGAACCTCTCACCCTTCCGTATGACTAGATCTCCTTGGCGCACATCCTATTCCAGCTGACGTATATTGAGGCATGAGGGGGGAGCGAGAATAGGGGTCTCTATTTTCTATCCTTTGCCAGGTAGGCTAGCGGGATTTCCATCGGTTGCTGAGGCCAGATATTGACGAAATTATCATTGAGAAGAGCGACTTACATTCTGGGGAAGCTACTTTTGTATCCTAGATCATGATTACGGTGTCTGTATCACAAGCAAGGGCGCAACCCGTATTGATTTACGCATCGTTCTGGTAATTCGCCTTGACTTGCACGTGATAAAAGGTGGGGTGAGACATCGGGAGGGTCGGATGCTAAGTGGGACGTGAGTATCGGTTGAGAAAGAAAAAACTAGAGGTATACTGGTCCATACTGGTTGACTTTATCGGAGGTGAATCAGCGGAAGCATAGGTGTCTTCAATCAACACCTCGATACGAGGTAACGACTGGGAGGTGCCAGATAATTTTATCGATCATCTCAAGGGAATTCTTGAACGAGACTATCGAGGAGGGGGAAGGCCGAGCAGACACTGAGTTCAAAATTCATTATACCAAAGTGAAAGCGATTGTAGTAAAAAGATTAACCGGCTTGGGAAGGATCGTGCGATATGATAATGACAATGGGTTTCAGAGCCATCGTGTATGT
Organism: Rhodocollybia butyracea; assembly: GCA_015501585.1. Taxonomy (NCBI): domain Eukaryota; kingdom Fungi; phylum Basidiomycota; class Agaricomycetes; order Agaricales; family Omphalotaceae; genus Rhodocollybia; species Rhodocollybia butyracea. Next base: position 32,044 of record JADNRY010000215.1, read on the forward strand.
ATATGCTTTCCTCTTTCTCCCTGACGAAGCCGATGCCATCCTAGTGTCGATGGTCGTGTCCATGTACAGGGCCAGATTCCAAGGCCTCAAGGCCTCATGTATACCTGGTCCAGATGTAAAACCACAATATAGTCGCCGTCGGCATGGAGTGGAAGATCTCTTCAGGCAGAGGAGGATATATCGGAGAAGCTGGTTCAGGTGGCTTTTCTGCGAAGGTTTAGGGAGAGGATTTGGGAGGATAAAGGTGGGACTAGAAGGAGAGTGGGTTAATCAAGAGGAACCATATTATACTAAAGTGAATTCATCAAACCGATAGCGAAGAAGTGACTCACGGAAGCCCCCACTTGACACTGAGATAGCTGACCACGCCTTTCTCATCCACGACTGACGAATTTCCTCTCAAACTCTCTAGGGTTCCCCTATCGTTATCTCTCAGTCGAGATCCTCCAGAACACGCTTATTCTCGACTATGCTAACTTCTTGCTCATTGTCGCCCATAAGACCTTTCACCACGTCCTGTGGTGTAGTACGCGCCGAGTCACAAAGGATTTTCGTGTACGTGTCCAGCCAAGTGCTACATCCGGGATTTAGCTTGAAAGTGTGGTAGTATTGAGCAGGACGGTAGGTTTAGATTGTAGATGTACGCTGCGAAGCTTGTGATGCGATCTTCATAGTAGAGGCGGGGCTTGAGACCGTTTATGATGACGCGTCGACATCCGTGGTGGAAATTGCTGGGATAGTGTTTTCAGCCATCTCTGTAAAATTTCAGTTGAAGATGCCAGCCTCAAAGACACGACTATTACCTTTACCGGTACCTCCCGTCAATCCCATAAGCTGACTGAAAGCGCAGGCGCAGTTTGGATGCGGCGGTCACAAAGTCCCGCATATCATCATCGTTGTGTCGACTTGACCGCTGGATAGACGAGCAGAGAGGCTGCTGACACTGTGCAAGATGCAAGTTGACGTCATTGACCCACTGTGGCAAGGATCCTCGTACCTAGCTCCAATTATCTTCCAATAACAACTTCCGCTGGTGCTTGAGAGCGGCCTGCAGACATAGTTTGACTTGCCGTTGGTAGACGAAGAAGCAGAGAACGTGATCGAGGCTTCGGACCGAGATGCGATGGGCGCTTATCTAGACGTTTTCTTTGCTCCGTCGATTCAGTCAAGGAGAAATGGTTTTATAACTGCCGTTGCCAATGTTACGTTCAACATTCAGGCTGGTGTGCAGGCAAGAAAGGAGGTGATTTAGAACGCAATTGGGAACCGGCTGGAGGACTGAAAGTACGTGATATTATTACAATAAATAAAAAATTTATAGCAACTCTAGCAAGCTCTAGCCTCATTGACATCTATCATTGGCATTCGAGCCATCTCACGTCCACTTCATTGACTCCTGTATCACCATCATCATCCTATAGCTACGAGAACATATATCCTTGGCCTCGACAAAGTGTCACCTCCCCGACTTCCACTCTCCCCCAGATCTCCAGACTCCAGAATAGGCTTCCGGATTTTTCAACAACTCGCCTGCACCGTGTTCTGTCTCCATCCATACACCCGCTTTCTCCCGAATGTCTGTTCATGACTTTTCAATGTCATCAAACGCTAATCACTGTATTCATGTCCCTTCTTGGCGAGGCTCCATCACCTCTGCTCACTTGTGCCAGTCAGCCAGTGCTCCCTCTCACGGCCATCTCCAAGTCCAGCCTCAATCCACATCTAGCATGGCTATCTGTCACGCTGAATCAGTCAACCTCATGTACAGCAAGTGGAGAGTCATCCGACTCCCCTCTGAAGGCCTCAATATAATATCTGAGCTAAGTCACTCGCTTCTTTGGTAAACAATGGACATGAAATGGGTTAGGAGTTCTAATGGATGGAATGCAGAGACTAGTACTGAATGTTGCGTGTATTTGATGACCTCAGACCACTGTGGTCTGTGGATATTGTCGCAGTGTTTGGAAGGCGTAAAGAGGGAATTATGGCAAGTCCGTGTACTTAGTTTCTGCTGCGTAATGGTTTTCTCAAAAGAAACTAGTGTACGTGGTTTTTACTTGATACTGTTCCTCCCGGATACTGCGACTGCTAACCACTACCATCCATATTGATACCTTCGTGGCGTGTCCTTAGAGGCACTTTCACTTCTACTACTTTGACTATCTCGACCTTGAATCCTACCTCACCCAATGGTTCAGCGCCCATTGCTCTCCAAAGCTTCATGTATGGCACATATAGTGTCAAATAATTAAGCATAAATTTATACCAGTGGGCAGTGCTTTTGCGGACCTAACTTCAATATTTTGAGCATTTCGGACACAAGTCAAGATACAGATTGTGGACCTAAGTAAGACAAAATTTTGAGTAAAACTATGCTTTTGCGAATCCAACTTTTGTGTTTTGCGGACCTCATTTTTGCGGACCTCATTTTTGTGGACCTCACTTTTGCGGACCTCATTCTTGCGGGCCTCAATTTTGCGGACCTCATTTTTGTGGACCTCATTCTTGCGGACCTCATTTTTGCGGACCTCACTTTTGCGGACCTCATTTTTGTGGACCTCACTTTTGCGGACCTCACTTTCGCAGACTTTACTTTTACTGACCTTTTGGCCTGAGGTCCAGGATGCACCGTACGTTCTTCGGCTGACCGGCTGACCAACGCCGAATTAGCGCCGGTCACATGGTATCTTCATTGCCTCTCGGTTTCGTCTTCTCCTTCTTTGCCTTTTCTTCAGTATGCCAGAGACTGGTGTAGTGACCGGCTTTGCTAAGAGATTATAAGAGGGGCCGGGTCACCTGGAATATCCAGTAAATTGTCTGCTGACGATCCGATTGAACATGGTAAGTGGCTCAGTCTGATGTTATCTGGTATTATAGTTTTGACGCGTTTTGTACATGTGTTGTTCCCGTTTTTTGATGTAGGAGTCTTTATTTTCCATGAAGATGGGTGTGCCTTGGCTACTGGAGCAAGACCAACGGCTAGACTTCACCCATTGCCATACCATGACCACGACTTTCTACCACTTCCAGATGCTCAAAAGCAGAGTACTGCTAAGGATGGGAGCTGTACATCATGTACTAGCCCAACTGCGCATCACTTTTTCTCTCAATTACCACTATCGCTTATGCTTGCATTTCAGGATCTCTTGATTGTCCCACATGAAGCAGAAGCACAGAAGATCTTGGAAGTATGTGATGCTCTATCCTTCCTGTGCACTGTCTCACGCTCTTATCCCAGGACTACAAGTCTGCAGGTCTCAATGGAAAACGTGCTACCAAGATCATCAATGCCCTGAGTCCAACTGGGAGGATGCATTGTGCGTACAGAGGCAAGGAAATTATTGTTGGGATTGGCCAAGTATGTAATAATTCCGTGCAGATCATTCTCTCATTTAACATAATGCTTTTCGCCTAGTATCTTATTCGCATATGCTTTGGCACCGAGGCTCACTGTTTCTGGCTTCCTACTACTGCTCAATACCAAGCAATTCTTGAGACTAATCTGGTTCAGAGAGGCCAAAAGGGTTCCGCTAGACAGGTTCCAAAGGAGCTCATCTTCGGCCCTCTGGCTGATCCTTCCGCTCCACCTCTCCTTATCACTATTGCTGCGGCCTTTGTTCGTCCAGACCAGACTCTTTTGTTTGTGGACCACCAGAGGTTCATCACATTTCATGTAATGCGGTTACGTCGAGTGTGCAGTGCCGAAGATTTCCTTCTCAACTCGCCAGTCAGTCCTTGTTATATAAGCTACATATTTAACATTACCAATCCACCATGTTTTCTAGCTCTGGCTACGTTTCTGGAGCGCGAATCATGGCCTGTATACACTACTCAGCCGGAGCTGACACTTCAAGTCCTTCAGAATTTCCGTTCAGAAGTACAGGGGAAGCAATCGTTCGATGATACTCCGGTTTGGCAGGTTATGAAGGAGCATCAAGATGTTTGTAATGGTTTCGGAGCACAGGAGGCAACCGATGCTCTCTTTGGCGCATTTATTCATCCACAAATGCCCATCTCTCTTGTCTGCGGAGATGATGATATTTGGACTCGCTTTGTACACACTGTTACTACTCACCATACAATGCGGGTAAATAGGGTCATGGATCCTAGTTCCATTTGTTCAAATTTGAAGCCCTTACCCTATGTTTCCGGTCTCAAGCTTTTCCGTATGAACACAACTGCTCACAAACTCTACTGTGCAGACATTCTATGTTACCGGAAGGAAGAGGTGTATCTTTCTCGGGAGCAGGTCATGATTGCAAACAGTATGGGACTCTTCAACCCTGATGCGGTTCTTGATGATACTGGCATAGCTTCTGGTAAGCGTTGGCTTGGCTTATCTTAACTCGATGAGGTGCATCTTTTGTTTGCTTAGTTCCAGTTGGGCCGCTTCCTTTTCCTTCGCGAACTAGTCTATTCGACTGTCCTCCGACTGTCAGAAATGGAATGGACAGAGTGGTGGTACCAAATTATGTGCACAAATTTAACACAACTGATAATAAATCACTCTCAATGTACTCACCTTTCACTTGTCGCCTTCCATCCACTTGGAGGGACAACGAGGTAGGTGATTTGTTCTGAGGCATTTCGACTGATCTCACGACTATGTCTGTTGAATTTAGGAGATATATACCGGTATCATTGACTTCATGGATTCCATAAATGACTCAACGCTTGGGCTATATAGCTTTAGGCTCTTCACTGATACAGCTTGGAGTCTGGAGCACATCTCCCCTATAGCAGAGCCTTTGGTGGGGCGGCGGCGCAGATCAAGGTCGGAAATGCTATAATCAAGAGACCGCTGAAAGCATGTATACCTTCAGGTTCGTCGAGGACCCTTCAGAAAGGGTCACTAAAGCTGGTTAAGTTCCCTAGCCCTATTAAGCAGAGCAGTGTTGGCATCACAAATATTAACGATGAGCTGGGATCCCCTGTCGACTCCCTTGTGGGGCCCATTAGGAGAGTTACAAGGAGTTCTAGTCGCAAAGCAAAGGAGAATAAAAGGCGTGTTTAAATGCCGATTTTTACAAGACTTTAGCATTCTCTCAGGTTAGTAGACCCTAGGACAAGTGGTGTTATGAACAAAGGTCTCATGCACTTTTAGCGATGTGTGTAGTAAAAGTTGAATATTGCCAGTATCAAATTTGGACATTTTCTCTCGTCAGTAACCCCCATATAGTCACTTGGGCCAAATATTGAGCTCAAGTCTTGCGCCGTGCACTTTTAGCGGTGCGTATAGTAAGAGTCAAACACTGCCAGTATCAAATCTGAACATTTTCCCTTGTTGGTAACCCCCATAGGGTCACTTGGACCAAATCTTAAGCTCAAGTCTTGTGTGGTGCACTTTTAGCGGTGCGTATAGTAAGAGTCGAACACTGCCGGTATCGAATCTGAATATTTTCTCTCATCAGTAACCCCCATATAGTTACTTGGGCCAAATATTGAGCTCAAGTCTTGCGCCGTGCACTTTTAGCGGTGCGTATAGTAAGAGTCAAACACTGCCAGTATTGAAGTTGAATATTTTCTCTCGTCAGTAACCCCCCGTATAATCACTTAGGTCAAATATTGAACTCAAGTCTTGCACTGCGCACTTTTAGCGGTGCGTATAGTAAAAGTTAAACATTGCCAGTATTGAATCTGAACATTTTCCCTTGTTGGTAACCCTCATGCGATCACTTGGGCCAAATCTCAAGCTTAAGTTTTGATCTGCACACTTTTAGCACAGCATTCTAGGGTAGGCTTACTTTTTCAATGCGGCAGATAACAGATTAAAACACCAGCGACAAATGTGCTTCTAGCTATTATTATTATGAGATACATAGTGGGAGCAGAGTAGCTAACATTTCAGTCACTATTAGTGTTTATCCACCGCTCAAGATAAGTCATCCCTTCACAATATACATCGATCCCCCAATTGTCATCGTCTCTTTCCCAATCAAAGCTTGTCCTAGAGAAGAAGTCTCTTCCTTCCTTTACTTCATCGTCGTCGTTAATAAAAATCCCATTCTGACGTTCCTCATCCTTTGAAGTATATGCTGTTTAATTGGGACCATCAGGATCTAAGCGCAACTCGTCCAATGGCGGGATTTCTCCATCTTCCTCGCCGTAATGAGGGTCTAATGCTGTTGGTAAGTTGTCACCAGGATCACTGTTCCAATAGCCTATAGTCTTAGCCTTTTCATGGCTAAGCTCGTAGATAGCAGCTGGCGACTTGTGTTGTTCTGTTCGTAGGCGGTGAACTTTCCAAGATGATACAGTGCGATCTAGAGAAGCCTGAATGCGAGGTTGGTAGACAATGTATAGGCAAATGCGGTGTATTTGATTGTCCATATCAAGCAAATGAAGTTCCTCCAGGTACGAGAAGATTTTTCGAAAGATTTCTAGTGTATCCTTGCGTACATTGCGCCATGTACGTTCTATCCGAACATTATGTGTTGACCTATATCAAAAATAAAAAGGGTCAATAATGAATCGTCTAAGCTTTCAGACTTGCCTTCCCCTCAGATATGCTCGATGGTTGTCTCCCCAATGTGCAATCATCATTCGCTCAACCTCATTGTTCTCTGTTCCCCAGTCAGCCCTGCACCGACTGGGCCATCCATACTGTCGAATAGCACCATGGTATGCGGCAGCTACTGTACTTTGTCTCTTGTTATTGCAGCAATACATATAAAGCATTAGTCGGGACTATCCATCGACGCAGCCATGAACATAGAATCCCCATGGTCGCAGTTTTTCATTACCATCCATATGCCAAAGTGAATTTGCACCTCTCACTTTATACACTCGATGTTTGATGCAGCTAGCCCATCTATCATGCCTCAGTAAAACGATGTAAAAACTCATAATTGTAAAAGCTCACCTTACAAAGACACCTATAGGATCAACTCTTCTCAAGCTGTCTTGTGCCCTCAGTGCTGGAACTTTGATACTTTGTGCCTCTAAGTGTCCTCTGACAATAGACGATCCTGCAAAAGGATGATTCAAGCTTATGCCTGCTACCAGTTCGTCCAGATCATCATCACTAATAGATGTGTACTCTGGGCGCTCTGTCGTAAGACCGGCTTGTTGGAGATGATTGTACAGAGTTTGTCTTGTAACTCCAATGGCCGATGTGATTGAGCTCCAGCTACAGCCCAGATCATGCAATTCTATAGTGTGCTGCAGATTGAGGTTGTACCTAGGTCTCCCGGGCTTTCCAGTCTGAATGACAGTTGTTCCTGCGTTCCTGGGTGGCGGAGGTTGTTGTAGAAATTCGTGCAGAGGAAATGCAGTGTACATGATCAATTTACTGAGACCTTCGATCTCTGTCTGGGAGATATGGGGATCATCCAGATCGGAAAGGATATGATAGATGCTGTAAAGCTGTCGCAAGGATCGCTCGACTGAGAAATGCTCCACATTTGGAAGTGAGCCAACAACAAATTTTGCCTCGTTGACAACTTTGTCGGCATGTAGTAGAAGTCCATGGACTTTGTCTTCCTTATCTTCTCTATCTGAGAACAAGTGAATCAACGATATACACCGAAAAACAGAGAATTTGTAAAGCTAGGCAAGCATACCATGCTTAAGATGTGATGCAAACATCGCGGTAGTGGTCAACCCACTCTAAGAGCATTTATTATCTCAAATCGGCACGCATAATATGAACATGTATATTAAGATTAACCAGTTATAAACAAATAGCCCTAAGGAGCGTGTGTGTGTAATAGTGATAATATCAGCGAAGAACAAAACAGAGATAATTCAAAGAATGACTGCAGTCAGTGAAAAGAATGTGTAAGTGATAGAAGCATTAGTGATGTTTACGGCGCCTCTATTTGCCTACTCCCTATAGCGTCTCGTCACACCTTGCCTCCTGTCGGTCTTTGCAGTTGTTTAAAAATTTCATAATCTCTCCACTGCATTCCTTCCACTCCTGTGTAAGCATCGGAACCTTGTCTTCATGAAACAACTGAAGGACACATTCAGTAAGATACAAATGTGTTGGTTACAAACAACACTCACCAGAGCTAGTTTATTATACTGGGTTTTGAACGACTGGCCATCAAGGTGGAGCTCCGACCAGGGTTTGACCAATGGATGGGTCTTGAACAAAGTGAGGATGAGCTGGAAACATTGTGTGAATGCTTCGTCAGAGTTTTTTCCCTTCATGGAATTCTCAATGTCTGTCAATGCTTGCTTCCACCAGGCTTCCATGGGTTGAGGCTGAGGCTGGGGATGAACTGGAGTAGGAGGGCGAGCATGTTCTAATGTCAATATCAGTACTGAGTTCAATATAAAATTGATCTGAGGTGCAATACCTTCATCTCCTTCGTCCTCTGAATCATGTACCGAGTGAACCTCAGGACTGTTGGTACGAGTATAATACTTTGGTTTTGGTTTGGCCTATAACCTGTTTCAGTAAAAAATTGACCAGGAACAAATATAGCTAACCTGTGCGAGCAGTACCTGGGCGCATGCCTCACTGAAGGTACTTAGCACATCAAAGATTTCAATGTAGTCTTGGCTAGGAGGAACAGACACATCACGGAGAAATACAAGAAGAACCTTCTGGACTCCATTCAATCCAAACATCCCACGTCGGAGAGCGGCACATACATTTTGCCATGCAGCTAATGTGTGGTGCGTGCTGGGTGCGTGCAAATGTAGTGCATGTTCACTGGGTCGTGTCGGTGTTATCTGAGAAGCTAAAGTACACAATATAGTACAATGAACATCCCTTGTTAATTACAAGGATAATACACTGATATATTTAAGGCACAACTTTCAAACTTGCTAGTTTTTGTACAATATTATTATAAACATAAAATAACCTATAGCTACTTAGCAAGGAATGGGCTAACATTGCTGAAGGGACGCATCTGACGCACCCCGCAGCACTTGTATACACCTGCCATGACCATGACCAGCACCGCACCCATCATGCTTTGCACGCACCTTGCATGCACCCCTGCAAAATGATGCGGGTTGCATGCCAGTGATGCGGTGGTGCGTGCAAGGGTGCGTGCAAGTGATGCGGTGGTGCATGCAAGGGTGCATGTAATGACAGTGGCAAATTTTCTCAACAACACTTGTACCTGTAACTTGACCCGAAAACCAATACAAGCTCATTATTACTGTACATATTACAAAGGTATTCATATTTCTTGCTGAGTTTGGAGTCAAAAATGACTCTTTAATGTACATTTGCACGCACTGTACAACACGCATCAAGTAATTGCGTGCACACACCACGCACCGGCTGCACGGCAAAATCATGTAGCCCGTCGGAGACGGCCTAGTACAAAGGCTGAAACAGTATCTGCACTACCAAAGTCATCAATCAGACGATTTCTAATCCACTTTGCACTGCGCCCAAAGAGAGGGACAGAGATGAGTGTATATTCATCATCATGGCTTGCATACTGATAGCAGAGAGGTGTCAGCAATAAAAAACATGCTATACAAGGCTAGCGTATCGGAAGATTGTCCAAGATGTCCGATGTTTCCAAAGCTTTGAAAAGATGGCTGAAGCCAGGCGGAGAGTAAAGATGAGAAGGAACAATATCGATAAAATGGTCAATGACTTGGAGTAGATTGATGCTGATGTCTTTGATAAATGTATAGACCCTTGTGTAAAGCAAAGAGTCCAGCGTTGTATCTCCTTGCTTGCCAATCGCAGCGAACAAGGTGCAAAGTGTGTCGACGACAGCATGAATACTGGACAGTCCCAATACAAAGGCCAAGAGAAAGGCATCCTGCAAAATGGAGTTTGTCATAACACGGCTAGCCAGGTCAGATATAAACTTTAGAAGCTTGAAGAGATCTTCGTCATCTTCACATTCCTGTACGATACTCATTAGAGTGACAGTGGATGAGCGTCCACTCTGAAGCTTGACAAGTTGAGCCTTAACTCAAAGCAAAACAGGCTGAAGCGGAATATAAGGGCCTGTTGGCATAAGCGAATACTATCAGAGGAAATGGTAAGTAGATATCATGAAATTAAACAAGAGAGGTGTATCCAAGACACGATCTCATGACAAGGACCTCCAAAGTGGAAAAGCTGCTGTTTGACTTTCTGTATCTGACACCCATACATCAGCGGTGCTGTAACATCCTCACCTGTGATACATGCAATGAGAAAACAGCCAAGAAAAAGTTGAAGATAGGATGGAAATGTGTACCCCAGTCTTTTTCCTTTCAGTTCGAACTATCGGTTGCAGACTGTAGAAAACAATAGAGTCGAAAGACAGACAATATGCAACAACAACTTACAGATGCAGCATACGACTTGGCTTTTGGACCTGTCTTTGAACGTGTTTTGGGCAGTTCATAATCTGAGGCGTCACTGTCGCCACCATTGTCGCCACCATTGTCGGAAACACTCAGGATATCTTTGTCTGGGTCATCGTCAATCGGAATAGTCGCAGTCCCTTTGGGGAATGCAAAGATGCATCGTGGGGACCAGACGCGTGATTTCAAATTCGTTCCAGTTTCCCAAGTTCTACAAGCAAAGTTAGCTTTGTCATTGAAGCAAACATACAAACTGAAGCTTACCCGTGCAAATCCTGGTAGCTAGGCTTCCCAGGTCTTCCTGTGGGGGTAAGAAACACCGACTTTCCTGTCCCTTTTGATGTTTTGCAGAGCAGACGAAGGCCATGGAAAAATGGAGGCTTGGTCTTCAAAAGCTGCACCTTTACCAGCAAAGGCAGTGAATATTTTGTTGTAGATATCTTCAGCAGTGTCAGAAGCGGGTATCTCAATCAGTTGGAGAAGGTTGTTTGTCCAGTGCTTCAGAATTCTTATAAAGAATTTAGTATTCAATTGGAGACAAGAAACAAATGCTCACAATGCAGGAGTGGGGATGGAGCATTTTCCTGTATCTATCAAAGCAGTGTCATGGAATACAACAATATTGAGGGTCATTGCATCCTTGAACTTTTTCATCACAGGGCCTGTCTCCTTGTCGTCATCATCTCCAGGGACAACCTCGGCGCTCTTTCGCTTCTTTCCTTTCTTCTTGAGTGCCTCTGGCTTGCCACCTTGAGCCTTCTTGAAGGCATCAACATTTCCCTATGCAGAATGAATCAAAAAAAATTTGACTACAAAGCAGAAAAGCCAAAAGGACAAACCTTGACTCCAGGGTCAAACTTCTGCTGCTTTGTAAGGTCATCCATAGTGTCTTGATTCCATTGACAAACTCTAGCACTAGCAGACGTTGCAAAGGAGAAAGTAGAAGGTTGGCCACTCGACTTTTCCTTCAGAAAAGATATCAAGCACTGAGCATTTAATTGATCAAAATGTTGTACTTCTGATGTAGTCTCGGAACTTCCAGCAGGTTTAATGTGGTACAAACCAGTGCACCCACAAAAGGAGCAAAGCGAGCGTATAACAGGCTCTTTATCCGAGTTTTCTAAAGCGTAGAATTGTAAACAGCCACCAAAATTAACAACTGGGCAGTCAGCGTTGGTGCATGCACCAAGATTACTCTGTGCACTCATCACAAGAGGTGGGATAGAAAAATGTAAATGGAAAAGAGAAGGAACATCAAACAATGGAAAGATAAATCACTCGTACCATAATTAGACTTTTGATTGGTGAGCAGAATTGGTCCTGATCATTATTAAGGCTGTGTATGCAGAGCGTAGTCTGCTCACCTTCAGATATGGCAAAATACGCCTGCTCTGCATATGCTATAATTAAAGAATAGATGCTAAAAGCATGCCAGATGTCCCCTTCATATATTACCAGAGCATGAAGTACTTAATTTGTCGGCTTGTACAGTTTAAACTTGGCATACTTAATCAGTCTTCTGAAGGCACATATGGCACTGCTAAAAGTGCGGTGGGTGTACGTTCATCTTCATACATTAGCCATATACTTTTGAGGGGTTCAGCATTATAGCAAAATACTTACTTTTGCTATAAACAGTATATATCAGTGTCCCAGAGATTTGCTCACCTTTAAATGTAGCCTTGACACACTTGAGTAGCCCACTTGCATAGAAGAATACTCAGAATTTAGTTTTACTGGTCATCATCGAGGTTCTAGGAATTATGAATGAGCTTTCAATATGATCAAACATAGTAGTAAGCGCCGACTCGGCCTTTAACGCTGGAGGCGCCTAATCAGCAATCTAATCAGCATTTGTCATCCATAGAACTTTAGACTTTGGACTTAATCTGTGTCCAACTTGATAGAAAATAAGTATGTCGACTTCGCTAACTTGTTTCCAATTTGAGTCGATGAGACTTGAGTCCCTAAAACATGGTCCACAAAACTTGTGTCCACAAAACCTGTGTCCACAAAATGCATGTCCGCAAAACGCATGTCCGCAAAACACATGTCCACAAAACTCATTTCTGCAAAACTTCTAAAAGTTGTGTCCACAAAACTTATGCCTGACTTGACCTTGATTCAACCAGACATTTTCTCAAGTTAGGTCCGCAAAACAGGTATCAAAAGCTAAAGTGTCCATAAATGATGATTTTACACTATTTTATGAAGTTGGGTCCGCAAAAGTGGTGCCGAAGGCTAAAGTGTCCGCAAATAATTATTTTACACTATATGTGCCATATTCATGAGTCTGGCTCAGGTCACCCAACAAAACAGAAGATGTCATTGTTTTCAATTACACAAAATTCACTTTTCTCATTAACACTTTTATTAGTCCAAACATTATCTTCCTAATTTTATTCTTTCAAGTTCTCTAGTTTGACCGGTTTGCCCCGCATGCTTAACAACACCATTTGCAAACCGCATATATGCCAACAAACTAATGACTCATTCTTGATCAATGGAAAGACCTATCCCAGGCACTGCCAACAAAGGTCATTGCACACCATACCACTTTGTATGCTCCACTTCCTTTAGCCTCGGACAAGGCTTATTCTACGGGGCACAGAAGATAACACTAAGTCCTAACTCCATCTTGAAACCTACTTTGCAAATATTGTGCGCACAGAGCGGCAGAGTACTTACACCTCAGCTTGTGTTGTCCTAAGGACTCTCGAGAGGGTATAAATCAATCAATCAATAGTACTGGTGTCTTTTCACTTGCATGTCTGCGCATCAATCTTTGTTTCACCTCTTGCAACCTCCGTTGTTCGGTTTCATAGCAGAGGATTGGCATTTTGGGCCTATTAAGCTCTGTGCACACCATACCACACTGTGTACTCCACTTCCTTACCAGGAAAAGAAGATATGAGGTCCTAACTCCATCTTGTGACCGACTTTGCAAATATTGTGTGCGCAGAGCGCCCGAGTACACCTCAGCTTCCCTTGCGTGCGAGACGAGCAGGTGAGTATCAACTAATCACTAGTACTAGCGTCTTTTCACTTGCCTGAATGCGCGTCAATCTTTGTTTAACCCTTGTTCCACTACAATGATTGAAACTTTAAGGATTATTCCACGGTGAATCCAGATTAGATCCGTAAAGTCCCCAGGCTCTTCAACACCAGATTAGAAGTGGTCTTCAATATCAAGCTACAAAGAAGTCTATGTTCAGGTCACGCAGCGCTCAGGAATAGAACTCATTAATACGTCGATTATAGCAGTTGTCAAAGTACCTGATTGGCCAGAATTACTGTACAACACAGTGAGCGCACTTTTCATCGCATTGTCTCCCTTAAACTATCATCTTGATGGGACAGAGCTACGAGCTGGAGAGTGAGTTGATTTTAGTCTTGTTGCTCAGCGCATACTCACAGACATCATACAGTTATCAGTGTCAGTGGGATCCATTGGAAGCCAGATGTTATCCATGATACCCTGAATGGCTAATATGTCGCAATTGACATCAATGGCAAGACGGTCATCAGACAAACCCAAGCAGAAAGTGGGTAGCCATGTGGAACCAGACTTGCAGCTTGTAAGTAGTAACACAAGATTGGTAGACAGTCCATCTTCCATCATTGTTTTGCAATTTTTCCATAAATCTACTTTTGGGGAAGAAATGTTTGGCAATGGAGTAAAGCAAAGCTAATAGCCATCAGAAGCATCTATGTGAGCACCCATCTCACATGTCAGTGACTTCTTTGTCTACTAATGGCATATCAAATGGCCACTCTACCGAGTTGGGCACAAAGTTTGTGCCCGACTCAAACTGCATCATCCTTGGCTCCCCAGGAGATGACACAGAAAGCAAGTTACCAGAGACCCATAGAATGTGTTCCTCACACAAAAACACTCATTCTTGATTCTTATTGAAGACTTTTCACATACAGACAATACTGCCTAGTGGAATTACCAGTAAGTACTTCTACTACCAGTAAACAAAATTGAACTCACCAAATCTTCAGCCATGCCTGCACCTCGTACCATTGCTCAGGTCTGTTGATCAGTGCAAGTGAACAGAATTCCAAGCATCAGAATGAATTGAGTTGATGGGCCTTTAAATGATTAATGGGGTCAGTTACAAAATGAGATTGTCTGGAGGACACTGCCGAAAGTTGTCGTTCCATTGAGGCACCACTTTGACTCATGGCAACGGAATCAGCTTTGACTTCTCTACATTTTGAAGAGGATGAAGGATCAGTACTGAGTACTGGCTTCCCAACTTGGATCTTGCAGCTTGCTTAGATCTCAAAGTGACAGCTCCTGCTAACAGTTCATCTTATTCTTGACCTACAAAAGCCACAGGATTGCTCACACCAGACAAAGCATGAACATAATCTTAGATCTATAATGAAAAGAGTCTGGAAAGAATAATACATCTCTTGCATCCGCGCTGATATGTAGTGTCACACATTCGCCACAGAGCCTTTGAGTACGTGACTATTATCTTCCAAACCGAGATGAAAAGGTGCCCGTGGACTTTGACAAGGCAGTGGAGCATAGAAGACGCGGGCGGCGGCAGGGAGTGGCTGGTAGAAAAATCCATTAAGGCCACTACATTGACCGTGTACCACCCATTGCAGTAGCATTATTTAAATACCCCCAGTACCTGTTGTGGAGATTATGATAATAAACCCAGTAAGCTACTGTACAGTAAGAGTGTAGGGGCATTTTAATCCCTCTGTGTTCGCATTTGATAAGGTCATGTGACTCTTTCGTTGCAGCTTTTGGGTGGCTGGACAAAAATAGGTTATTTACGGGCCTATTTAGGCAATTTCTGGGATGATAGCTAGCCCAAAAAAGACTATATATAATGGATTAATATTTGAGCACTACTCCGAGGTGGATTAGGCACCATAAGGGGATGGATTGCATCGAAAAATCTAGATGACGTTCGGTCAAAGCTGGCTGAGCATTACCCAATTGGGTAATGCCATCAAAACAGTAAAAGCGGCCTAAAAAGCCTGCTTCTACATGGATATTCCACCCTATAAGAGTGTAGATAGTATCTTTACATATATAATAGGTCCCTGAAGCAAGATTACAGTGATAGCTGCGGTCAAAGCTGTTTTATTACCATATTTAGAATGCCAGCAAAGCGGCCTAAAAGCTTGTTTATGCATGGTTATTCTACCTAATAGCAGTCTATACAGTATTTATAGATGTACAGTAGGCACCTAAATCGAAATTAAAGCAGGTATATGGTGTAATAGTAGCACTGCTTCGATGTTTGGGTCTGTGGCTGTGTTGTAAAAAATCGAAATAAAAGTAGGGATGTTTAATATACTAGGAGTACAGGCATGGTCTCTGCATAATATATATATGCCTGAAGCGAAATAAGAGCATTCTATGAAGAGAATAGGCTGTAATTGCCCGCTCTAGGCCGGAGGAGGTCAAAGCTGTATGACCAAATAGGGAAATATATGATTACATACAGGTGGTGTTGAGTCGAAGTTGGGCTCAGTAATGGCATGGCCTCTCAAGGTCTGAGGTCTGGAATACATATCTGAGTGCTGTAGTATACTAGCTACGCCCTCCAGGTGTTATATTTAGTAATATGTGGGCAGGAGGATGTACATGGAGTGATCAATGGTGAGTAACCATCAAAACTCGCTTTTTTTGAAGAATTAAATACTAATAATGAGTGTCTAAGCGCAGTTAGGACCTCAAAGCTTGGTAGGTATACTGTACTACATAGTATACACTCGATCCGTGTCCAAGAACTATTAATCTGCAACCAGATGCGATGGTATACACTGATCTTTATTGATTTTCCCTCAAAACTCGATTTTTTGAGGAATTATCATGGAATATTGGGGCCTTAAGAGTAGCCAGGGGGCTAAGACATCGTATATAGACTATACTATATGGTATTGGTCTTTTCCATATGCAAGAACGATTTATGCAGCACCTGAAGCGATGGTATTCCCTGATCTGTATGGATTCTGCCAAAAAATGCGATTTTCAGGAAGGTCATTGAGTAATCCATCAACCCCGAGAGCTCTCTCTTGTCGCCTAAGGCTAGTTCTGAGGCTTTCTAGTTGTTTTTCTGCATCTGGCAATTCAGTTCCTGCATGCTTGTATGGTTCTGCTTCAAGGTCCATAAGGATATTCTGGCAGTTGAGCACCTTCTTAGCCGCAATCTCACGAGCCTTGCGTGTCTGCAATGCCGCTTCCACCGCCTTCTTGCCTTTGTTTTTTGACTGCCCTAGACAGAGGTCATATAACTCAATCTTTTGGTACAATGCAATGAAAACATCACTTACAAGATAATGGCTTTGTCTGAGCCTTAACCTGTTCTTCCCATTGCTCTTGCAGGAAAGCGGCAGTTCTGACTGAACCCCTGATGTCCCTGTCTGCTTCAGCGCGGGGCCTGGTCCTGGCCGAATGCCATTTGTGCTGTAGCCATTTTCCCAGATTCACAAGACTCTCTTGATCTGCATGTTGCACTTGAGAGTCCAAAGTGTAAAGACGGAGGTGATGCTGCGGAGCAGAACGTCAAACTTCAGGCCCTATCATACTTGTGAAAAGAAAGGAAACTCACCCCACATACTCACAGATAGGCGATAAGTTTGCTTATCGAGTGCCAAAACCGCTCACACCCTTTGCCATTGGACAACCCAAATCCCCTGCATTTCCGTGGGTGGTAAATGCATTGACATGGCCACCCATGACTGTAGGCATGAAAAACCGATATAGCAAATGCTATTTGGTCCAGGTATTGTTCAAGGAAACCCCACTTAACGCAGCTTCTGTGGAGCGAGCAACCAATGTCATAGAGTAACCCAATAGTCCATGAATTAGGAAGATTTTTGAACAACGTTAATATGCAGATTTTGCGCTTAGGCTTGTAGCCATATATTTTGACAATGTATATGCGCTACACATACAATAAGAGGGTTATACAGAGCCCGAACGTGATAACTGTAGCTAATGCTTAGTATCTCAGCGATAATACTCAGCTAGTCGTGATGATACGCCCACAAGTGTAGTCTGATACTAAACTAGTGAGGATACTCAAGGTGCCCAGAGACATCAACACTAGATGGTCAGTCTAGTTCTACCCACCCCAATGCATACACGAATCTGCATACTTGGATGTCTTGAAGTGGGATGAGTACTGGCGGTGGCGTTACCCAGGGAAGGCATCAGAAGGGGAATGCAATGCTCGTACTGCGCTAGCGGAAAGACGGACACCGGAGGATAAGATCTACGATCGCCTTATGGACCGGAAGGAAATCTTAACATGTTACAATGACTAGTTGGGTTGCAATGCGGCACAGCTGCTAGATGATTAAGCTAGGCGAATTTGATATTTGATTATTGGCTCACTATTGACTAGGAAAGTCCTACTGCAATAAACCTGATGATCTTACGGTGGATAGGCTATCGCCAAGCCACAGCTCTGACAATCCACGAGCTCTGAGCATTGTGCTAGCACACATATCTCTGGGGTTCTTGGTATCTACTCAAAGCTAGCGAAGTGAACTATCACTGGGAGATGTTATTATCTTAAAGGGATTGAGCTAGACTTGCTCAAACCTACCAGACAACCTCAAGGATAAACATGCGGACACGTACCTGTGTGGAGCCATGAAACATCTGATGGAAGGAACAGTTATTTGCGGTACAAGATTCCGCGAGGACCAGAATATGTTAACACATTTTAATTTCTTTTACTTTGGTACCCAAATCGGGACTGTACCTAAATTGGGACGGTTTTCTAGATAAATGTACAATATGTCCGGGCTAGAGTTTCCTTTCTTAGCTAAATCCCTCTCTTTCTCGAATTTCCATCTTACTCCGTTTCTCTCCGACTCTGTTTCATCTCTTTTCGTATTAAACTAGTAAAGACCCAGTATATAAGCATGATGTATTTATCACATAAATCAAGTTATCTTGCCACCTCTCATAGCCACCCGTTGTGATGAAGTCGAAGGTCTCTTCACCGCCGGAGTCTGCTAGTCCTCTTAATTCCCCCTGGTTTAAAAGTACTGAGTCAATCAAACACCGTAACTGGGCGTTTGTTTAGGGCATGTATGGAGTCTAGCTTTCTCTTCGAAGTTAATATTATATTCTATCTTATAAAGTTTGGATTGGCGTAATAGAAGCTTCATAACAGCTTTTGTGCCCGCTTGAGATTGAGTTAGATCTTTTGCGTGAATCTAGTTGCTTCCTTAGAGGGGACGGCTTCTAGTAAGGAATTATTTGGCTCCAGAGTGAGGGTTCCTTAGCTAGATCTTAATGAGTATTAGCGAGCCACTAAGATTGTGGTATGAGTTCCTAGTGATTAAGTTCACTCACAGTTCCGTAGCTTGACCCAGAGTTTGGTCAGGGACGTTACGGCGTTACGCTAGCTGGAGCCAGAGTTTGCCCAGGAGTGTTTCACAACCTTGTTTCTATTGCACTAGCTGGAGCCAGAGTTTGCCCAGGAGTGTCCTAGTTGCATTGTATTGATTTTGGTTTTTGGTTATTGTTGGACACACACACACACACATGGTTATTTGGTTATTTGGGTTTTTGGTCAGACATACGCGCACAACTTAGACAATAGTCTACACTAGTTCAGTTCATAGAACTTATTAGACCTTGTTGCACTATGCTAGTAGTTCAGTTGTTTCACTACACTGGCTGGTGTAACATCTTACATTCAATATTTTAACTTTCTTTGGGGAATCTTTGACAACCCAGCCTTGCTCCCTTTAAACAAATTGATAGTCTGGTTAGACACGGCTTGTATTTGTTAGGTTGTTTTCTAGCGCCTTTCACATACCAGTATGAACCAAGCCAATTAACGTATCGATCAGAGTTCACATGTAGTGCCGTCGCTCACCGGGCAAAGTCATATTGACCAGCCATAACACACGATCGTGGCGGCACAACATTCCCATTAGAGCTGTAGAATCAAAAAACTGCCCACTAGTTTTCTCTTGAGTCTCGTCTGCTGCTGTGAAACTATTCTCGCATCCATCTAAGACTGACTTGGGCACTCGCAGGGTGCCCTCAAACCCGTCTTCTCCTTCATCTTCAGCCTTCTTTTGCGGTTGTTTTGCCTTAGGCTTTGTTCTCACTTCGGCAACAAAGTCTTCCCAGACCTTCATCAGGAAAAGTACCCCTAAACTTAAGGCGGCAAAAGGCCACTCAAGGCATAGAAGCCAACTTAAGTGGCTCCCGCAACTCAATCAAAGGTTCACGCTATCACTCTGTCTGAAGTTGCTGTGATTGACTGGAGATTGACTTGATGCAACTCGGAGGTGCTGTCAAATTTGACAGGTTGGCCAAAGCGGTAACCAGAGCAGCTTAAGTTAGCTTACATTCACTTAAGTTAGTGTGAGTCACTCCAAACGAGACTAGGGCAGTCCTAGTATTGCTTTTCTCAGCTTTCATGGCTTATGAATATATCAAACAAAAGAGATGTCTGTAACGCCTCCGCCTCTCTTTCATCACCACTGACCGTATCCGGTGATACGGTCATCCTAGATGCCGCCGATAGACCAAATGGTCTATCTTATCTTTCTATTTATTATTAATTATATAATAAATCCGTTACTATAAGTATCGTACAATTACTTAAGAGTCTAGTTAGTCTTTTACACTGTCGTACACACAATAGTATCCTATTTGTCATGTTCACCGGTGTTCTTAAGGACTTTGCCCATAGGGCGCGTTATACTTTTTTTGAACATCAAAAAATTACTATTGTGTGAATAACACAAAGCTATTAGTTTAACAAGCTAAAAACAGTTATACTACCAAGTATAACAACCATTATTCCAACTCGCTACACAATCTATACAAACCCGCTCCAATTTTTCCTTCCCGCTATATCATTTGCTGTCTCAATGACCTTTCAAAATCAATCAGAGAAGTCATATTGGAGCGTGCGCGATCGCGCACCTTCCATTCGTGGTGACATGTCACCACAATCAATCTATTCAGTCGCATCAGCGACTCATTCCGTGCGTGCGTCTGAAGGACGGCACTACAGGCAGGACAAGAGTCCACCTAATGAACAGTCTATGACTATTCGTAAGAAACGGCCGACCCGAGAGGGTTTAAGTGAGATTTCTTCTGCGCTACGAGATGTAGCGGCATCACTCGACAAGAGTACACAAGTACTCAATTGTATTCTCAATATAACTGAGAAATGGGATGCATCTAGCATCCGATCTGATGAAGAAAGATCTTCTTCATCAAGAAACATCAATAGAACCACTATTGCTGCACCCACACCGAGACGGCCTGCCGTCACACCGCCGGTATTGCACAATGCAGTACCATCTGTTCCTACCGAGGCAAACAACTCGGTACGCCAATGGGGTGAGACTGTGCCCAAGGCACCGTCAGTCCAACAATCACTGTTGGATGAACAGTATTCACAAGGGATGACCAAGTCACCCCGTCATGTTCCTGTATTCCGACAGGAATACGCACCAGTGTCAGTAACTATACCGACACCCATCTACACATCCCGCATGAGACAGAGTCCCAATGCGGAGGCAGCGTCTCTGACACTGCAAGGTCCCAGGCCATTACCGGTGACCAAATCTTGCTCACCACAAAGCGCGGTGAACATTAAAAGTGAACCAAAGTTACCTCGTAACTTCAATCAGGTAGTAGCGATACCACCACAGGAAAGTACAATGTACTTCCCTACTGCAAGGGCGCCAATGGTACCCAATATTATTACACCTCCAGTAGTTGTACCAAACACTACTGGAAATCATTCTAGTAACGGACCGCAACACGGTACCCTTCCGGTAGCTCCTACTACCATATCCATCGCCCCAGCAACACAAAGTGTTGCCCCTCCGGTAGTAAACACTACCGTAAGACTGCCCAAATTGCCGCCCAGCAATGCGCCAGAACCAAGTTCAATGCCAGTACCAACGGTATCGGCTGAGTTGCAACCACAGCCGCTTCCGTTGGGAGTAGCTAAAGATTGGATGAGTCGCATAGCGATTCAATGCCAACATAACACCAGTCTCCGAGATTTCGGATTCGCGCCATCTGGGCTTCCGACCAAATGTGATATAATGTCGACGAATACCTTTGATAATTGACTACTCCCAGAGAAATCTGGGATCGATTTTACATTCCACCCGCTGAGTCCTTTCCAGG
This sequence comes from Rhodocollybia butyracea, assembly GCA_015501585.1. NCBI lineage: Eukaryota > Fungi > Basidiomycota > Agaricomycetes > Agaricales > Omphalotaceae > Rhodocollybia > Rhodocollybia butyracea. The sequence goes on from JADNRY010000215.1 coordinate 53,483, forward strand.
ACCAAGCAATAATGCCAGAGCGAAAGCGCCTAGCAAAAAATCCCGTGAAGGGGGGAGGAAGCACAAGAGTGCTAAATCCAAAGGCCGCAAACGCAGCCCATGGTCAGATGAATCATCGGACCCAAGTGACACTGAGTCAAATACTGACTCATCGTCTAATGCCTCTTGGCTAGACAAAGTTGCTACCCGCAAGGGTAAAATTACTAAAAATGAGCAGCGTAAATTACTGCGCTCACTTGCATCTAAGATGCGAGAAACAACAGGTGATGACAAACGTCGTTCCCGATGGAAACACAAGGTACACAAAGTGTACTGTAAACAAATTTGAGATAAGGTAGGGAATCCTATCCCTCCCATTGAGAGCCGTAAAGCTCTTAAAGTTCCATCTCCGGAGATCTATGACGGATCTCCGGATGTTGATGTCTTCGAGCGGTGGCTAATGTCACTTCTCCAATGGATGGTAGTCAACTGCATGTGCGGTGACAATTACGATGCTACACAGACTGCCGTGCTTGGCATGTTTCTACAGGGCAAAGCCCTTGACTAGGGTTTGAAGGTCCAATCCAATTCAGTTTATTTACCAAAAATTCAATGAATCATGAATTGGACCGGTCCATAAAAAACCTAAATCTGTATGAACCATGGACCTGCACTGATTGCACTGGTCCACTGGTCCAATTCATCCTGGTTCATGCAGTTTAAATCAGTGCAAAAAACTGTGCAAACTGGTTTAAACTGATTTAAACTGCATATGCATGAAAGATATTTAGATATGTAACAAGTGAGACCATGTAAGAAACTACTATAAAACAATATAAAACATTCAATATGCTCTAGGCTGCCTTACACTGCTCTTTTACCATGCAGAAATGCTTTCCAGGTTTGGCAGTCATTAGTCATCTGTTAAAACAGACCATGGATAGTGTATTGTATCATGTCAGGCTCTCAGACTTGTTGCATGGTACTGTTCAATAGGTTATGAGTAGTCTTTCCAGTCTTGTATTAGCTTATTACTTGAGACCATTAGAAAATATAAATTTTATTGATCAAAATTGGAGAAAATATACTCATTTATCTAAATTATTTTTGCTATGTGGCTGTACCAGTTTAGACCGGTTTAAACTGATTCTTTGTGGTTCACTTTTTTTCTGAGATTTTGATGAACCATGAACTGGACCAGGTTTAAATCATGGACCGGTCCATCTATCATCAGTTCATTTTGCGGTTCAGTTCAGTGCAATTCATCAGTTTTTTGCAGTCCATTGAATTGGACCTTCAAACCCTACCCTTGACTGGTATAACGACGAAGTCGCTGGTATACACCGCACTGTCCTTAAGTGGACATTTGAAGGCGCCATTATTGGTGTCTTTGATCGTTGCATCCAAGCAACGACCATTCATCAAGCTGCATGGCAGTTTGACCTTGTTGAGTATTCACCCGATACGGGTGTGAGGGATTATTATTCCTCACTTACACGATGGGCATCACGGATGCTCCAAACACCGGATGATGCAACAATGCGGAAACGGTTAATTGAGGGATTACCCTTCAATATTATCAGGCAACTCACGAACGAGGGGATCGTTCCGGAGTATGCCAAATTAGAAGTGATGGTCAAAGCCGTCACACGCATTGAGGACCACACAGCCCTCACTAAATATTATGTCTCTTCTAGGAATAGAGACGATGAACTTGAATCATCAGAACACCCCGATGAGTCGGACACCGAGAACATTAAATATGTTCTTGAGCCAATTGAGGAGGACACCTCCTTAAGTATCGGAAAGGATAAACCTTCCGAATGATTTATTGGTTAATTCCGACGCCCAGGTAATATGCCTTACCTGGGCATCACTACTTATCCTCAGCCCAGATTCTCACTGAGAATCCTCATTAAGCAATACTCGGAAACTTCCGAGTCTGCGTGTTGAACTGTCAGACATTTCCGAATCAAACAGTGCTTTAGTGGTACGCCCCACTAGGGATAAGTCGAAAATCTGATGCGCCGCATCAAATTTAATCCCATACTTGATGCGGGATCATTCCATGTTAATCCAAACCAAAAATGGTTTGGATGGTGATGATGTCATTACCAGTTGTACGATTTACATCCCTGATGTTAATCTGGTGGGGGAGGGTGTAACGCCTCCGCCTCTCCTTCATCACCACTGACCGTATCCGGTGATACGGTCATCCTAGATGCCGCCGATAGACCAAACGGTCTATCTTATCTTTCTATTTATTATTAATTATATAATAAATCCGTTACTATAAGTATCGTACAATTACTTAAGAGTCTAGTTAGTCTTTTACATCGTCGTACACACAATAGTATCCTATTTGTCGTGTTCACCGGTGTTCTTAAGGACTTTGCCCATAGGGTGTGTTATAATGTCTAAAAAATGTGTATTTGATTCATTTCTATTTAAGGACAGTGCTACAGTAGTCGAAGAGGACTCTACAAAATATTATGGACTGAGCAGTACATAAGTGGTAGAAGCATGCAAGCAAGTAGGGATAGAATGTGTGAAGCAAGGAAGGTGAGGCAGAGAGATGGAGGCATCAAGTGGTGTAATGTAATGAGCAGGGACAGTTGAGAGTGACAGGCAAAGGGAAAGGACAGTGGAAGGTCAACCATGACTAGACATGAAAGAAAACATCAGATAGGGGACCAACGGAAGTGAATAAGTCTCACCTTATGCAACAAAACACAAAAAAACACCTAAGAGAAAAAGCGCAGATGAACATAGGAACCAAGCACAAACAGCATCAGAAATGTACCACATTTGACAACAGGAAACCACTAAACCAGTGCAGTAGTATTAGTGCACAAACAGGATAGACATCACAAGAACTTACTGTAAGATAGCATGAAATAGTGCAAAGGGAGAAACCATGAAGGGCAGACAGAGATGATGGAAGAGCAAGAGCAGGAGTATTGCCTGGGAACTGACACATATTAAGTCCAACATGACATGTGGTTAAGTCATAAGGGCATGTGACTTGATATTTGGGCGTGAGAGCCAACTGCTTTCTTCAGATGGTTGTGATCAACAGTGAGCACAAATAGCGCCATATACTGGCCTCAAATTTAACCAAAGTGCTTAGGAAAGCGTTAGAGAAGAGGGAAAGGTCATAGAAGTAGCAACAAACTGCAGCACTAAAAACATTTGCCAGAGTTGAAAAAAGGAAGTTGGCTCCCAGGCGTTTGCGAAGTTATGCAAAACAATAAGCAGCGACCAATCTTTTTAAGCGCCCAGTGAGCAGCAAAGGGGCTTTAACAAATTGTTCATATCTTTGTCAATTCTGGTTAGATCTTGTTAATCCAGAGGGTAAAAAAAATCGTATAGACACCCTCTACAGGCTTGTACATGACTCATATGCAATTTCTCTTTATGTTCCACCTGCTCCCCCTCATCCCTAGGCCAAAATTGTCATGATATGACTACGCACTCGCCGAGCGCCTACGTACTTCTATAAGTATATAGTTATGTACGTACCTTTTCCTTCATTGTTGTCTTCGTCATCTAGGTATGTAGTAGACAATACCGTAGACTAACACTAATACAACAACTTCGTTGTCTAGGACATTTTCCACGCTTTGCGCTGCGTTCAGGTCTGAACCTGACACTACAACAATGATCTAAAACAAATGGCGGACTCACTTGACCCTTGGAGCCAAAACCAACCCATCCATTGCAGTAGCATTATTTAAATACCCCCAGTACCTGTTGTGGAGATTATGATAATAAACCCAGTAAGCTACTGTACAGTAAGAGTGTAGGGGCATTTTAATCCCTCTGTGTTCGCATTTGATGAGGTCATGTGACTCTTTCGTTGCAGCTTTTGGGTGGCTGGACAAAAATAGGTTATTTACGGGCCTATTTAGGCAATTTCTGGGATGATAGCTAGCCCAAAAAAGACTATATATAATGGATTAATATTTGAGCACTACTCCGAGGTGGATTAGGCACCATAAGGGGATGGATTGCATCGAAAAATCTAGATGACGTTCGGTCAAAGCTGGCTGAGCATTACCCAATTGGGTAATGCCATCAAAACAGTAAAAGCGGCCTAAAAAGCCTGCTTCTACATGGATATTCCACCCTATAAGAGTGTAGATAGTATCTTTACATATATAATAGGTCCCTGAAGCAAGATTACAGTGATAGCTGCGGTCAAAGCTGTTTTATTACCATATTTAGAATGCCAGCAAAGCGGCCTAAAAGCTTGTTTATGCATGGTTATTCTACCTAATAGCAGTCTATACAGTATTTGTAGATGTACAGTAGGCACCTAAATCGAAATTAAAGCAGGTATATGGTGTAATAGTAGCACTGCTTCGATGTTTGGGTCTGTGGCTGTGTTGTAAAAAATCGAAATAAAAGTAGGGATGTTTAATATACTAGGAGTACAGGCATGGTCTCTGCATAATATATATATGCCTGAAGCGAAATAAGAGCATTCTATGAAGAGAATAGGCTGTAATTGCCCGCTCTAGGCCGGAGGAGGTCAAAGCTGTATGACCAAATAGGGAAATATATGATTACATACAGGTGGTGTTGAGTCGAAGTTGGGCTCAGTAATGGCATGGCCTCTCAAGGTCTGAGGTCTGGAATAGTACTCAGATATGTATTCCAGACCTTGAGAGGCCATGCCATTACTGAGCCCAACTTCGACTCAACACCACCTGTATGTAATCATATATTTCCCTATTTGGACATACAGCTTTGACCTCCTCCGGCCTAGAGCGGGCAATTACAGCCTATTCTCTCCATAGAATGCTCTGATTCCGCTTCAGGCATATATATATTATGCAGAGACCATGCCTGTACCACTAGTATATTAAACATCCCTACTTTTATTTCGATTTTTTACAACACAGCCACAGACCCAAACATCGAAGCAGTGCTACTATTACACCATATACCTGCTTTAATTTCGCTTTAGGTGCCTACTGTACATCTATAAACACTGTATAGACTGCTATTAGGTAGAATACCCATGCATAAACAAGCTTTTAGGCCGCTTTGCTGGCATTCTAAATATGGTAATAAAACAGCTTTGACCGCAGCTATCGCTGTAATTTCGCTTCAGGGACCTATTATATATGTAAAGATACTATCTACACTCTTATAGGGCGGAATATCCATGTAGAAGCAGGCTTTTTAGGCCGCTTTTACTGTTTTGATGGCATTACCCAATTGGGTAATGCTCAGCCAGCTTTGACCGAACGTCATCTAGATTTTTCGATGCAATCCATCCCCTTATGGTGCCTAGTCCACCTCGGAGTAGTGCTCAAATATTAATACATTATATATAGTCTTTTTTTGGGCTAGCAATCACATTTCGAGGTGCTTGGTTTCGGTTGATTAAGGTTTGCATCTCCTCACAAAGCTTGTTGTATTTCTGAGCCAACTCTGCAATTCCAGGATCTTGCCGTTTCACGGAGTTCTGTGTTTGCTCATTAATACAATGGTCTGTAATTCTTAAATGAAGACGTCAAATTAAAAGCAGAAAATCCAAGCTCACCACTTTGCTGTTTTCTATAAGACTGTTCCAAACGATCTAATTCAAATTTATGGCTTCGCAAACGCTCCTGTATCCTCATCTTCAGCGCCCGTGCATTCATCCTTTTAGTCAAAAAAGGGCTATTGAGAAGGTGTCGAAGAGATTGCCGATCAACTACTCCCAAGGCACTCTCCTTCTGATGTACTTTGGCATGAGCATGTCGTAAAGCCTCTCGTGTTGAATCTATCTCCATCTGTGTAGTGGCCGCCTCCCAAATCGGAGTATCCATATCAGTGAGAGTTGATTGAAGGTCAGAGATACGTTTCTGCATGTTATCATGGATTTGTCGAAGCCGAAGTGCTTCTTCCACAGCTGTCTTCCCATTATTCTTGGCTTGACCTGTGATGCAAATGTAAAGGTTGCCAAAATCAATAAAAGTAGTAAGAGAACAATACGTATGGGGTAATGGTTTTGTCTGAGCTACAACTTGAGCTCGCCACTGACTACGTAGAAAATCACATCAACCTGTTCCTATTAATTATCGATCCCCAGCTGTTCCCTTTCGTCCTCGATCCCCTCCCATTCCCGTTCGTCCCCAATCCCCTCCCATTCCCGTTTGTTCTTGATCCCCAGCCATTCCCTTTCGTTCTCGATCCCCTCCTATTCCCGTGCGTTCTCGATCACCCCTTCCTGTTCGTTCTCAGCCTCACCAATATGGGAACTTTGGGGATCAAATGGCTGGTCCGAGCCGATTTTCTGGGGCGTACACCGGTCCGACCCAATATGCTGAGCTATATACTGGTTTGAGTAATTTTTCTGGGGGTACACTCGTCCAAGCCATTATGATGCCAGCAGGGGGTACAACGGTCCAAGTCGATATGGTGCTGTTGGGGGATACGCTGGCCCAAATCAATATGATGGGGGGTATGCTGGGACGAGTCGATTCCTTGGGGCATACGCATCATAGAGTTGTTTACATATCACCTGAATGACTATTTAAGTTTGGTATACAGATGATTATATAATATTAAAATGAAGCATGTTACCTCAAACGTTGAAGGCTGCACTTGAGATGATACCACAAATAATTTAGAGGTATGGTAACATCCATGGTGGATGCTACCACACACATTTTATTTTGATGCATGGTATCATCCATCTGTGGTTGCAACCACCCATCGGTTGGATGCATCCATCTGTGGTTGCAACCACCCATGGTGGATGCATCCATCTGTGGTTGCAACCACCCATGGTGGATGCATCCATCTGTGGTTGCAACCACCCATGGTGGATGCATCCATCTGTGGTTGCAACCACCCATGGTGGATGCATCCATCTGTGGTTGCAACCACCCATGGTGGATGCATCCATCTGTGGTTGCAACCACCCATGGTGGATGCATCCATCTGTGGTTGCAACCACCCATGGTGGATGCATCCATCTGTGGTTGCAACCACCCATGGTGGATGCATCCATCTGTGGTTGCAACCACCCATGGTGGATGCATCCATCTGTGGTTGCAACCACCCATGGTGGATGCATCCATCTGTGGTTGCAACCACCCATGGTGGATGCATCCATCTGTGGTGGCAACCACCCATGGTGGATGCATCCATCTGTGGTGGCAACCACCCATGGTGGATGCATCCATCTGTGGTGGCAACCACCCATGGTGGATGCATCCATCTGTGGTGGCAACCACCCATGGTGGATGCATCCATCTGTGGTGGCAACCACCCATGGTGGATGCATCCATCTGTGGTGGCAACCACCCATGGTGGATGCACCCATCTGTGGTTGCAACCACATGGTGGAGCAATCCAGGGTGGTACAACTCCATGATTTTGGCCTTCTTAGGCCAATTCTTGACATAGGGTATTTACCCTAACATGGGTTGTAGGGGGGCTGCCTGAAGTGGGCAAGCTCACAAGCTCACCAAGTATACCACTGTTTGAATTCTACCCTCAGACATCTGCATTCCAGGGGCCACACCTCTTTCCAATGGCCACCCCATTTGCCTGAAAGTTCCACAAAGTGGTCAACACACTACTGCGCTCTTCTTTGTCTACCGAGGGTCCCACTTTGGAAAGCTTGGTAGCCACGTTAGTTTCATTCAGCCCCCTTCAAATTCAGGATACACATCAACCGGGCTTTTTGTCTTGCAGCACATACAGTTGGAGCAGATGAGGGAGAGTCAGTGTTTTAAGCTTACAAAAACGATAACCAGTGAAGCTTTCCAAGTGCATCAAAATGACCTTGTTGTGGTTCATGAACCTAGAGGTCTTCATGAACAGGGCAAAAAGCTCATTGCACCTTATCAAGCACATTATCTGCCCCTGGTCATGCCTGAGTTTACCCAGATTGTTGTGCCTAAAATCACTTATGTCCCAGCAGCCGGACCTTCAATTTAGATGGCTTGGACTTGGGACTTGTGTGATGCTTGTATCATATCCTTGTGTAGTTGTTGTATATATCTCCTTTTGTTTCCTTATTCACTATAGTCTCATCCTGTACATTATTGAAAAACCACATTGGTTAGAATTAGTATTTTTGTAAGACATTATTGAAAACTATGACGAGTTGGTTAGACTTAGTATTTTGTAAATACCAACTGTTAGCTGTAGCATAATAATACAATGGATTTAATCAGTGATGGCTGTCCCGGCATCCGCAACGACGTTAAACTAGATGATGAAGAGTTTAGTATGGCCGCTTTGCCCTTGCCTAACAAGGTGCGTAGATCCATCTCAAACAATAAGTTTTGAATTTCCTTATCGGGCATTGTTTAATTTCTCGATAAGCCACAGGCCTGGGAACAGTGGTACAATGGCAAACAATGATATGGACAGTAACTGTATAATGAGTACACTTGGGTATGTGATTTCTTTCTTAGCATTTACAGACCTTAGAACTTACACTTGACCATATGCCCAAAGAACCTAAACCACGCACCAAACCAGAGCCGACAGGACTTCAACGTATTACACATTCATTAGGCCAAGTCCCTCCAGATGCACCCAATCTATCCCAAGTCAATCGCAATGCTTGCCTCACGTGTCAAGCGTTACAAGGAAAGACTGCCTCAAATGAGGACAATGAATCAGAAGAAGATATTGCACCCATGGAGCAGCTGAAGAGGAATGGGGCTAAGAAGGCCCAAAGGGTAAGATCAGTTTGCTTCAACCTATCTCTCTACATGTTTTGACTTTGGCGCCATCTTAGAAGAAGAGCAAAACTGCGTCAAATGTTGGCCAGGCGGAGCAGGAAGAAGGTGAGGAAGAACAGGCTCCAGCACCTACCAAGAAAAGTTCAAAGGTTATACACCTCCATTTTGGATTTATAGTAGTACATGGACTGACTGGGCTATGGCACTTAGATGAAGAAAAGCACGGTGGCAAATTTGCGAGATCATGTTACTCATGGGCCGGAACACGAACAGGTGTGCTGTTCTTCCACTTATTCAAGTACAAATTTTAGTGACATTTATTTTGTAGTTGGAAGATGTCCCTGTCGTTGTGCCTCTTGTGCGGGTATGCCAATCTCTCTTGCTTAACAGCTTAACCTTTACTGATACCCGCTAAATTTTGCCTTCAGGACGCATTGGCATTGTTCTCAGAAGCTGAACCTGACAGCACATCCTGGCCACCTACACCGAATGAACCTAGCCGGTCATCCCACTATTACTCTAGTATAAGCTCCACTATTGCAATGATGCAATTGTATGAACCTGTACTGTTTATTTGTGCGAGGTCTCATTGAGTTGTCAAAGGTGATCCTCCTTTGAATTGTGACTGACTAGCTTTGTGCTAGGACAAGTCTTATTCCACCAGTTATGAACAATAAATAGTTCTGTTTCTAGATTTGCCAATTCCAACAATGGGACCAAGTGTCCAAACAATAGGCCACGCCTTTCAACAATGGGACCAAATGTCCAAATACTGAGTCAACAATATGACTCAGTGTCATACCTCTCACAATAGAGAAGCAGGCAACAACTTTAGTTTTTCTAGATTTAGATCCACTGATGTAACTGAGCAGAGAGAACTGTAAACTCTAGTGTGTTCTTCAGAGCAACACACAACAAGGATACCAAGTCCATGAGGAACCAACCTCTAGTAATACAACCCCAACAATGCTAAATAGGATTCCTACATGCATTGAGGAGTAGAGTGAGGAGAGAGACAGATGTAAGTCCAACTCAAACCTGGGGAATGCACATCAGAATTGTGCCCCCTTTTATACTATTTTAGATGTGATTATTAATAGATGATGTGTACAGTAAGCAAGAGAAACTGAGATGAGTAATGAAAGTAGCCTTAGTAAGTATGTACAGGATATATCAGTAATCATGTTTGTTGATCTATAATGAACTTTGGAGAGTATCAGTCATCATTTCAAGTATGATCAGTAAGCCTTTCAGATTTGTATGATTCAGCAGACTTAATGCTGACTGAAGTCATATGTATAAGCCAATTATTTAGGTCCATGAACATTATCTAGCAAATAGCCAAGTATGTCTCTATTGAACTAACACCTCCACTTGTGAACTTTGTGTGTGAATGAAGTTCCCTTGAGTATGCATCAAGTAAGTCTAGCCTCATATTGAGTGATCACCTATATGTTCTAGGTTATGCACTCGCATAGGACTTGGGTTAGAGTACAAAGTGTGGGAAATGCTTATACCATCCACAATGCAACTCAGTGGGTACAATAGACTTCCTATCAGCTTTAGCTAACAGTGTGGGACTCACTATAGCCCTTAGTATCCAATGTACAATGCAGATAAACTTGGAATAGCAATATCTAGATTATACAAGCCTGGCCAGTAAACCAGCATATCACTGCACTAGGCATGATACTGTGGCCACTGCGCCGCCTGCCTTTGGTGGTGCTGCCCCTCAGCACCCTTTGGCTTTGCAGACAACGGGTGCTGCTCCTATAAAGGCTAAGAAAATCCTACAGGACTGTGTTCACAAGGTGCAGGAGCTTTTGCGCTGGATGGCTCTTCTCACTCTTTGGGTTCTCTGAGTCAACCTATTACTATGAACTGGCATCACATTCCCTCCCCCCTCCATCGTCCTTCCATGGTTGTCACACCTACCATAGAGAGTCGCCAAACGGGGCCTCATCATAGCCAAGTCCAGGTGGTGTGTGCCAGTTCCTCTTCTATGACAGGTGACACACTGGCCCTGAAAACTCGCGATACTGCTCACAGTGGCCTGGCAAGCTACCCAGGTCATCATGTTCACTTTGGTGATGGGACAGATAGCTCAAATGATGATCCAGAAGATGAGATGGGGCTGGAAGTGTTGGCTGAGGTTGAGAAAACATGGGAGCTCGTTGGAGAGGCAATGGTTCTTGACAAAGAGGAAGCGGACAAAGTGCTGGATGTCTGGACTGAGAGCGTGAAGTTGTGTGCATTGGCATTGCTTGATGGGGATGAAGCCCAAGTGCCCGACTACAACATATGTGCCTTAGTTTGAGCTAGTGACCTTGGCTACAACCAGTGCATCCTGCACAAAGCACACTGTGCATTAGAGAAGATAATTGAACTGGGTGGTCAGCTTGCGGTGCTACAGGGTAAACTTGACAAGTTATTGCCCACTCTGAGGAAGGCTCGTTCAGCTGCTGAGGCTACAGTGGGGGAGACCACCCAAGAGTTTACTACTTATATGAACAGCCATTACTTTATCTCAGATACTGAACCAAGGAGTTTATCTCTTCGTGAGAGAACTGACCAATGTGACCTTCTGGTGGTTTGCACCATGTTTTGTTTAACCATGTATGCTGCATTCATCCGAAACAAAACTCATCCAGTTATGCCTCAGGCTATGATACCTTGCAGCCACCAAAGCAAGGTTCACGCAAGACACATGCGGAGCAATGCCCTGAAGCAGGCCCTTCGCATCCACTCGGTCTCCTGCCCAAGGAGAGAACAGATTGTTGTACTCAACAATTGTCCAAAACCTGCCCTCCTGTACCACAAGTCACAGGCAATAGGGACCAAAATGTGGGGGTGAAAAGTCAGGGATCTGCCCAGCCAATTTGTAACACTTCCGTGGGTCGATCCATTGACCTCGCGGAAAAATGGAACTAGCGGGGCTCGCACCCGCGCCTGCTGTGCTAACTACTACACTATAGTCCCGTGCTACCGTAGTGTTTTCTAGGGACTAATGCCCAGAGTAGCCGGGTTAACACCTAACCCTGAGGATCTATCAACGGCCGGACTACGGGCCGTTACACAATTGCTGCTGCTCACCATTCTCGCCCTCAGAGTCACCATCCTGTTCCGATGATCCCCAAGGATGCTGAAGGCCAACGTTCCGGTCCTACTCCTGGACATGGCCTTCCATTTACTTCAGACCTTGACAATGACAATGAGGAAGAAACTGATGATGACAATGAGGAGGAGGATGCAAGTGAGGACAATGATGGTCACCCGACCTCTGGCAAATTAACCAAGGGAAGGAGCAACTTGACAATATCCATGCGCGGTATGACAACAGGTTGAAAAAGTTTGCCAAAAGTCATCATCAAAAGATGAAGACGATTAGGGCTTACTTGGAGAATCATTTGGTTCTTCACAAAAAACAAATTGATTCAACGCTTTTCAGGCGTGGTATGCAGTCAAAATGCTTTTGGAGAAGCATATGGTAAAGGTACATGGATATTGTTCCCTCGCCTTGCGGTCCGCCACAAATTGTGCATTGTGGACTATCCAGCAGAAACTTGGTTAGTCAGATTCAACCCTGACGTACCTAATAACAAGTTTCTCCGAGTGCCTGAGGCTTGAGCAGTGGTTACGCCGCATTTGGACGCACTGCACCAGGAGTTCTTGCGGCAGCCTGGGCATAGTGTTCAGGAGGATAGCATGCCAAAGAAGTTGTACCGGCTGGAATTTTGGTCAGAAAGTAATGACATGCTATTCATGGTTTGTATATCAACTAATTGATGTTTCATTTCGCAGAGGACCAGGAACTAGAGGCTGATGAACAAGGCAATGTGCCGCTTGTTACTGATGTCAATGGTAAAGTTCTTGCATATGTATGGGATGTCTCTTTGTGGCATCAAGACTTCCTCGAGATGGACATAGGGTCAGATGAAGGAAGCGATGGCAATGATGAACAAGAAATCACGCCAAAATCAAACAAGGGTAAGCAGCATGCCCTGGGGAAGGTGAACTGGGTGGTACCGGTCACAAAGACCGCAACAAAGGCAGGTAAGGGGAAAGGCAAGGAAAGGGAGATCGCGTTACCTCTATGGGAGGAGGATGATCAGCGTAGCCTGCTAGGATTGAGTGCTCATGGCAGTCCTCAAGCGCAGGTAAAACGTAAACAGAGTGAGCTTGACATTGGTAATTGGACCTCTGACGGTCTCGAAGATCTTGACAATCTCTCTGAGGATGTTTTGCGCATTGAAAAGGAAGCAGAGCCAAAGCCAAATAAAACAAAATGGGATGGATTTTTGAAGAAGGGCAGAAAGACGTAGTTTATTATGTACTTGTTATGATTCCTCGCTCCTTCTCTATGTATATGTTAGGCCTAAAGCAGTCCCTCTATGAGGTTGATGTTACATTCATATACAAAAGTCATTACAAGTGAAAAGCATCTGTATAAATGCAGTGTGGTGCGGTGTGGTGGAATAATGTAATGAAAATCATGCTCATGTACAACTTTCCTGCATCTAAACCCTAAAATTGAAGATCAAAGCCACAACGAAAAATAATCGGAAGAAGTCTGTGCCAACGGTTTACAGGTCTATGTATATGTTTACATTTTGCGCTAGTAGTAATTACACTATGATTTACATGAAGGAGAGAAACATGATTAAGGAAACTAAGTCTTGAGATCAGATGAACAATTCAGATGAAATCGACTGAATCATCAGATTCAGTGAGGATGAAGATAGCAGGAATGCAATACTCTGATTTACAATATGCAAAGTACAAACTTGGGGAATCCCAGAGCAGGGGACTCCCAGTTCTGTGGGCCTCCCAGTTCTGTGGGACTCCCACAGCAAGGGGAATCTCAGAACTCCCACAGCTGGGGACTCCCATGATTCTGACTTGCTGAAAATAGAGGTCTCAGTCATACAGACATTAAATAAATATCAATGCAATTTTCTTAACATGCACTGAGTGATTATAAGGAAAGGATTACTCACAGTTTTGACAGAGGCAAAGAGTATTGAGTTCATACCTGTATGATTTATATTACCCATGCCAAATTGGCAAAGATGGTTGAGTCACTCTATGGAAGGCACAATTGTCTGGTCAAAATAAAGTAAGGTTGTCAGTATGTTACCTAAGTACTGTTGCTGCTTCATTGCTTCATTAGGTCTGGTCACAACAGCCTTGGATTCTCAGACTTGGTAGTCACTAGTATTGGCAGCATCTTATTGAAAAAAATTGAGTACTGGAAAATCAATTTGCACAATTTACCAGTGCACTGCATTGAACATATATGATAAGGGTTATACAAAAATAAATTTGAAAATAAGAAATCACCACTCACAAGTGATTGAAATGGAGCATAGTTGGAGCAGCAGGCTTGGTGGTTTCAGTGTCTCCTCCCTACATGTGATCTTTTTAGCAGTTGAAAAACATGCTCTAATGCAACAGTGATCTTGTATAAGAGGCCTACAAAGAATAAATATGTGCACCAATCAGAGCCTGAGTAAGAGGTGTAATCTGGGAGTGAGATAAAAATACTGCATGACACTGACTTTAACATACAGCAGAATGTACAATACTTTGAGGTATTTTGATTGTATTCATAGAGCATAGCAATCCACAGCGCTGAACGCATGTTGGTGTCCATTCCATCTTGAGCCGGTAATTTCTTATATATTTGTATGATTGAGAATCCCAAAATAGTTGGGATTCCCAGGTGGGAAGTGGGATTCCCAAGTGGGCTGTGGGATTCCCAAATGGGGCTGGGAATTCCCTGGGATTTTGACCATGTTAGGTTGGGAATGGTCACAGTCTTCCACCCTAACTTGGTACTTTGGGTGGTTGCCTGAAGTGTGTCATTTCTGGGCAGGATAGCCGCGGGCCTAATCGAGATTTTCTGTATGATCTGTTGAGGCTCTGTATTATCTGACGGTGGACTCGTCAAAGGCTTCCTGTCATACTCCCGACCTGTTCACCATCAGCTTAGTATTCGCCTTCACAGTTTTGTTCCCTTGTCCTTCTTCTCTGTTGGTTTCTCTTAGTGATGTGCCAGCTACGGCTCAGGGCCGTTGAGCCCCCAAAGCCGGCCGTCTTTGAGCCTAGCCTGGCCCCAGCCGTCATAGGGCTCAGGGGGGCTCAGAATTCTCAAAGCCCTGAGCCGGAGCTCAGCGCTTAATGAAGCATAGAGCAGCACGCCAAAAATTACACTACATGTATCATCACTTATGCCCAATTTTACACTCATGGTTTCCAGAGATATTAACCAGGCTGAAAAAAGGCTCCATTAGTGTCAGACAATTTGTTCCACCTATCTGATGAATGTATTGCATTGGCCGTACAGATCCAAATCATCTCAAAAAGCAGGTGTATAACCTGCACACACTCAGAAAGCAACCAGAAAGCCAAAAGTATCATGGTGTAGAGTCCACTGAGGACAGGGAGCTTAGCGCCTCAAGATATGTCTCTTTAGCGCTTGGGCCCTGGCCTGAGCCTGAGCCGGCTTTGAGCCAGCCCTTCGTGGGGGCTAGGGCCCGGCTCAGATTCGTCCAGCGTCGTCTTGCAGCAGTGTGAGAGATGTAGGAGCTTGGAAGTTGGGCTTAGGTGCTAACGCTATTAGGCCTAAAATCGGCCTAAGGCGTGTAACCGTACATTTTGACACTTTGTACGTGTTATACAATGCAATAAGAGAGTTATACGGAGCCCGAGCGTGATAGCTGTTGCCGAGGCAAAGAACTTAACAATAATACTCAGCGAGCCATGAAGGTACGCCCACAAGCGTAGCCTAGAGCCAAGCTAGCGAGGATACCTGGGCTGCCCGGAGATGTAACGCTAGATCGTCAATCTAGTTATACCCAAAGAGTGTAGACTCTCTAAACTACAGGACATCTCGAAGCGGGATAAGTACTAAGCCAACGCGTTACTCGAGGGAAGGAATTATGAGGAAGGCATCCCTCGCACTAAGACTCCCAACGAGCTATGTTAAGATGTGGACTTTACAGTCCGTAACAATGGACCAGAACAATCCCGAGGAAAACCGTAAAGATCTATTCGCGGCACCGGTCGCAACTGTGAGGACGGTAGAAACATGCTTAGCGGTCCTACAGAAAGCTACGCGCCGGGATAGCCTTGGCAAATCGAAACATTTGATCTTAGAAATCATACGCGGAAGGTCTTATCCGTTAAAGCCGACTATCGGGAATCACTTGTACATACTCAGCGCAGTTGCTCGAGACTATCATAAGTGGTGTCATTGGAAAGCTAGATAACAGGCCTTCTCTGAGAGAATGTTAATCACACTCAGGATGGACAGAACTATCCGAGGAATAGAATGAAACTCACCCAAGGGAAACCGGGCGGCGAGTGATCATGAAGCGCAAAGGTACTCCTGACCCCGGAGAATTGTGGAGTAATCGGAGAAACCTCGCTCGGATCAAAACACTCTAAAACTATGTTAATCCTCACGAAATCATATTTTACCTCTGATATATACCCAAGAATGGACTATTTCTTTATCGTGTGTACCATATATAGGCTGGAGTTTCCTTTCCGAGCCAGATTCCTCTGTTCCACTCTCTTTCCGTCTCTCTCCATATCTGTTTCATCTAATTTTCGTATTAAACTCTCTCTACTCAGTATATAAGCCAGATATATTTATTCAATAAGACAAGTTTCTTGCCCTCAACTTGACTGCTAAGACCAGTGCTCCGTAGAACGTCCCCACGGGATTAGTAGCGTGACGCCTCCTGACTTGGTTATCTTAAGAAAGTAATAAACTTCATGCGCTTCGCAAAGCCCATTTATATCTTGATCGAATTTAAGTGTGTAGAGTTCTCTCAAACTCCAGATCGACTCAAATCTAGTTGCTTCCTTAGAGGGGACGGCTTCTAGTAAGGGATTATTCGGCTCCAGAGTGAGGGTTCCTTAGTTGACTTCTTCACAAAGTTAGATGAGCCACTAAGATTGTGGTACGAGTTCCTAGTGATTAAGTTCACTCACAATATCGTAGCTTGGCCCAGAGTTTGGTCGAGGACTTTACGGCGTCACAGCAGCTAGTGCCAGAGTTTGCCTAGGGTTGTTGACAAACCTCGAGATTACTATTCTAGCTAGAGCCAGAGTTTGCCTAGGAGAATCTTAGTTTCGTTGTATTGGTTTTGGTTTTGGTTAATTGATTTGGACATACACACCTGGTTCCCTTGTACACTCGTACACCCCAACTAGGCTTCTCTCGACTTAGTTCTAAGAGTCGTCTAAAGCTTAGTTACCCACGTTAGCGCTACAGTCTTGAACCTGGAGCAGTCGCGCGCGTACATCCAATATTACAAGTCTTTCCCTCGCGGAATCTCTGACAACCCGCCCTCGCTCCCTTACATATCGATAGTCTGGTTAGGTGCGGTAGTGTTTTTGTTAGGTTGTTTTATAGCACCTTTCGCATACCTACACGTAAATACCCAAATAACGCGGACCGCGGAGTGGTTTGGTAGCACACCCAACCACACCGCTAGCTCCATGACTCTGTGACTGTGCAGAACGCTGATATAAGAACAAAGCAATTCTTATATTTAATGTAATTATCAGGAATGAGTAAGGTGTATCTGAGAACATGTATTCTAAAGTTACCAGGGCTCGTATTTTAAAGTTAAGATCGCGCACTTTGAAGTTACCAGGAGTGGTGTATGTCAAAGTTACGAGGAGTGAGCAGGCATGAGCAAAAGAAACTGGCGCAAGAAGGGGTGGGAGAGGATGGGAGAAACAGAGTCAGACCGATGGTCTGTTTTGTGTGCACTGGCTGCGGCGACGAGTCGGTGACTGTGAGCGGGAACTAAAAGCGCAGCACGGGTTTCCGCTGGACGTTGATGCCGTGCTTGGTCACCACGGCATCTGGCACATTCCAGCGTCGTCTTGCAGCAGTGTGAGAGATGTAGGAGCTTGGAAGTTGGGCTTAGGCGCTAACGCGGACCGCGGAGTGGTTTGGTAGCACACCCAACCAGGAGCCACTTGTGACCAACCTGCTAGCAAACGCGACGCAAAGCCCAACCAAGCACAAGGGGCTGTCAACGGCCAACACCCGCCAAGTGGGATGATATAACATCCTCGAAGGCACGAATATAAAGCTCATAGGCCAGAGACCTCCAACAACCGGCAATACAGACAATTTCCGGACTCACACCCTGACCCAGTAGGTATGCCGCACCTCCAATGCGAAAGGAGTGGCCAAATGAATTTCCCCAACCAAGGGAACCAAGAATACCGTTAACTCTGGCCAGTGCCGCATCCCTAGTCAAAGGTCAAACCACCCCAAACCTGTCCCGCCAGGAGAACAGAGGGCTGTTAGCCCCAGCAGGACAAACCGTCAAAAGGTTGTCCAGAGCTCCTTTGGGGCAAGTGTCCCCACCCATAGACAAATAAACTGACTGGCCTTTACCTGGATCAGCCGTTTTGGCGCGGGGCAGGTCCAGCCTAAGATATGCCTTCCCATAAGAGTCTGTCAAGGCATGCGCGTTTGAACGTGTTAAATGATCAGAAGGGGAGAATGCGGCGCGCGAGCAAACAGTGACCTCACCAAAACGCATGAGACCCCAGAATGCACAACAGCAAGCCGCCCAGACACAAGCGTCAAAAGAGTTTGACAGATCAAGTGATAGCCGGAGGGCCCGCATCATAGTAATAGTGATTGGAGGCCTTGGAGGTCTTGAGCGCCGGGATTTCTGCATTTTCGCCAGACCTCTCAGGGAAAATCGAATTCTCTCGGCATCTGCATCAGATAACGGGGGAGGCCAACCCTGTGCTATATGCCAGGCCCTTATGCCTGACAAGTATTTACCCACTGTTTCTGCGGCCACAGTCTCCCATGGTACAAGGGATGGGAAGCCAGGGTCGAGCGGGTCCGGATCCGCTGCTGCCCATAAGGCAAATGAGCGCAGGAGTGCCGGGGATGCGGGCAGCCACTCTGACTCCGGGACCGAGAAGATATCATAGAAGATATGAAGTTTCCGAAGAGCCGAACCAACGCTCGTTGTATCACTCAATGACTCCTTTGTTGCAATGTCCAGCAGCTAGCGGAGGAGGGGATTGTCGAGAACAGGGGAAGGAGGGATGTGAACCCCACGCCACTTGAACATCCGGTCGACTGCAGAACAGCTTGGGCGAAGCGGGGATGGACGTGGATCCAGACGACCAATAGTCTCAATAACCCGTACAGCAGAAACATCGGGTGCTGGCATAATACGGGTCGCACACGCTGCTGGCAGCACTATGATACTGGCACCAGTCTGTCCTGCAAATGAGCCGGGAGGCTGAGGGTAAGGTGCAAGCACACTGAAGGGAATCTCCGTAGAAAACCTTCGACATCCCCACGGGAAAGAGGGTCGGATATATTTTCGGCTGAAGGCACGTATTCTGGAGCGACCAACAGCTCATTTTGTGCAAGAAGGGAATAAATGTGTTTTAAAACGCGATTCCCTTCCTCGCTCCTCGAGCGGCCCCTCCGCAAGCTGCCCACTACGCCAGTGTTGTCGGAGCGCAATTGGAATGTTGACCATTTGGGGTAGGACTGAAGCAAGCTCAGAGAGACAACTGCACAGAGAACCAACTCCACTGCCACAGCCTCCGCCCAACCAATGTCGAATCGCAGCCCTGGCCCAACCCTGAAACCAGGAGCCCAATGCCAAGCCACCCAATACTCCCCTACCACGATTGCTACCCCATACGAGGAACTCACGTCCCCCAGCAGCCAAGATCGATAGGCATGGGAGGTGCCAACGGCATCTCGTTGGGGAGTGTATCGAGCAGCCATTGGATCCAAGAGAGATCCTGCAAAAGCCCGCGCGGCACTTTCAAGTGGGCTCGGTGTGACAAGAAATCCTGAGCAAATTAACCAGCCGAGCGAAGGAAAGGCCTGATTAGCGGGTAAATACAGGAAACATGAATCAATTTCCCTTGGAGCGAGCAGAGAACGAAGCCTCTGGAACCTGCCAGGCCCGCACCAGCTGCTTGACCGCTTGTAGCTTCTTTTCTGGCAAGGAGACAACCCGACGAGCCAAGTCCCAGATAAAGCCAATGTACTGCTGGGAAGTGGAGAATTTCTGAGTCTTCTCTACACTCCAAGGCACCCCAAAGGCAGCGGTCAAGGCAATGAACTTGTCCTTGGTCCAAGACTGACCAGGAAAGCGGATCGCAAAGAAGTCGTCAACCCACTTTAATAAACCACGGATACCCCATTTCTTGTAGATGGCCATGAGCATGTCTGCTAATGACCCGAACATGCCAGCGCTCGAGGCTATTCCAAAGCAAACAGCAAAATCGAGCCTGACTTTCCCTTCCCACCACAAACACAGGGCATGTTGCTGGTCCGGCCGGGTGGGAGTAATCTGGTACGCCGCCTTGATATCGAAAGTTGCTGCCTCGCAACCATCGGGCAGTGATAGTATGAGTGCAGAGGTATCTGCAAAGGTCCCCCACTCGGTGGGGAAACTGTCCACATCGATACCGCTGTTCACAGAAGGGATATTGGAGTTTCGAGGGTAGGACATATCCTGCACCAAGCAAAAGGAGTTTGAGCCTGGTTTTGGGACCAGGCCAAAGGGAGAAGTGCGAAAAGGCCCTATGATAGACTCCAGTTCTGCAGGGGAGTAAGCACGAGAGTAGCGTCCAGCCGCCTCCTCCTGTGCAATATACGAAGAAATGAAAGTGGGATCGAGCTGAGAAGAACGATGATTCTCGAAATAAATAGGTGCGTGAGAGGGGACCTCTCACGCCAACATCAAAACCGTTTACCACACCATCCACAACGTGCCTCCAGTCATCCATAATACCAAAGGATTCTAGAGTGGCCCGCAGCTTTACCGCGTCGATAGGTGTGGCCACCCGACGTGGGTCCTGAGGATGATCATTTGAGGTGTGGACAGGAAGCTGCGCCGTGACCACCTGTTCCGCACAAAGAGCACTCATGCACATTTGGGCAGTCGGGGCCTCGTGCGCACAAAGAGGTACGGGCATAATTGAAACAGTAGTTC
This sequence comes from Rhodocollybia butyracea, assembly GCA_015501585.1. Taxonomy (NCBI): domain Eukaryota; kingdom Fungi; phylum Basidiomycota; class Agaricomycetes; order Agaricales; family Omphalotaceae; genus Rhodocollybia; species Rhodocollybia butyracea. Next base: position 74,178 of record JADNRY010000215.1, read on the forward strand.
CGGCCCGCAGCACTGATGAGGCTATTGGGGTATCGGGAATCATTGGTGAGTCGCGCACAGGGGCGACCAGCGATTGTCTTTTCTGCGGAGCAGCTGATCGGGCGACAACCGGCTGCTCCGCAACGAAAGCACGGGAGACTGGATTTTGGGTATGGAGACAGTCACTGTCCTGACTTCCCGCGGCTGTTGGACGCGCGACCCGGCCCAACACTGGAAGCCACTGATCTAGAGGATAGGGAGTCCTCCACAGCCACCCTAGTCCAAACGAGATCCAATCGAGCTTGGTCATAGATGCCAATGTCGATGCGGTTATCCACAGATACGGCGTGACAGAAATCCGCGTCGTAGCGCATGGCAAGCTTCCAGTCCACACTCCGTCCAATGTTCACGCAATTTCCAGCATGAGCCTCCCACCTGGCCCCAACCACAGGCCCCTGTATCTCCACAACCGCCTTGACCAGTGATTCCAGACATCCCTGCCAATCATGAGGAGCAAGGGCAAACTCCCCAGTTCTGTCGGCGGGGGCCTCTGATGAAGTCAAGGCACCAGTGGTGGCGTCAAAGGCAAATGCAGTGGACTGATTGGCCAGCAACAGAAGCGGCAGCGGGACGTAATCATACTTCAAAACAAGCTTCCTGACCTTCTCTGGGATACCTGAAGGAAAGGTATAATGAGCAAGCAGCTCCAGACAGGGGAAACAGTCAGAACCCGGGCGTTCCGAGTACAGAAGGGACCTGTACATCCCAAAAACCGAAGGAACCAGGATGTCCCAAAAAGAAAACAGTGGAAGCTATGTTCCATTTACCGAAGGAGCCCAAATGCTCCCTTTATTCCGTATACCGAAGGAGCCCAAATGCTCCCTTAAGGGCCAGAGTGGCCGAAACCGGAGATAAAGAAGAAAGGAGCTCACCTGTATTGAATCTGTCGCCTACGTATCCAATCTCAATAGCTGGTATTACCATCTTGTTGCCTTTCACAGGTGAGGAAGAGGAAGAAGACACAGATGAAGCACCCCGTATCCCAGCCTCAATGCAGGCAGCTATGTGTGCCTCCATGTCCTCCCGCGTGCTAAAAGTGAGCCCCTGGGAGACCATGAATGGGTTACTTGCATTCGTGTTACCTGGGAGCGCCGCCGTACCGCCAGGATTTCCAGGGTGAGCATGCCCAGCCGCGCGGGTAGCCGCAGTCGGCGATCCCCCTGATGGAGTCGAACCTGCATTGGCAGGGCCAGATTGTCGAATTGTCGAGGAATCGACACCAGTGTCTGATGAGCCAGTTGACGAGCGAGGAGCCGATGAAGATGAAGGCGTGGTAGCAGAGCCGGGTGCACGCTGCTGCGATGATGGATTTTCGCCAGGCATAGGAAAATTGTTCAGATGACCCGGTGGGGCGTTATGAGCAGGAGGTGCGTTATTACTGACGGCCATCGTAGGATAATTATGCCAGAATAAATAAGAAGAGAAACAGAGAGTCAGACCGATGGTCTGTTTTGTGTGCACTGGCTGCGGCGACGAGTCGGTGACTGTGAGCGGGAACGAAAAAGCGCAGCACGGGTTTCCGCTTCCCGCTCCGCTGGACGTTGATGCCGTGCTTGGTCACCACGGCATCTGGCACATAGCCTTGGCCGGGGCTTTTGAGCCGTAGCCGGGGCTTCTGAGCCGGGCCCCAGCCGGCACAACACTAGTTTCTCTAGTTCACACTCTCGCACTACAAGTAACGCCTCTATTCCACGAAATAACATGCACTAGTCCTAGCTGCTGGACGATACAATTCCGAATAGCAGTTTCTTATCCTTGTTATCAATCTCATTTCCGTTTACCCAATTAATCTGTCGCAAATGAGTAAATGAGAGCAGAACCCGAATAGTTCAATACCTGATCACACGAACATTATATGTATGCATATCGCGTATGCATATCCTCATTGGCAGTGCACACTCGCATTGGTTTTTTTTTTTACATTCGTTTCCTCTCCTCAACAGTCTTGACCACTCACAAGTTGACTAGTGACTGCTTTTCCGCCGAGATAAATATGTAGAACCCATGATGTGGCGCAGCCTGAAGATTGACAGCTCTATCGATATCAAGCTAGGTCACGCAGCGCTCAAGAATAACAGATGTCAAGTTATCTGATGGGCCAGAATTATCCGTTCACGTTGGTGCAACGTGGTGGACGTGTTATCGGATTGTCTCTCTTGAACCACTTCGACGATGGGACAAAGCTACGAATTGAAGAGTGAGTGTAATCCAGTCTCATTGTAAAGCGCATACTCACCGAGATCATGCAGTTATAAGCGTCAGCGAGGTCGACTTAAGGCGGAACTTTATTATACGCCATATCCCGGGTCATGATACCCCGAAACTCTACATCGCGATTGACATTGATGGAAAGAGGGTTTATCAGACAAACCCAAGCAGAAAGTGGAAGGCCATGTGGAACCAGATTTGCACTCTGTAGGTCCATCCACTTAATCAATGGTGAACGTAGGATACTGAAGTTGCGTAAGATCGGTGGATAGTCCATCTTCACTCATCACTTTACAGATTCTCCATAAATCGAAATGTGTGGCCAAAAAGGTGATGGAGATTGATCAGCTGCTTGGAAAGGCTGAGGGACCGAAAGGTGAGCTAACAATCATTTTATTTGCACCCCGTCTAATACCAATCTTGTAGATTTCTCTGTTTTGCTCAACTTTGTGAAGGAGAAGAGCGCAACGGACACGCCGAGACCCATACTTGTTGTGCGTATGACCTCCATTGGCCATGTCCAAGCTGGGGCACTCGCTCTTGCCAATGCGACAGAAGATATCGGGACTCTGACAAGCACAAGTACAAGTTCTGCAATAGTGGATATTGGAGTGGCCAACAGTGATCTGTTGTCTGGCCTGAAATCCTTGCTCTCCAGGCTCCAGATTGTGCTTGTTATCGGGGCTGAGCTCGCTAAGGCCAGGAATTGATGTACTGTTTGTTCAATATTTTACTGATGCGTCCCGATATAGATCCATCATTATTCTAACATGGCATTGAAAGTCCTGAGCTCGGTGTACGAGGTAACCTGCCGTTGAATAGTTTCATGTATAGGCTAATCGCAATTAGGCCGTAAAGAAGCAGAAGGAGACGGACAAGAATGTCGGAAAACTGGTCCAGACTATGGCTGATGTCTTTTATTTCGCCGAAGAGATCGAATCAGTAGTATTTGAAAAAATCAAGCGTTTTGAAAAGACAATCTATGCATTAGTCAAACAGACGGAAGAGTGTGCCTGGTTCATTCGGGAATATACTGGCCATGGATTCAGTGGTACATACATTGAAGGTGTTCTTTCATCACGCTGATCAAATTAACAGGCAGACTCCTCAACAACGTTCGCTCAGAATACAGTGACAAGATCGAAGATTTTATTACTGTGTTTGGGAAGCTTAGGGAATCTCTCGACAGGGGAACAACGATGGAAATTTTGTCTGTAGTGGAAGAGACTGGTGAGTACAAGTTGTTGGATCTGCACTTGCGAAATACTCATGTCCGACCTTAGCTCAAACCCAGAAGCTTAATAGCCTCAAGCCGGCGGACATGAACGCGAGTTTGCGCCCTGTATGCTTACCCGGAACTCGCCAAGAATTACGAGATTTGATTACGAACTGGCTCGTCACACCATCAGATGTCAATGCGGTCAGTCCTGGCAATATTTTCTGGTTGTCAGGTGTTGCAGGGGCAGGAAAAAGTACAGTAGCCACCTCAATCTCTGAATACTTCCGAGAATTGGGACGGCTTGGTGCATTTCTGTTCTTCACCAGAAATAAGAGTGACCCTGCCGATGTCATTCGCACAATTGCATTCCACCTGGCGCACTCGAATATCCATGTGGCATCTGCTATCTGTGCTGCCATTGATGAAGATCATGCCTTGATTGACTCCCCCATCCATACACAATTCCAGAAACTCCTTCTTGCCCCACTCACTAAATCACAGAATCATATCCATGGCCCAATTGTTATTGTGCTAGATGCCCTGGATGAATGCGGGAATGCAGAATCCCGGCGGACTCTTATCTCTCTGATCTCAGATGAGTTTTTCAAACTCCCTGCTGCAGTTCGCTTCTTTATTACCAGTCGCCCCGATTCCGATATTGCATCAAAATTTGAGATTCAACAGAAGATTACCAAGCACTTGCTTGATATTACAATGCCATCCAGCTTCACAGACATCCGCATCTACCTCGACAATGAGATGAGAGAGATACGGCAGGAGCAAGGATTGGCTACTATCTGGCCAGGGGAGTTGACAATGGAAGCTATCACCAAGCACTCCTCAGGTCTCTTCATTTGGGCCTCTACGGCTACAAAATACCTTCGGGAATCATTTTACCCTAATGAAGCACTTAAGAGCCTTTTAGATAACAGTCAGACCACACTTGATGATCTTTACACTGGAGCACTAAAAGATGCGGGACCGTGGAAAGACCCAATGTTCACCAGAGAAGCTCAGGCAGCGTTGTCTGTAGTGGTGCTTGGGAAGGCTCCAGTATCTGATTCAATGATTGATGCACTCCTGGGTTTGGAACCAGAACACTCATCTAGCCGCATCTTCAAAAAGCTTAGATGTGTCGTGCAATGGGCTCCTGGACAGGATGTAAAGATACTCCATGCATCCTTCTCTGACTATCTCACAGACCATGGTCGTTCTGGTGACAAACCATGGTTTGTTGACCCATCTATCTTGGAACCCCAGATTGCGCAAGGGTGCTTGCATATCCTGGAGAAAGAACTTCGATTCAATATCTGTGAATTTGAAGACTCGCATATCTACACCACCAAAGTCCCAGGCCCATCTGAATGCATTACAGACCTATCCAAATGCATTACAGATCACATTACAGATCACATTTTTCCCCAGTTATTCTATTCAAGCTTGTACTGGGCCAGTCATCTTGCAGTTATTGGTTCTGGTACCCCCATTAGTTCTGTTACCCGGCTTCTTCCAGATGGCCTCCTCGAAGACCTGAAGGATCTGATGTATACCAAATTTCTGTTTTGGCTTGAGGTCCTCTGTGTACAGCAGAAAGTTGGAGTTGCAATAGATGCACTTGAAGCTGTGGCCAATCTTGCCAAAGTGAGTTTCTGCACAGTTACTTGACACTAACATGGCTGGTTTTAATTGTTTATATAGAATTACTGGCATGAGGAGGAACTTGCAGATTTTGCAACCGATGCAGTCAAGTTTGTGCTCAGATTTGCCCCTGTCATCTCACATAGTGTGCCCCACATCTATCTTTCAGCACTCCCCTTTGCACCAAGTGAGTCAAAAGTCAAGAAGCAGTATTCTTTCTGGCTTGTTCCAAGTAAAACAGTGGGCATACAAAGCTCTGTGAGTGGTCAGTGGCCAAGACTGCAAGCAACAATTGAGGGTCACAGCGACTGGGTTTGGTCTGTTGCTTTCTCACCTGATGGGAATCATATTGCTTCAGGGTCTGCTGACAGAACACTGCGGGTCTGGGATGCTCGCACAGGTGATCTACTTGTAGGCCCATTCAATGGACACAATGACATAGTCAGGCATGTTGCCTTCTCATGTGATGGCAAAAACATTGTGTCTGGCTCCGATGATGGAACTATGTGTGTATGGGATGCACAAACAGGTAAAACCATTGGCATTCCATTGATAAGACATACAGACAAAGTGACTTCTGTCTGCTTCTCTCCCAATGCAAGGCAGATTGCATCTGCATCTCTAGACAAGACCATTCACATTTGGGATTGGGATGAACACAGTGAGGGCAATACAATGCCTTTGGTCATCAAGCATGCAGCATCAGTGTGTGCTGTTGCTTTTGCACCTGACAGAGGCCATGTTGTTTCTGGCTCAGGTAGCATTGTCAGTCCTAGCTCAGATGGCAATTTGGTGCAAGTATGGGACACACAAACAGGAAAACTTGTCACTGGACCACTGAAAGGACATACTCAATACATCCGGTCTGTTGCTTTCTCACCTAATGGGAAACACATTCTGTCCTTGTCGCATGAAGCAGCTCGCATATGGGATGCATGTACAGGCACTGAGATTATCACAATCCCTACTCCTATTGGTACAAATGCTTATTCTGCTGCCTTTACTCCTAATGGGAAACAGATTGTAGTGGGATATAGTGATACATTGCTGCGCATTTGGGATGTGCAAACAGGTGCACTTGTCTCAGCCCCAATTGATGGCCACAGTGGGGCTGTCCTGTCTGTCTCTGTGTCCCCTGATGGAATGAGAATTGCCTCAGGTTCAAATGACAAGACCATTCGTGTCTGGGATGCATATCAAGAGCTCTCAGCAGCACTCAAAGTGGACACTCAATACATAGGGGCTAATGACCAAGGGACTGCACAAATGTATCATCCAAGGTACACAGGACATACAAATACTGTCCATTGTGTTGCTTTCTCACCCAAGGGGACCATATTGCTTCAGGATCTTGGGATAATACAGTCTGCGTGTGGGATGCATGCACAGGGACCATTTTCACTGGGCCGCTTCATGGACACAAAGATCTGGTCCTTTGCATTGCTTTTTCCCCCAATGGAGAACAGATTGTCTCAGGGTCCCAGGACACAACTATTCGGGTATGGAATGTGCAAAATGGAACTATGGTTGCTGGCCCATTTGAGGGACACAGCAAGTCAGTATGGTGCATTGCATTCTCACCACATGGTGACCAGATTGTATCTGGCTCTGTTGACAAAACAGTCTGTGTATGGGATGTAGAAACGAGTTCATTGGTCTTTAGATTGACCAATGTGCATACTAGCACTGTGCTCTCTGTTGCTTTCTCGTCAGATGGTGGGAAAATCAGGTCTGCATCAAAAAAATACTGCTAGGGTGTCGGATGCACAAACAGGAGCATTGGTGGAAGGACCATTCAAATTTCAAGTGCCTGACCCGACCTACCGCGTTATATTCTCCCCTGACGGTCAACTGATTGGGGCATCTGGTAAGGACAGTGTGGTGCGGTTCTTCAATTTAAGGTCATCGGATCTTAGGCAGTTAGAAGGGCATACTGAGGCAGTCCGGGCCCTGGGTTTCTCTCAGGATGGAAAGTGGATTGTGTCTGGATCTGATGACACAACTGTGCGCGTGTGGGATCTGGAGACCAGGAGTCTTGCAGCTGGCCCATTTGAAGGGCACCAACATATAGTATACTCTGTTGACTTCTCACCTGACCGTAGGCGAGTTGTCTCAGGTTCCTATGATTCATCAATCCGTGTCTTTGAGGTATGTGCTTGCCTCTATTCATTTTACAAGATTTAAATACGGTTGTGAAACAGACCACTCCAGATGACATTTTGAAGAATGCACTCAGAGCAGGCTCACTTGGTAAAGATGGGTGGCTATTGAACTCAATGGCTCAACCAATACTCTGGGTTCCACCATGGCTGCACCGCGGCCTGTATTTTCCACAAAACTCGGTTGTCATTCATAAAGATGGCACGACAAAGCTGGATTTCACGCACTTTGTTGAAGGAACAGCTTGGAAAGAGTGTGTGGATGTGTGAGTATGCTTGAATTAGGGTTATGTATATTTTGTAAAGTACTAAACTACGTGATCCACTGTCTTCCTCAACTTCTCAATGACTGTGTCCAATAAATTTCCTATTTAGTGTTTTAGTTGCTATACCACTTCTCCGATCGGTCCGCTTCCATACTTCCATCCTTTTGCAGCTGGTTTGTCCACAAGTAAATGGGTAAGTTTACTGCTGAAGCGCTGAAACTTTGTAGTAGCTCTATTCTAGTCACTGTATCTACCGCCAAAATGGCCAAATGTCCTATCATCAAGTCCTCCAATGTCTCTGTCGTCCTTATCCGAATTGGCAATCATCCAAGCTGTAGTGGTAGCAGTATGCTGTCGCTATGGAATCAGCTCGGAGTCTCATGGCCTTTTCCAATTGTACTCTTGGAACTGTATAGAGATGATGGATGAACTTGAATATGTTCTACCGTCTTATATAATTGCAAGAAAAGTCGAGTAATACTCTCCTCATTAGGAAATTAAATAAAGTCGTTCCGCAGAAGATTATGGCACTTATATAACAAGCTCCTTCTTTGCCTACCGTCCAATTTCTATCTTTCCTTCCTTACTGAAAGGCTGCACTTTTCTCAGATAAATTGGGAACTTTCCAGGCACGATGCGTGTTCACAAGTGAATGGGATGGCTGTGAACAGAAAGTGGGTAGGACTGAAGAGGTGCAGTGGAGGTGTCGGTAGAGATGCAGGAATCAGGAGAAAGCGAGAGAGACAGCCCGGGAGGAATTGGGAAGGAAAGGAAAGTTTGTAGAAAAAACATCGGTTTGGAAACATCGGTTTTTTGGCATTTGTTGGCCTTGTCCGTACTTTGCATGCCCATCGTCACTGTTGCCGGCGATGACAACGTTTAAGCTTGGGTTACCGTCTTTAGCAACCGAGGATAGGTAAATCTCTCCTCTGGTTACTTTACTTTATCTGTTCTTTTCAATTGCCAATCCGTATTTCAATTCCAACTCCGCCACTACTGAATCCAACATGCACCACCCCTGACTCCCCATTCCCCATTTCCCGGTCGACTCTCATCTATGGAAATCTCATTATCGGATTCTAGGCCTGCCTGCTTTGTCATCTCATGGTGTAGGAACTGTGCTGCCGCCGATTTCACGATGTGTAGTTGCGAGAGCCCTGAGACTAATATCTGGATCTGGATCGGGATCGGGATTGGTTGAAGGTGGGTGTGGATTGAGGTTGGGCTTGTTGAAGCCAGATAATGGTTGGGGTGCAACTGAATACAGCATTGGATAAGTGGGTGAGACAGGTCTACCCTTTCATGAGGACTTGTCCTTTTATTACTATCCACCCAACTGAGTACGTAGGAGGTTAAATTCGCCAGAATAAGACTACATTCACATGTGTGTTGGCTCTTCAAATAATGGAAATTGCTAGAGAAAAGCAAAAGTATTTGAAGTAGCTACTGGAACAATCCAAAGATCTACAACCTTGTATTCATTTCTTGCAGCGAAACAGCGAGTAAAAAGACAATTAATATCTCATGACTTCCAATCTCCTCCCGGTCCTATTGTCAATACCTGACCCATGAGATCCTGTATTTTATTCCCCGTGCTCAATAGGGCAACTAAAAGCTTTTTGAATACACTGACATTCTTTCTACATACGAAGATCAAGCTACATACCCACTGCTGGTGATCCTGTCACCCTTCCGCATGACTAAATCTCCTTGATGCACATCCGATCCCGGCTGACATATATTGGGGCATAAGGGAGGAGCGGGAATAAACTTCTCTATTTTCTATTCTTTGCCAGGCCATTAGTCACTGAGGTAAGATCTTGTCAGCGAAATTATCACTATTGGGAAGAACGACTTACATTCTGGATAATTTTAGGACTCTCATATCCTTGACCACGAGAAAGGGCACCACCCATATTGATTCAATATATACATTGTTCTGGTAGTGCGTCCTGGCTTGCAGGCGATGAAAGGTGGAGGTGAGGAGAAGATGTCGGGACAATGTATGGTCCTGCAGGGGCCAGATGCTAGATGAATTGTAAGCCTCCACTATCCCTTGAGTAATGAAAAACTAACCTCGTATACCTGTCCAACTGGTTGTCTTCATCGGAGGTGTAGTAGCAGAAACATAAATGTCTTCAACTAAGGTATGACCTCGAAGTGAAGCAGTAACAAGTACAGTAATGATTGGAACATGTGAAATACGTTTATTGATTATCTGAAGAGCATTCTTGAACGAGGCTATTGAGTAAGGAGAAGTTCGATGCTGAGTGGGCACTGAGTTCCAAAATCAGTTATACCAAAGTGAAAGCGATTGCAGTAAAACAACACACAGGCTCGAGAAGGATCACACGATATGATCTTACCTTCATTACCTTCATAATGATGGTGACGATCGCCTTCAGAGCCGTCGTGTAGATGCCTTCCTCCTTCTCCGTGACAATGCCAGTCCCTTCCTTGTTGTTAATGGTTGTGTCCGTGTACAGGGCTAGATCCCAAGGCCTCACGTACGCCGAGTCCAAATCTAAACCCACAATAATGTCGTCGTCGGCATTGAGTGAAGATCTCTTCAGCGACACATGAGGATATATCGGAGAAGCTAGTGGTATTTTCTTCCTCGAAGGTTTATGAAGAGGATTGGGAAGGATAGAGAAGGGGCCAGAAGGAGGAAGGGTTGATCTAGTGGAATCATGTTACATTAAACGGATTCACCAAGCCGATGGCGAAGAAGTGACTCACGGAAGTCCCACCCGCCACGGAGATGGCTTCCTCATCCACGACTGACAATTTTCCTCTTAAACTCTCCAGGGTTCTCCCGTCATTATCTCCCAGTCGAGATCCGCCAGAACACCCTTATCCTCGACTATGCTAACTTCTCGCTCATCGCTGCCCATAAGATTAGTACGCGCTGGGTTACAAAAGATTTTCGTGCATGTGTCCTGATGAATGCCACATCCGGGATTTGGCTTTGAAAGTGTGTGAGAGACGGCGGGTTTGAGTGGTAGATGTATGCTGCGAAGGTTTATTCTGCGATTTTCGGAAGGCTTGCAAAAGGATGAGACCGTCTATAATGGCGTTTGTGGTGGCAATTACTGGGATAGAGGTTTCAGCCATCTCTGTGGGGTGTCACTGTCAGTTGAAGATGCCAGCCGCAAAGACACGACTATTACCTTTATGGTACCTCCCATCGTGTTTTCTCCTCAATCCCGTAAGCTGGCTAAAAGCGCAGGCACAGTTTGGATGGGACGGTCGCAAATTCCAGTGTATCGTCATCGTCCTTCAAGTTGTTGAACTCTATTGTGTCATGACCGCTGGATAGACGAGCGAAGAGGATAGACACTGAAATATTCAAGCTGACATCAAGGATCTTCGTACCTGGCTCCCAATGACAGCTTCCGTTGGTCCTTGATCTCCTCGAGAGCAACACGAGTGCCCGCCGCATAGGTAGAAGCAACAGGCTGGGTAGAGTGGCCGTTGGACAAAAAAGCCAGATTGACGTGATCGAGGCTTCGGACCGAGATGAGATGGGCGCTTACCTAGACGCTTGTATGTTCAACCGTGTTCCCATCTTGCATTCCAACTAAAAGCCACAGCTCTGGATCAGAGCTATGAACTCTCAAGTACTTCCAGGCGTCTCTCAATATTCCAATTCCCAGTACTCTATCAATACCATTACCCGAGCTGCGGTTCGGTAAACAGAGGATTACGATGGATGCGGATGTACAATGGGTTGGGTTGGAATGGACGGAATGCAGCAACTAGGACCGAATTTTGCCAATGCTGCCCATATTTGACAACAGCTACGGCACATCGATATTTTGGGGATGTCGAGGAGGAGACAGGACCTAGTGATGTGCGGGCTGGGGCCGGGCTCAGGAGCCGCGGCCAAGGCCCACTCAGCCCCGGCCAGGGCTGACAAAAATCCTGAGCCCGGCCTTCCCACAGGGCCAAGGCCGGCCAGGGCTGGGCTCAGGCTCAGGCCGCGGCTCAATGCTTTGTCCTTTTCGTTGATGTATCAGTCAAAAGCAAGTACATTGTGGTGAATATTAGTGAGTAATTCACTCGCAAATATACCACTAGAGTCGTACACCTTACAACCATGGCAATATAAGCTCACGGATGGTCACACAAAGTGGCATCTGTTACATCAAAATCCAATATACACTTTTGATTATCTAGTTTGAGCCCATGTATGGCTAGAATAGTCAAATAGACCCAGGATCAATAGAACCTAGAAGGTTTGTGTCCTATCTTGGGCGAGATAATCTCTAAATTCACTCATTAATCCCAGTGCTGAAGGCCCCGGCTCAAGCCCCGGCCGAGGGCTCAGACAAATCTTCAGCCCGGCCTTGAGCCCTGCTTGAGCCTTGCCAAGGTCAGGTCAGGCTGGGGCTCAGTAGGGCCGGGCTCGGAGGGCTCAAGGGCTCTGAGCCCTGGCCCGCACATCACTAACAGGACCTTAGGAGGCGTTAGGGCTTTTAGTTGCTGCTGCGTTGTTGAGTGGTTGTTGAAAAGAAACTTGTGTGGTTTTTACTTGATCTCGCTTGTCCTAGAACACGTTCCTGCTAACCATTATCGCTGTTCTTGTACATAACATTTTTTTATCGATGCGCTCCATCGAGGCACTTTCACTTCCACTACTTTGGCTAGTTCAATTTTCAACCTCCGACCTTCAAGCTTCAAGTTTTAATCAGAACTACCTCACGCACTCACACCATTGCTCTTCAGATCCCGACTCAGTTCGTTATCTGGACTAACGAATCATACAAAACCACTAGTGACTTTTCTACGCCTTCGTTATCATCCTAAATCGATTCCTTAAATTCCCAGCCTGACCAGTTGACCTCGCACGCTCTCAACAACGCCCTTTTACCATTGAACTAACGACACATCATTGGCAGATATCCTTATCGATGGAAAGGCGTACCGATTGGAACATCACTGGTTACGAAGGTCTTTGTCATACCACATCACCACACCAACTGTATACTCCCCTTCCGGAAGAGGCTTCAAAGAAGATATTGGCTCCTAATTCCATCTTGAGACGCAAAATCTTGTGCGCCGGTAATGGTGAGTCTGAGTTGGACTTCGGTAATGGTGAGTCTGAGTTGGACTTAACCATTTTTACTTTTTCTGACTTCTTTCATAGGTACCCCTTCTCCTCCCAGCTTGCCCCCTCCAAGTCCTGCAGACACTGGCTGGTGTCAACTAGAGATTGACACGAGTCCAGGTCCCGGACAACCCGGATCCGCTGCGCAGGTACTGGCAGGAAATAATCCTTACCCGTGACTGACCCGGGCCCATGGGAAATGTTTAGCTGGATATGCTGGATCCAGGTTATGCAGGTCAATCTGCAGGTATTGGTACTAAAATGGTACTTTACAAGGTCTGGAAATCCCCAAAGGATGACCTGTGACTGACCCAGAGCCATGGGAATGGGAACCTTGCATGGGTACCTAGAGCAAAAAATCCATATCAATATTGTTAGTGCATCTGTATTGTATTAACTTTCAAGTACTCACAAGCTTTTTGGAGTGAGTAGTCATGGCCAAAAAGTGGTGGCTTGCACTTGAGCCATGATTCATGCATGCCCTGATTTGCCTCATTGGTAGTTGAGCTCAGCTCACAAGCTTTATGGGTGAGCCTGATTTTACTTCAAAGTCATCTCCTCCTTCATTCTGATGATCCCCTAGTGTTCTAGATTTGAGTCTGTACTGGAACATTCTAGTACTTTCTTTAGTATTACTCATTACTTACTCAGCCTACTTACCAGTACTATGTAGAATATTCTAGAAGGTATTGTAAGTAGTATAAATACTGTAGAGGTCCTGGGGGAGACCCAGACAATTGTACTAAAGGTCTAACAACTGAGTGCACAAGTGTAACCAGATCACTTAATCCACAACACCTAGCTCAGGCCCAAGACCTCAGAGGTGAGCAAGGCTACATCATCCTGCTCCACTCTCAGCTTCTTCTTGCCTCTGGTCTCTGGTAACCAACTGCACTTGGTTTCTTGAGGTGGAACTCCTCACAACCGCTCTGGGTTTCACCTTACTGTGGCAGTTGGTGTCCACCTTGGCACACCGCACACACCTAGCCTTCAGGTGGACCTTCCAACTGGTAAGCTTTGCCTTCATCTTTGGCCTCATGCTTGGCCTTTCCTTTGTCTTCTCCTTCCCCTTCTCCTTGGTTTGTCTTTTTAACAGGTGACCTGGAGATTTGACACGTGGGAATACCTCTTATTTAATATCCATGGTCTATTTCAAGCCTATCTATAGCCTATGCATAGCTTTGTTGTAGCCTATTTACAACCTCCATGTAGCCTGTCTGTGGTCTCGTTGTAGCCTTGGTGTTGCTACCTGTAGCCTATCCTCAGCTGAGCTGTAGCCTTGGTGTGTCCCCTATTATATCTTTACATTAAAATCACATGATAATACAATTATAACTTGACCTTCTATAGTACTTTCACGTCTCTCTCTGTTTCTCTATTTCTCCCTCTCAGGCTGAGCATACCTTCACCCCCCCTTTGACAGGTCACTCAACTCACATCTAGAGATACAAGATCGCTGTTGGCGGGTCACCCAACCCTTGGCAGGGATACAGCCATAACGACCCAATATGACCAGTCTTGCCTTCCTCTCATCTCTATGCCAAGGCTACAAATAGACTACAGACAGGAAATACCAAAGCTACAGATTGGCTGCTTGGATAGGCTACAGGTAGCCAACACCAAGGCTACAAAGAGACCACAGACCGACTATAGATAGGCTATGGATAGGCTATATGGAGGTCACAAATAGGCTATAGATAGGTTACATGGAGGCTATAAATAGACCATGGATGTGAAATGGCAAAGGTACAGATAGGCCATATAGATAGGCTACATGGAGGCTATAAATAGACCATGGATATGCAATGATAATCTACAGATAGCTACAGATATGAGTAGGGTATGAATAGGCTACATCAAGGGTACAGATAAGCTGCAGATAGGCAAAATTAGTACAAATAGAGTACAAGTAGGCAACACCAGGGATACAGATAGGCTATGGAAGGGATACAGATAGGCTACTCTGAGGCTACAGATTAGTGCATGAAAAGTTCATTTCTGAACCTGCGTCTGGACTGAACTTTTGGAGACGGGACTCAAAGTCCGGTTCATGGTCCAGCAAATTTCCAGACCGGAGCTAAAGTCCCGTCCAACGTCCAGCCAATCTCAGAAGTTTGGGATGCATTCATAACGCGTTCGGACGCGTCCGGATGTGTCACCAAGCTGGCCATCTGAAGTGATTATATCACTATTAAGGAGCAGTGAAAAACTGAGTCCATGGCCGTGAGCTGTGATCACCAATTAAGCTTAGATATATTGTTCATCAGAGGCCTGAAACAGTAGCTGACTCAAAACTTAAAGTGCCAAATCTGTCCAAGCCTCAAGCTAGTATGGCAGAGTTTCTTGGTACTTTTTAGGACAATCTTGGGATAATCTAGGAACTCCATGGTGACTGGTCTAACTATGTAGCTAAATAATTTACTACAATGTAGAAGGTGTAGATTCTTGGTGAGGTTTTAAGCTATGGATGCCACTCTGTAATACTTTTCCAGACAATTTGCTATGTAGGGAGCATGAGCCAAATGGCTATCTTGAAGCTCCAGACTCTCTGGTGTATAACTTCCCCCTTTGGGTATTTATCTGGTCAGTTTTTCAGGTTCTTCATTGCTCCAAAGGGATTCCAAAGGGATTTACTCTGTTGCTACTACTAGCTGAGTCTATAGATTTTACTGGAGATTTCGGGGCTCACAATAGTATTTTAATTACAATAAATTTTGCGTTCAGAGTCCAGACACGTTCAGAACCTGAACTGGACGGGGGTCCGGCGGACCAATGGTCCAGTCATTTTGTCCAAAATCTTTCAGAACCGGACCAGAAGTTTGGTCATGAGTCCTCAAAAATTTGCTGTGAACCAAACCAAACCGGACTTTTTGTGCACTACTACAGATAGGTTACATCAAGGGTACAGAAAGGCTACATATAGATTACAGATAGATTACAAGTAGGCAACACCAGCTACACATAAGCTATGGATGGATTACAGATAGGCTACTCCAAGGCTACAAATACGCAACAGATAGGTGACACCAAGGCTATAAATAGACTATAGATAGGCTACAGATAGATTACAAGTAGGCAATACAAGGAGTACAAATATGCTATGGAGGGTCTACAGATAGGCTCCTCTGAGGCTACAAATAGGTTACAGATAGGCTACACCTGTATCCCACAAAGGCAACCTAAGTTTCACATCTGGAGCCCACCTCAAGGGGGGTTAATTCCAGTCATTGTCTAAACCCAGGCTAGATTCTAGTCAAGGCCAATACAGCCCGCTCCCAAACTATGTTGATGCCTTGACTATCCAAGGAAGGAGTAACTAATAGCCAGCTCCTTGCAAAACACCATTGTGAACTCACTAGTACTACGCCAAATCACTCTCTGATAAGCCATATCTTATCTCCCGTTGTGCACTATGTTCAAGTGTTCCCAGATTCATTCTGGACTTGTCTGGATACACGCTTACAGATTGTTCACACCACTAAAACAAAACTACTTTACTTTGGTGGTTAGTGGGAGCTTGAACATTGGGGATTTGATCAAGGTTTCTAATACTTTGGAAAAATCATCCCCAAAGAGGAAAGTGAAGAGGGAATGCAACACGTACATTTCCCTTGCCAAGAAAGTAGATTCTATCTTGAACCTTATGGCAAAGTCTCCATCTGGGTCACTCAATGATTCATAATCACCTACTTCAGACTATCTATAGTCTGTTTGTAGCCTTGGTGTAGCCTATCTGTTGCCAATTTGTAGCCTCAGAGTAGGCTATCTGTAGACCATCCATAGCCTATTTGTAGCCTGGGTGTTCCCTACTTGTAGTCTATCTATAGTCTATTTGTAGCCTTGATGTAACCTATCTGTTGCCAATTTATAGCCTCGGAGTAGCCTATCTGTAGACCATCCATAGCCTATTTGTACTAGGGCTTTGCACCGGAACCGTATTTACGGTTTATACGGTTACGGAACCATACCATATAGACCTCTGAGGCATCTTGATATCGTACCGCCTGTGGTAAGGTAAATAGCCATATTCTTCTATCTAGTGCTGTTGTTATGACCATGCCGCATCAGCATTCTCAGATCATCGCCGGATCACCTCTACTATCATCCCAGCACCATTCCGATTCCATCCCGTCTATTTCCGTCATCTTATCTCTTTTCATTATCTTCCTATCTTATCTCTTATCTTCGTCCGATGACGTACCGCCATTGGACCTTTTGGATTACTTTCTAATTGGTTCTTATTATCTTTCGGTTATATTCCCTTCCCAATCTATTGAGTATTATTGTCTTATGATTGTATTACTTACTTAGGTCTTCCGTATACGTTTCCGACTATTGTCTTCTAACAATCCGGAAGCCCCGGACTCCTAGTATATAAGTAGTACAACATTGTACAGTAGTTCTCAGTTTAAATATCAACTTGGATAAACCAGACCTTCCGTCCGACTAAGTTCCGCCCTAGTCTACCCTTCTTCTGTCTTACTCATCAGCCGTTACATTGGTCAAATCCACCTTTGTCTCTTGAACTTCATCTTGGGACTATTCGGCGTGACGAGGGTCTAGCTAATAGCTATACCGCATGTCCCACTTCATCTTCGATCTCCAATATTGGTCCAAGACCTACTGCATCAATACATACTTTTCGGATACCGATCGGATCCCTTTGGTCTTGCATGATCTTAACAGCTGTATGCCATATTGCTGTATTATGGCCGTACTTTTACGGTACCATAACCGTCAGACACATGAAACTACTATTGTACAGTACGGTCATGGCCCAATGGTAGCTGTATGGCACTGTACCGTATACAGTACGGTGCAGAGCCCTAATCTGTACCCCTGGTGTTGCCCACTTTTAGTCCATCTGTAGCCTATCTATAGTCTAGTTGTTGCCTTGGTATTGCCTGAATGTAATCAATCTGTAGTCTATCTGTAACCTATTTGTAACCTCAGAGGAGCCTATCTGTAGACCGTCCATAGCATATTTGTACCCCTTGTGTTGCCTACTTGTAATCTATCTGTAGCCTTGGTGTAACCTATCTGTTGCCTATTTGTAGCCTTGGAGTTGCTTACCTGTAGCCCATCTATAGCCTATTTGTTCCCTTGGTCATGAGCAAAACCTGTATTTAGCAATTAAATTGCCCCAGCAAATGTATTGGATCTCCAGCAAATATATTGAATTGCCAGTGAGCTGTATTGAAAAATCCAGTGCTGGACATACACAGGTGTCCTGGGGCTCTGGAAGCGCTGGGAGCACTTGCAGGCTCCTTCCAGTGCTGCCTCCACAACCAATGTTTTGTGTTGCGTACTTGTAATCTATCCTACGGTCTATTTGTAGGCTTGGTGTAACCTATCTGTGGCCTATTTGTAGCCTTGGAGTAGCCTGTCTGTAGCCCATCCATAGCCTATTTGTACCCTTGGTGTTGCCTTCTTGTAATCAATAGTCTATTTGTAGCATGGAAGCGGAGCGGACGTAGGGCCAAAAGGCAAGATCAGGATTGTGGGAATGATATCTGGAATAGACTACAAGGCCAAGGAAACAGTGGCCCCCAACACACTACCAAGGTTGTCCCAGAAGGAAAGGAAGTAAAGTGTGAGAAATCACCAAGGTCGGACCGAGGTATGAGCGTGAGAATGGTCCGAGATATGTCCGAGGTAAGGACCAAGTCGAGTCGGCCGGTATCGGACAGAACGGCAAGAATAAAGAACAAAGAAAGGACTTAAAGGAAAGCTTGGAAAAGTATGATAACTTGTGTAATTCGTGGAAATCGTGTAATTCGTGATTTTTGGCTGAGGAACAATAGTACAAAGTACCTAGCTTATATACAAGTGACCTAACTGTTAAATAAAGACAATAAAGTCGGACCAAGGTAGTGCCAAGGCCGGAACGGTGGAATCAATACAAATGATAAAACAATAAGCAATGGAGTAGAAAAGACAAAAGAGATGAACGTCGGTGCACTGCCGACCGCCGTGGGAAAGTAATAAGTACCG
Organism: Rhodocollybia butyracea; assembly: GCA_015501585.1. Taxonomy (NCBI): domain Eukaryota; kingdom Fungi; phylum Basidiomycota; class Agaricomycetes; order Agaricales; family Omphalotaceae; genus Rhodocollybia; species Rhodocollybia butyracea. The sequence continues at coordinate 92,811 of JADNRY010000215.1, forward strand.
AAGGAGCCCGCCGATATATCAGGCCGAAGGCATGGCCGATAAAGGCGTGGGAAATGTGGGGGCCAAAGTAGGAGTGAATTTGTGAAGTCCAAAGGTATATCGGAAGGGATAAAATGGAGAATTGAGTTTCGGAGCCGCCAGAGGTCGTGGGAGCTATCGGAGCCGTGAGAGACCGTGAGAGAAGGTGAGCGTGTCGCGGAGAGTCTCGGAATGAGTCGGAACATCTCGGAATAATGATGGAAAGGCATGAACGTAGCATAGCCCTAGTGTAACGTATTTATTGTGTATTTGTTCCATTCTTTGGCAGGATCTTCCCGGTTTTGTTAACTGCTTCCAACAGGGAGTAGCTGAGCCCTTGTTCCGGGTCTAAAACTTGCTTGCTATTCCTACTGACCATACGCTTGGGGAATCCCCTTTCTTTACCCTATCTGTAGACCATCCATAGCATACTTGTACCCCTTGTGTTGCCTGCTTGTAATCTATCTGTAGCCTATCTACATTCTATTCCTAGCCTTGGTGTCACCTATCTGTTGCATATTTGTAGCCTTGGAGTAGCCTATCTGTAACCCATCCATAGCTTATTTGTGTAGCCCTGGTGTTGCCTACTTGTAATCTATCTGTAGCCTATCCACAGTCTATTTGTAGCCTTGGTGTAACCTATCTGTTGCCTATTTGTACCCCCAGTGTAACCTATTTATTGTGTATTTGTAGCCTTGGAGTAGCTTACCTGTAACCCATCCATACCCTATTTGTACCCCTGGTGTTGCCTACTTGTAACCTATCTGTAGCCTATCTACACTCTATTTATAGCCCTGGTGTCACCTATCTGTTGCTTATTTGTAGCCTTGGAGTAGCCTATCTGTACCCCTGGCAGTGTAACCTATTTATTGTGTATTTGTTCCATGCTTCAGCAGTTGGATCTTCCCAATTTTGTTAACTGCTTCCAACAGGGAGTAGCTGAGCCCTTGTTCCGGCTCCAAAACTTGCTTGCTATTCCTACTGACCGTACGCTTGGGGAATCCCCTTTCTTTACCCTTAGTGTTGCCTCCTTGTAATCAATAGTCTATTTGAAGCCCCAGTGTAACATTTTTATTGTGTATTTGTAGCCTTGGAGTGGCTTACCTGTAGCCCATCCATAGCCTATTTGTACCCCTGGTGTTGCCTACTTGTAACCTATCTGTAGCCTATCTACACTCTATTTATAGCCTTGGTGTCACCTATCTGTTGCGTATCTGTAGCCTTGGAGTAGCCTATCTGTAATCCATCCATAGCTTATGTGTAGCCCTGGTGTTGCCTACTTGTAATCTATCTGTAGTCTATCTGTAGCCTATCTGTACCCTTGATGTAACCTATCTGTATCCCTTCCATAGCCTATCTGTACCCCTGGTGTTGCCTACTTGTACTCTATTTGTAGCCTATCTGTAGCTTATCTGTACCCTTGATGTAGCCTATCCATACCCTACTCATATCTGTAGCTATCTGTAGATTATCATTGCATATCCATGGTCTATTAATAACCTCCATGTAGCCTATCTATAGCCTATTTGTAGCCTTGACATAGCCTATTTGTCACCTCCATATAGCCTATCCATAGCCTATCCATAGTCTGTCTGTGATCTCTTCTTAGCCTTGGTGTTGGCTACCTGTAGCCTATCCTTACCCAATCTGTAGCCTTGGTATTTCCTGTCTGTAAGTAGTCTATTTGTAGCCTTGGCATAGTCTATTTACAACCTCCATGTAACCTCTCTCTGGCCTATTTGTAGCTTTGTTGTAGCCTAATTTCACATTCCTTCCTCATATCTTGTTTCACTTGGATTTTACACTCAATCTATGTTTATTTGTCTTTTCATTCAGCATAATTTCCACATTCATTCACTATTTCACCCCCAAATTTCACCAGATTGTTTAGTATCACTTTCTATGTTTCCCATGCATTATGTTCAGCATTTTTGTAATATCTATTTTGTACACACAGTAATATCATTCTGAACTAACCTTCATATTCATGTACTTTTGCCATAATTTCACCACAATTAACATGATTTCCACAGATCATCATCAGTAAACTAACAATTTATGGAAACTAATATTCTCTTTAATTATTTCATTAATCATTTTCTTTAATCTACATGCTTTTTCAGTAATGCTGCGACTTCATTCTGAATTGATAACAAACTTTTATGATATCATAGATACAATAGTTTACAAATGTATTCACTGTATGTAGGTGATAATTATTCAAAAATTATGTTAATCACATGCATCATAGTTCCATTATATCTCTACTGAACTCTGTCACATTTGCAATGAATTAACACAGATTTTGGCTTTTCACATGATCATTATACTTTTAATGTTTATAGCAGAGGTTATATGAGCCAGTGTTGAGGTAATTTAAGTATTCCATTACTGTAAGTGGAGGGAATTATACTAAATGATATTTATCTTTAGCATACTTTCACCATGTATTCACCATCTCTTGTGATTAATAATGAAAATGGATCTTCATGATTTGAAGATTAATTTTCTTTATTTACTCATAGTACATCCTTTGCAATTCTGGCTCATTATGAGCAAAAAATGAGCAAGCAACTTTCCATTAGTTGAGCCAAATTATAGAAGATGTTTAGCATAACTTTTCTATATGTTTTTTGTATATATTACAAGGAATGGGTGATATATAGACATTGTGTATCTTCATTTGTTCAGTATACATCTTTCACAATTCTGGCTCAATATGGGTGAAACCCAGAAAGCAACTTCTTATAAGTTGAGTGAAATTACAGAAGATGTTTTGCATAATTTTTCTATATGTTTTTTGTATATAGCACAAGGAATGGGTGACATATCAGCATTATATATCTTCATTTTCCCAGCATAAATCTCTCACAATTGTGGCTCATTATGGGCAAAACACCAGAAAGCAACTTCTTATAAGTTGAGTGAAATTATAGAAGATGTTTTGCATAACTTTTTCATATGCTTTTTGTATATTGTACAACACACAGATGGCATACAAGCATTATATATTGACTGGGAGCACTATGTTTCCACCATGTCTTAAGTATGACTTTTGCCTATTATATGTATTTAATGATAAATCTATATGCCTTGGCTTTAACATAATTTTACAATAATTTCAACAAAAGCATCAAAAATCATGTGATTCCCACTTGGTGGGATTTTCACATATATTCAACATATATCATGGTAAATCACGTGAACCTGCATCCAGTGTTGCTAAGAATTGTAGCTAAGAAGTATAATTTTTTTATCGACTTTAAACGGCATTATAGTTTATAGACATATTGCACAGTCTATAGCGAATCAATTAAAGAGAATTCCAAGACTGTTACGGAATTTCTGAAATTTGACAAGTGCAAGGTTCTTCATGAGAAGATCTGCGACATTATCATCAGTAGGAACATAGAAGAGTTCAATTTCCTTTGATTCAATGCGTTCTCTGATATAATGATATTGTATATCAATATGCTTGGTTCTTCTTTCTTGTACAGGATTAGATCCCAGAAAGATTGATCCTTGATTATCACCACATAAGGGCAATACAGCGATAGTAATTCCGATCTCAGAAAAGAGATACTTGAGCCACATAAGTTGTCTACATGAATCAGACAAAGCCATATATTCAGCTTCAGTCAATGAAAGAGCAACTGTTTTTTGTTTGTGAGAAGTCCAGCAGATTGGACCTGTGGCAAGTTTGATAATCATTCCAGTATGGGATTTTTGATCATCTGGATCTGATGCCCAGTCAGAATCACAATAGGCTAAGAAGCCATGGTCAGATCTACCATCAAAGACAAGTACATAAGTAGAAGTCCCAATTGAGTAGCGCACAATGTAAAGTGCTTTGGCCAGGTGATCTGGGTTTGGATTTGCCGAATACTGTGAGAGTTTTATAACAGCATAAGCAATATCAGGTTGAGTGCCTAGCATCAGATACAATAAAGATCCAATTACACTTTGGAAGTGTTGTCTAAGTTTGGCATCTACACAACCAGTGTTTGAGGAACCCAGGATGAAGGTAATGGGGTTGGGGTAGCTTTGGCGTTAGTCAATCCAAAATGTTGAGAGGTCTAAACTGGGGTGAACTTAGAAATGGCTTACACAACCACACCAAACACACACACAACTTATTACTCAGTTCGGGTTTTTAGTTCAGCTAAATAATATATATTTTAAACTTCAATCTATTCAAGTGCTTCCTTGCTACACTGAGTGTTATTTCACTAAGTGCCTTCCCTTTCAAAGTACAGACTTATTTAAGCTGATCCCCAAGCTCTGAGCTGTCAAACAAATACTATTCCTAAGTCCCTTGGTAAAATCACAAATTAACACAAGTCACAACTGACCAGAGGGTGTCCCTATAACTCAGACAGAGCTCTGACTGCAGCGAAAAAATCCTTTCTAAGTCTTTGTCTTAACTTCTCTGCACTCAGTTCACACGGAATCTCTTTCTGTCTCTTTACTCAAGTTCAATTGCTTGTCAATTTCTCTTTGTAAATCCCAGTCTTTATATCAATTCAATCTTTTAGTAGTAGCCTGATAAGGAGCTGCTACACCTGGTGGGGGTAAGAAAGAATGCTTTTCTCTTCATTTCCTTGCCTTTTTAGAGGCTGTTCAGCTGCCCACGAGTGATCACTCACGAGCACTTTTTGGTTTCTGTGACTCTGACAATCCTTGTGACAATGGGATGACTTCCCTTGAGCAACCCTTGAAATTGTCAGATTTCTTGCAATCCCTGAAAAATCTTTGATGCGGTGTGATTGCCGGCCAAAAACTGAATCAAAAAGGGCGTCGACACTCTTCTTGAATGGGATAGCCGTTGCCAGGCAGCCCAGGGAAGTCCAGGGAAGTCCTCTATGTCCATGCTAATTTATGGCGTCATGTCACTCTTGCGACCAGCTACTTTATTAGGGAATTGATCTCTGGCAAAAAGTGCTCGCGAGTGATCACTCGCGGGCAGCTGAACAGCCTCTTATACTCCTGGGTCCTTGAAATTTTCTTAATTAAGGTACCATGGGTTGGTAAGACTCTCTTGGCTTGCCAGGAGCCAAGATGATAAATCTCATGTTGCCCTTTTAAGCCATAAGTGAGCTTATAAGTGTTCTCCTGGTTCCTACACTGTCCCCAGGGCTCAATATCATTGTCTCATGGGTCCTCTACCCATATTACACCTTTTTCGACTTTGATGCGCTTTAAGCGCCGGGCGGTCCGTCCATCCCGCGGTTCAAGTTTGCGGCGTCGTTCCGTATCTCCCCTTTTCTCTTCTCCTCCCGGGTCCTACCGGGTACTTGTATACATGTGGACCGTCCCGTAGGTCGGTCCGAATAAATTTTATTATAGGCATGTCGCTAGGACGCGCCCCGCCTTTCTTTTACTGCCGGCGCCGGGCCACTTTGATCCCCGGCGCCTAATTCATCACTAATCGTCTAGTTTCTCTCTGTGGTTCGTTCCAGGGAACCAGTGCTTCGATTCTCTTACTTTAAACGGATATGGGTTTGCATTCATTCATCTCTCTTCATTTATTTTAATCCTGTCTTGTATATCCCTGTATAGGACTTTTTGTAGTAGGTAGTATTAATTGAATAGACTTTAGATTTGGCAAGCCTAAATCAATCTAGGTAAATCAATTTGATTGATTTTGAGTTTGTGGGTCAACGATGCATCCTTGCACAGTAATGTAGCCTCTTAAAACATAGTGTATCTCCCTTCAAATGGGTTTCTACATACTAGATACCTGAAGTGGACCTTCAAAGTGTCTGATACATAACGTACCCTAGGTAGTGACGTGACGTGTTTCACGGGGTCTTTTAAATGATGACATTTCGCTTGAATTTCGGCGTACAGCGTAATTCGGCGTGTCAATGTTCTATGACCTTTCGAAGGTAGGGCTGTTGGTCAAGTGTTTAAGACATGTTTGGAACAATCCTGTGTAATTTGCATTCCAAGGAACTCAGTTGGTTCACCTAGAACACGACATTCCCATAGTTTCATAAACTTGTTTTTCTTTTTTAAGAAAAAGATCTTTGTCCTTGCCAAGAAAGAGTGCATCATCAACATAGATGATGGCAGTTACGGTTTTGCCATTTGATTTAAAGACGTATACACCAGCATCTGAAGAGCAGTGCTTAAATCCCAATTTTCCCATGGAGGCATTACATTCCTTCCACCAGGATAAGCTAGCTTGTTTCAGTCTGTATAATGCACGATGTAACCGCCACACTTTCGGTGTGCCTTCTTTAATGAAGTCTTTAGGTTGTTCCATGTAGATCTCTTCATCTAGCTTGCCATAAAGAAAAGCCTGTTTGATGTCAAGAGCCTGGATTTCCCAGTCCTCTAAGGCGGCTAAAGCTAGGAGAGTTTCAGATTTTTTAGTAAAAAACCCATTGACAACGGGTAGGTTTGCAACCTTTTGGTAGATCAACTACTTCAAAAACATTTTGTTTCTTCAAACCATTGATCTCATCTTTGCATGCTTGATCCCATTTCTTTCTTTCAGCAGATGGTAAATGACAATATGATGTTGGAGAAATCCAATTATCAGGATTATTCCTAGCGGCTGCATGTTTAGCAGGTATCATTTCGCTGTCAAGATCTGTGATCAAAGATGATTCTTCTAGAGAATCAGAGATTGATTGCAAAAGAAGGTATTTTTGTAATTCAACTCCCCCTTCCTGAGCTAGTTTAGTCAGAAGTGCTTCCTCTTCTATGTCAGAATCCGGAGTAGCGCCAGGTGGTGGCGGTGTGACCATACGGTCATCAGGGTTCAATGGACGTGGTGGTGGAACCGGTGGCGGAACTTGATCAGGAACTATATTGCGAGCAGGCACAAGTCCATGTCGAGCGTTATTAGGCCTAAAATCGGCCTAAGGCATGTAACCGTACATTTTGACATTTTGTACGTGTTATACAATGCAATAAGAGAGTTATACGGAGCCCGAGCGTGATAGCTGTTGCCAAGGCAAAGAACTTAACAATAATACTCGGCGAGCCGTGAAGGTATGCCCACAAGCGTAGCCTAGAGCCAAGCTAGCAAGGATACCTGGGCTGCCCAGAGATGTAACACTAGATTGTCAATCTAGTTATACCCAAGAGTGTATACTCTCTAAACTACAGGACATCTCGAAGCGGGATAAGTACTAAGCCAACGCGTTACTAAAGGGAAGGAATTATGAGGGAAGGCATCCCTCGCACTAAGACCCCCAACGAGCTATGTTAAGATGTGGACTTTACAGTCTGTAACAATGGACCAGAACAATCCCAAGGAAACTGTAGAGGTCTATTTGCGGTACCGGTCGTAACCGTGAAGACGGTAGAAACATGCTTAGCGGTCCTATGGAAAGCTACGCGCCGGGATATCCTTGGCAAATTGAAACATTTGATCTTAGAAATCATACATGGGAGGTCTTATCTGTTAAAGCTGACTATCGGGAATCACTTGTACATACTCAGCGCAGTTGCTCGAGACTATCATAAGTGGTGTTGTTGGAAAGCTAAACAAGAAGCCTTCTCGAGAGAATGTTAATCACACTCAGGATGGACAGAACTATCTGAGGAATAGAATGAAACTCACCCAAGGGAAACTGGGCGGCGAGTGATCATGAAGCATAAAGGTACTCCTGACCCCGGAGAATTGTGGAGTAATCGGAGAAACCTCGCTCGGATCAAAACACCTTAAAACTATGTTAATCCTCACGAAATCATATTTTAACTCTGATATATACCCAAGAATGGACTATTTCTTTATTGTGTGTACCATATATAGGCTGGAGTTTCCTTTCCAAGCCAGATTCCTCTGTTCCACTCTCTTTCCGTCTCTCTCTGTATCTGTTTCATCTATTTTTTGTATTAAACTCCCTCTACTCAGTATATAAGCCAGACATATTTATTCAATAAGACAAGTTACTTGCCACCTCCCCTGTACGAGATTGGTTGTGTTCCTTCACCTCAAGGTTTCTTGCCCTCAACTTGACTGCTAAGACCAGTGCTCCGTAGAACGTCCCCTCGGGACTAGTAGCGTGACGCCTCCTGACTTGGTTATCTTTAGAAAGTAATAAACTTCAAGAAGTTACTTACCACCTCAGTGTTTGAGATTGGTTGTGGTTTCTTCACCTCAGAGGATCTTTCCCTCGATTTATATGTTAGGAAGTGAGCTCTGTAGAACATCCTTGGGACTAGTAGTGTGACGCTTCTCTACTTGATTACAAGTTGGTTGTTAGTTTCTTCACCTAGTAAGTAGCTGGTCACCTCTCTACATGTTCCCGTGGAGAAGTGTTAGTTGCTTCACGAAGTTGTTAGCCAGTCTTGATGCTTTACTGCAGAGTGACTGATAGTTTCTTCAAGGAGTTTGATTTACTGTCATATTACTTGCTTGGCGGAATTTGGCCTGTAATAGAATTTCACAAACTTCCTTTGGCCCACTTGAGAATCTGATCGAGTCTTGAGCATGTGAGTTCCCTCGAACTCCAGATCAACCATAAATCTAGTTGCTTCCTTAGAGGGGACGGTTTCTAGTAAGGAATTATTTGGATCCAGAGTGAGGGTTCCTTAGTCAACTTCCCTGTGAAGTTAGGCGAGCCACTAAGATTGTGGTACAAGTTCCTAGTGATTAAGTTCACTCACAATATCGTAGCTTGGCCAGAGTTTGGTTGAGGACTTTACGGCGTCACAGCAGCTAGTGCCAGAGTTTGCCTAGGAGAATCTTAGTTTCGTTGTATTGGTTTTGGTTTTGATTATTTGGTTTTGGACACATACACATTATTGGTTCTGGTTTGGTTATATTGATTCGGACATCCAATGTTCCCTCGTACATATGTACACCAGCTAGGCTTCCCTCGACTCAGTTCTAAGAGTTGTCCAAGCCTAGTTACCCATGTTAACGCAACGGTCTTGAACCTGGAGCAACCGCGTGCATACCTCCGATACTATCAAACTTTCCCTCAGGGAATCTCTGACAACCTGCCCTCGCTCCCTTACATATCGATAGTCTGGTTAGGCGCGGTGGTGAAGTTTTTTGTTAGGTTGTTTTATAGCACCTTTCACACACCTACATGTAAATACCCAAATAGCGTGTCCAAAGCGCTCAGCACATTCTTCACAATCAGCTTGTCGGCTCCAAGTGCCAGGTGTGGGTATCATGCCAGGGCGCAAGGGTGCACGGCGTTCTCTAGTGGGGTTCACATGTTTCCATGCTTCAACATCTTTGGGACAGTAGCTGAATGGATTAGGATGGAAGCAGGTGGTGAAGGGTCTCTTGATTGAGGTGGAGGGGTGGGTGATTGAGATGGTACCGGAGGATTGGGATTTGGAGCATCATCACCAGGCAGATCTGGATCTGGGCCAGCTGGTGGACTATGTGGTCCATCATCCGGTTCAGTAAACAGTTGTGGTTGATCTTCCGGAAATTCCGGATCAAATGGAATGTCTGCACCATTACCATTTGAAGGTTGCGAAGGTTTCACAGGCGTGGGGGCAACAGGTATAGCAGGTTTTACTCCAGAATCAGATTCGGATTTGCACTGTGGAAACCATTTCTCATAGAAAGTTGCTTGTGCAGCATGCACTATGGAGTTATCGCTACGCATGAATAGATATCCTTTGCTTCCTTGGTCATATCCAATGAAAGTCATCGCTTCAGAGTGTGGAGATTGTTTATTTTTTTTGCTTGTCAATAGGAATAAAGACATAAGCGCCACAGCCAAAGGTTCTGAAGTACAAGACATCAGGCTTCTTTTTGAGAAAACCTTCAATTGGTGTCTTCCAGTTCAATTGACTGATTGGTGTGCGGTTGTACACATGTACTCCTGTGGAATATCAAAATTGCCACCAGGATTCCAGGCAGCATGCATGGTGTCGCATGGCTTCAGATTTTTCCATGAGTGTACAGTTGATACGTTCCGCTCTACCATTCTGTTGATGAACATAAGGTTTGGACATTTGAATATCAATACCCTCAGACTTGAGAAAGGAAGGGAATTCCTTTGAGATAAGTTCCCCCCCTCGATCAATGCGGAAACGCACAAGTTTGCATCCAGTTTGTTTTTCAGCCCAAGATTTGAAATCCTTGAAGGCTTGAAACGCTTCTGATTTTTGTCGCAGCATGATCAAAGTAGCATGAGAAGAGCAGTCATCCAGCAGAGTGATCACAAATTTAAATTTATGATAAGAGATGGTTGGAATTTCAACCAAATCTGCATGAATTAAGTCCATAGGATTGGATGCTTGTTTCTTGGATTTAGGATATGCTTTGGAGGCAGCCTTTCCATGGAGATTCTTTATCTGGTATCGACAACTTAGGTACTTGTCCACTGACATTTCCAGGAGCATTGCGTAATACAACATCGCCGGGATGTGCAAAACGGTTATGCCAGGTGTTAAAATCATTAGGAGATGATATCATGCCTATCTCTGATTTCACTACATCGGCCTTTAGCCAGTGAATATTATCCCTGTCATTATTGGGATATAAGGTCATGATTATTGAGTCATCATCCGTCTTACGAATAACTGATTTCTCAATGTTAATAGTTGTGTAGCAACCCTGTTGATTTAATAAACCAACAGATAGAAGTCGGTGTGTGCAATGCGGTTGGTAAAACACTGGGTGTAACTTAGTCGTGAGGATTTTTCCTTCGCCGTTGTCATACCTTATGTAGACTGTTCCGGCACCTTCAATAAAGGTTGACATTTGTTTGTCAGCAGTCTGGACAGGTATTGGATGTGTGAATTTTTTATAAGACACAAAGTCTTGCCAATAAGGGGTAAAATATCCAGATGCACCGGAATCAAGCAGCCATGTGTTAAATATCTGACTAAGGTTTTTATTTGCACCATGCACATCATTAGAAACCATTTTATTTAATTTACCCTCACTAGGAGGTACAAGAAGCATGGAGAATGTGATACATAAGGTCCATTTGGACTGTTCAATATTCCAGCATATTATTGAACATCTGTTGTAATGAGTGCAATTGGTCAGTGAATTTTTCCTTAAAACTATTAAGGGAAGCTTGCCAGAAAATAAGGCGGTTGTCCCAGACCCATACATTTCCTTGTAATCGTCAATGTCCAAGTCGACTTTGGTCTGAGGCCAGAGGTGATCAGAGAGATCAACCTCTACTTCCTCAATCTTCATACTGTCAAGGACGGAGCCATTTTTGTCAGAGGAAGAGGTTGTGTCGGATGCATTGTTGGAAGGTTTGCTGGCCGGGTAAGGGGCTCCCTTCTTAGTATCCTTCTTCTTCTTCTGATCATTCCAAGATGATTTGGAGTCAGATTGACGTTTTACGCCAGAGATGCGGGCCGCAAGTGAGGTAGCATTGGATTGGTGGCGGCGGTACTCGTCCTGAATGATTGGCATGATATTGGACAGAATAAGGAGGGCAACATCTCGAGAAAGGATTGTCATCGCAAGACTATCTCATTGGGTAGGAAGAGCGGCTAGGAGAATCATGGCTTTTACTGGTCTGGGAAGAATGAGACCAGAGCCATCAAGGCGGGAGAAGGTGGAGTTTAAAGATGCTAAGGCAAGAGTAGGGTTGTTTCTTCCATTGATTTGGAGGTTAATGGCTCTTTGAAGATGCCAAAGGTGCCGGCAGAGCCGGGTTTGCCATAGATCTTTTAATTTCATCCCAAGTCTCGCCAGATTCACCCTTTAGGACAGTAGCCCTGATGTCGTCAGGAAGTTGGAGGGCAATTAAGCCCATGGCTTGGTCATCAAGGCTGTCCCAGTCATCAATCTCTTTCTGCGCTGTGGGGTGGTCTATCACTTCTTCACCAGCTTGTAAGTGCCAGCAGCGATTCAGAGGCG
>JADNRY010000216.1:0-103681 GCA_015501585.1 Rhodocollybia butyracea
GCCACCACTATAACGCTACCCACCTTGACATCTCGATATCAGCACCCTCCCAGGAAATGTTTGGACATCGGTAGCGAGGCATGGTGAGGATCTGCTCATTGTTCCCCCGCTTCGGATACACTCTTCCACTTCCAAACCGACCATGATGAGATAATGCTGTTCATCGAAGCAGGGAACTCACTGCGGGTACGGCTGCAACATATGACTGACATGCCTAGTTTGGAGCAGGGAACATGTTTGCATTCTTTTTTCTGAGAGGCATCACAGCTACAGTTGTAATCCTACCCTCAGTACACACGCCACAATTGCCACCTCCACTTTCATCCAGCATCAGAGTCTCTGGTCTTACTGCCCGGTTGAGGCATGATTTCAGACTCGTATTTAGCAGCTAAAACTATGCCGTGAATGTCGACCTACCCATCCCCAGCCTCTCTCCTCGGTCCTTCCTTCTTCCCTTCTTCCATTTCTGGAGGGATGCCCATGATGGGTACATGCGCTCCAACAACCACAGTCACAACGCTATCCTCCTCGACCTGTCGCCCAGTTCTCAAGACCTCAATGTTACATTCAACGTTCAATGTTATCACATGTCCCCAATCCATTCAGATCGAATACTTGATATATTATCGATTATCAGCACCTTCTTGAGTGTTTCTTGTCCTACGGATTTTTATGTAGGCCCGTTTTCATGGTTTGTTGTGATTCCTCTGCGGTCGTTGTCCCGATTCCACCGAAAAAAAACTCGGTATCCAGAGGGCCTGCTAGAGGAAGTCTTAGGGGAGGGACAGGCAGTGTGGATAGTAGTTGAGGTCATTGTCAAGTTGATAGTAGATGGAATAAGGGAACGCCAGATGATAGAAGTGGTCGGAGTAGTCAGAATGGAGGGAGCGAGGGGGAGAGTCGGCATTCATATATTCATATGTGAGCACTCAGGCTCTTTTCTTTCATTCCCTTCATCACTCCTTCTCTTCCTCTTTGGAGATCATATCCCTAATCCTTCCTTTCTCAATATCTTCTCGTCTCAGACTAGCGCGACCCATGGACAAGAATACCCTACCCATACGTCCCCACTCCCGATACACCCTTCCAATTCAAAACCAACTATGATGAGATATCGCCATTCATGCACATGCAGGATATTGATACGCGGAAACCGCTGCTGAATGCGCCTGAAGAAAATGAATCATGTGTTTGGCGAGAGGTGAGCGAGGAAGGCAGAGAACGTGTTCACATCAAGCACTCTCTAGCACTCCTAGTCTTTGTGTTCGGCGCCTCTGGTTCAAATCAGGGCAACCTTCTCGAGCCTGTACTAGTACGTAGTAGCATTATGATAATTATCATATAACAATTATTTGATGTATTTTGGCGTACTGGGCGATTATTCTAATTTTTAGGGATGTATAATGGGTATTTCCGCTCAGAAACCGATGATGAGCACAAGCGCGCCTCGATAAGCGCCCAGAACATTTTACTTTCCTACCATCAAACGGTCCCTCGCCATGCTGCTCATTGAACTCCCCGACGATGTCCTATTCAATATCGTTAGGGCACCAGACGTATTCTCAGTTCGAAAAGTACGTTGTTCATGCTTTGTCAAATATTCAAAGTCAATTCAACAAGTGGCGCAGACCTGTAAACACCTCCTACTGTTGAAACTAGATTACCGCTTATGAGTCGTATCTAATCAGTAATGTGAGTCGACTAGACGCACTTGCTATACGATCGATGAACTGTCGATATATGCTATGTTGAAACTCACCCTCAAACACTAGACGCAGCCTCTACGCAGGTTCGTATAGATGTAGTCAATTATGCCATTCGCTATTAGTCTTATGATACATAGCTTGTACGCTGCCTTGCAGTACCTATGAACAATACCTATAGAATTACCATATGGACTCCATCTTCTAGGGTACATTATGCACATGTATTTGCACTATGTTTAGCAGTACGACTCAAGTAGACTCATACATTGTTATAGGGTTTATTATATTCTGTAGTATAAATACTGTAGATATTTTCCTGTAACAATAACCAAGAATCCTACTATTCGTCTGGACACTTGTTCTGCTCTCAACAAGCACTCTTAACTCCTGTAAACACCCTTACACTCTAAGGTGAGTATGCTGTCGACCTTGTGTTGACTGACCGCTGTTTCTACAGGTTATGGGCCCCGGATCGCTTCAACACATGTTGTGCCCTCCATTGTGCTTACTGCACTTGGTTAGACAGTGTTCAATGAACGTCCAACGCTCATTCCTGGAGTGTACAAAGTTCGCGTGTTGTGCATAGCTGGTCATGGTACATGGTAACATTCATGGATCGCATTTCTCTCCATTCCTGCATTGTTCAAAAATATACATGACTTTGCACACTGACACACACATGTATTTACATAGGCACCCGATGATCAAACGAACTGTTTAAGGGCTTTGCTGTGATGGCATTCCCTTTAGGGTTTTATTCCCTGCCAGGTAGACTTGGGGTCACCGCTATAATAGCCATAAAAGCGTTCATGTGCATCCGCTGGCAAACTGCGAACGATCATTGGGTTCTTGGCCTTCGTAGAATAATTGTACATACACATTACCTACCTGCTGCTTGCCTTAAGTTCTTCACATGCTGAAGGGATACTGTTCGATTGTGCTGCAAAGGACATCTGAACGTTGACTAAACGCATATTCTTGGCATTCAGTTACCCTATTTGTGTTCCGATCAACTTAAGTGACTGAGTCCGAATTGGAATGATCGGATCAGTGGATGGAAAATGGATGGATAATTATATGCGATCAACACTGAAAACACTTGTCACGGGTTTCTGACTCTGTTGTTGTGATCTGAGTTCATAACTTGTGGAAGCACGTCACTGACTGTTGCTCTACTTTTTCTAGAACCTTATCAAAACATGTCTCTCTCAAACCTCTCTAGTGTTCCTCTCCTCAATGGGGCTAACTACCCCTCCTGGTCCAGTTCAATGACAGCGCTCCTTAGAGCCTCTCGTTGTTGGTCTGTTACAAGTGGACGAATCCCTCGCCCCAAACCAACATTCCGCAAGGCAAGCGCCTCTGAAGTTGCTGCTGGCACTTACAAGGCTAATGAAGATGTCGAGACCACTACTGCTGAACGGCAGAAAGAGATTGAAGACTGGGACAGTCTTGACGACCAAGCCATGGGCTTAATTGCCCTCCGACTTCCTGATGACATCAGGGCTACTGTCCTAAAGACTGAATCTGGCGAAACATGGGACGAAATCAAAAAGATCTATGGCAAACCCGGCTCTGCCGGCACTTTTGGCATCTTCAAAGAGGCCATTAACTTCCAAATCGACGGAAGAAACGACCCTACTCTTGCCCTAGCATCTTTAAACTCCACCTTCTCCCGCCTTGATGGCTCTGGTCTCATTCTTCCTGAACCGGTAAAAGCTATGATTCTCTTGGCCGCCTTACCTACTCAATGGGATAGTCTTGCAATGACAATCCTTTCTCGAGATGCTACTCTTCTTACTCCGTCCAACATCATGCCGATCATTCAGGACGAGTACCGCCGCCGCCAATCCAACGCTACCTCTCTCGCGGCCCGCATCTCCGGCGTCAAACGTCAATCTGACTCCAAGTCTTCTTGGAATGATCAGAAAAAGAAGAAGGACACTAAGAAGGGAGCGCCTTACCCGGCAAGCAAACCTTCCAATGACTCGTCCTCTTCTTCCGACAAAGACAAAAAGACACGCCGCGGAAAGAAAGGAGGAAAAGGCAAAGAAAAGGCTCATGAATCGGCTGAAGTGGAGACTTCCAATGTCTCTAATTTCGCCACCTGCCTTGCCTCGCGCATTAACAACAGCTTCCTCCGTGAAGCCTCCCACGACTCTGTCCTTGACAGGATGAAGATCGAGGAAGTAGAGGTTGATCTCTCTGATCACCTTTGGCCTCAGACCAAACTGGAAATGGACATTGACGAGGAAATGTATGGCTCTGGAGACGAGCGCCTTATTTTCTGGCAAGCTTCCCTTAATAGTTTTAAGGAAAAATTCACTAACCAATTGCACTCATTACAACAGATGTTCAATAATATGGCTGGAATCTCGAACGGTCCAAATGGACCTTATGTATCACATTCTCCACGCTTCATGAACTCTGTACCTCCTAGTGAGGGTAAATTAAATAAAATGGTTTCTAATGATGTGCATGGTGCGAATAAGAACCTTAGTCAGATATTTAACACATGGCTACTTGATTCTGGTGCATCTGGATATTTTACCCCTTATCGGCAAGACTTTGTGTCTTATAAAAAATTCACACATCCGATACCTGTCCAGACTGCTGACGAACGTACGTCAACCTTTATTGAAGGTGCCGGAACAGTCTACATAAGGCATGACAACGGCGAAGGAAAAATCCTCACGACTAAGTTACACCCAGTGTTTTACCAACCGCATTGCACACACCGACTTTTATCTGTTGGTTTATTAAATCGACAGGGTTGTTACACAACTATTAACGTTGAAAAATCGGTTATTCGTAAGACGGACGATGACTCAACAATCATGACCTTATATCCCAATAACGATAAGGATAATATTCACTGGCTAAAGGCCGATGTAGTGAAATCCGAAATAGGCATGATATCATCTCCTAATGATTTTAACACCTGGCATAACCGTTTTGCACATCCCGGTGATGTCGTATTACGCAATGCTCCTGGAAATGTCAACGGACTACCTAAGTTGTCGATACCAGATAAAGAATCTCCATGCAAAGGTTGCGCGCTTGGAAAGGCTGCCTCCAAAGCATATCCTAAGTCCGAGAAACGAGCATCCAACCCTATGGATTTAATTCACGCAGATTTGGTTGAAATTCCAACCGTCTCTTATCATAAATTTAAATTTGTGATCACTCTGCTGGATGACTGCTCTTCTCATGCTACTTCGATCATGCTGCGACAAAAATCAGAAGCGTTTCAAGCCTTCAAGGATTTCAAATCTTGGGCTGAAAAACAAACTGGACGCAAACTTGTGCGTTTCCGCATTGATCGAGGGGGAGAACTTATCTCAAAGGAATTTACTTCCTTTCTCAAGTCTGAGGGTATTGATATTCAAATGTCCAAACCTTATGTTCATCAACAGAATGGTAGAGCGGAACGTATCAACCGTACACTCATGGAAAAATCTGAAGCCATGCGACACCATGCATGCTGCCCGGAGTCCTGGTGGCAATTTTCATATTCCACAGGAGTACATGTGTACAACCGCACACCGATCCGTCGATTGAACTGGAAGACACCAATTGAAGGTTTTCTCAAAAAGAAACCTGATGTCTCGTACTTCAGAACCTTTG
The DNA here is from genome assembly GCA_015501585.1 of Rhodocollybia butyracea. NCBI lineage: Eukaryota > Fungi > Basidiomycota > Agaricomycetes > Agaricales > Omphalotaceae > Rhodocollybia > Rhodocollybia butyracea. The sequence continues at coordinate 5,331 of JADNRY010000216.1, forward strand.
GCTGTGGCGCTTATGTCTTTATTCCTATTGACAAGCGAAAAAATAAACAATCCCCACACTCTGAAGCGATGACTTTCATTGGATATGACCAAGGAAGCAAAGGATATCTATTCATGCGTAGCGATAATTCCGTAGTGCATGCTGCACAAGCAACTTTCTATGAGAAATGGTTTCCACGGTGCAAATCCGAATCTGATTCTGGAGTAAAACCCGCTATACCTGTTGCCCCCACGCCTGTGAAACCTTCGCAACCTTCAAATGGTAATGGTGCAGACATTCCATTTGATCCGGAATTCCCGGAAAATCAACCACAACCGTTTACTGAACCGGAAAATGGACCGCACAGTCCACCAGCTGGCCCAGATCCAGATCTGCCTGGTGATGATGATGCTCCAAATCCCAATCCTCCGGTACCATCTCGATCACCCACCCCTCCACCTCAAGCAAGAGACCCTTCACCACCTGCTCCCGATCCTAATCCATTCAGCTACCGTCCCGAAGGCGTTGAAGCATGGAAACGTGTGAACCCCACTAGAGAACGCCGTGCACCCTTGCGCCCTGGCATGATACCCACGCCTGGCACTTGGAGCCGACAAGCTGATCGTGAAGAACGTGCTGAGCGCTTTGGACACGCTAGACGTGGACTTGTGCCTGCTCGCAATATAGTTCCTGATCAAGTTCCGCCACCGGTTCCACCACCACGTCCATTGAATCCTGATGACCGCATGGTCACACCGCCACCTCCAGGCGCTACTCCGGATTCTGACATAGAAGAGGAAGCACTTCTGACTAAACTAGCTCAGGAAGGGGGAGTTGAATTACAAAAATACCTTCTTTCGCAAGCAATCTCCGATTCCCTAGAAGAATCATCTTTTATCACAGATCTTGACAGTGAAATGATACCGGCTAAACACGAAGCCGCTAGGAATAATCCTGATAATTGGATTTCTCCAACATCATATCATCATTTACCATCTGCTGAAAGAAAGAAATGGGATCAAGCATGCAAAGATGAGATCGATGGTTTGAAGAAACGAAATGTCTTTGAAGTAGTTGATCTACCAAAAGGTTGCAAACCTATCCGTTGTCGATGGGTTTTTACTAAAAAATCTGACGGTCGCTATAAAGCCCGACTCGTAGCAAAAGGTTTTTCACAAGTAGAAGGTGTGGATTATAATGAGTTGTTCTCACCGGTTGCCCGGTTTGAAACTGTATGAACTCTCCTAGCTTTAGCCGCATTAGAGGACTGGGAAATCCAGGCTCTTGACGTCAAACAGGCTTTTCTTTATGGCAAGCTAGATGAAGAGATCTACATGGAACAACCTAAAGACTTCATTAAAGAAGGCACACCGAAAGTATGGCGGTTACATCGTGCATTATACGGACTGAAACAAGCTAGCTTATCCTGGTGGAAGGAATGTAACGCCTCCATGGGAAAATTGGGATTTAAGCGCTGCTCTTCAGATGCTGGTGTATACGTCTTTAAATCAAATGGCAAAACCGTAACTGCCATCATCTATGTTGATGACGCACTCTTTCTTGGCAAGGACAAAGATCTTGTTCTTAAAAAGAAAAACGAGTTTATGAAATTATGGGAATGTCGTGATCTAGGAGAACCAACTGAGTTCCTTGGAATGCGGATTACACGGGATCGTTCCAAACGTGTCTTAACACTTGACCAACAACCTTATCTTCGAAAGGTCATAGAACGTTTTGGACTGACTAATGCCAAAGCCACCCCAACCCCATTACCTTCATCCTGGGTTCCTCGTGCAAACACTGGTCGTGTAGATGCCAAACTTAGACAACGCTTCCAAAGCGTAATTGGATCTTTATTGTATCTGATGCTAGGCACCCGACCCGACATTGCTTATGCCGTTATAAAACTCTCACAGTATTCGGCGAATCCAAACCCAGACCACCTGGCCAAAGCACTTTACATTGTGCGCTACTTAATTGGGACTTCTACTTACGTACTTGTCTTTGATGGTAGATCTGACCATGGCTTCTTAGCCTATTGTGATTCTGACTGGGCATCAGATCCAGATGATCGAAAATCCCATACTGGGATGATTATCAAACTTGCCACAGGTCCAATCTGCTGGACTTCTCACAAACAGAAAACAGTTGCTCTTTCATCGACTGAAGCTGAATACATGGCTTTATCTGATTCGTGTAGACAACTTATGTGGCTCAAGTCTCTCTTTTCTGAGATTGGAATTACTATCGCTGTATTGCCCTTATGTGGTGATAATCAAGGATCAATCTTTCTGGGATCTAATCCTGTACAAGAAAGAAGAACCAAGCATATTGATATACGATATCATTATATCAGAGAACGCATCGAATCAAAAGAAATAGAACTCTTCTATGTTCCTACTGATGATAATGTTGCAGATCTTCTCACAAAGAACCTTGCACTTGTCAAATTTCAGAAATTCCGTAACAGTCTTGGAATTCTCTTTAATTGATTCGCTATAGACTGTGCAATATGTCTATAAACTATAATGCCGTTTAAAGTCGATAAAAATTATACTTCTTAGCTACAATTCTTAGCGAGGGGGAGTGTTGAAACTAGATTACCGCTTATGAGTCGTATCTAATCAGTAATGTGAGTCGACTAGACGCACTTGCTATACGATCGATGAACTGTCGATATATGCTATGTTGAAACTCACCCTCAAACACTAGACGCAGCCTCTACGCAGGTTCGTATAGATGTAGTCAATTATGCCATTCGCTATTAGTCTTATGATACATAGCTTGTACGCTGCCTTGCAGTACCTATGAACAATACCTATAGAATTACCATACGGACTCCATCTTCTAGGGTACATTATGCACATGTATATGCACTATGTTTAGCAGTACGACTCAAGTAGACTCATACATTGTTATAGGGTTTATTATATTCTGTAGTATAAATACTGTAGATATTTTCCTGTAACAATAACCAAGAATCCTACTATTCGTCTGGACACTTGTTCTGCTCTCAACAAGCACTCTTAACTCCTGTAAACACCCTTACACTCTAAGGTGAGTATGCTGTCGACCTTGTGTTGACTGACCGCTGTTTCTACACCTACCAATCACAATGGATCGACACCTCTGGACTGAATCCTATAAATGCTGCAAAGACAACTTTCTGCCGGTCATTGACTTGGCTTCACAAACCCTCGGCGATCTCGAACGTGTTTTGCTGCGCTCTTATCGATTGAATACCCTCTGGGTAAACCCTCATGCCAATCCAGTTCCCAAAAAGGTTTTGTTACTCGATACGAGTGCCCGCGGCATGGGCCATTAGCATTTACCGTAACCCCGCCGTAACCCGCCGTAACGGTCACGGCAGGGTTACGGCAAATGTTTTCAGGGTTACGGTACTTTCTTTGAGGGTCACGGCACTTTATAAGTCCTGTAATATATGTTGCCGATCTGGAGTTTTGTGTACATCTATTGTATGCTTCTCTCGTATTTTTATATGGTACAAGCCATTGGCATACCTATTTATACAACTCTTTCAAACAATTAGTACTATGATAAATCACAGTAAAGTAATGATAATGTACCAAAAGTCGTGGCAGGGCTATGTAAATATACTACACGGTAAATACACTAAAGGTCACGGCAGGGTTACGGTATATGTTGTAAAGGTCACGGTAAACATACTAAAGGTCACGGCAGGGTTACGGTACATGTTGTCAAGGTCACGGCACTTCTTGTAAAGGTCACGGTAAATATACTAAAGGTCACAGCTGGGTTACGGTAAATGTTGTAAGGGTCACGGCACATTCGAAAAAGGTCACGGTAAAGATACAAGGTCATGGCTGGGTTACGGTAAATGTTGTAAAGGTCACGGCACTTTCGAAAAAGGTCACGGTAAATATACCAAAGGTTACGGCGGGCCCGTTACGGTAAATGTTGTAAAGGTCACTGTGAGCGATAGGTCCAGAAGGGATAATAAGCAAAAGCTTATCAGACAGAATTTAGGGGGCGCGGAAACGGGGGGCGCAAACGATCCCTTTATTGGAAGTACGGTAGTCAATATAAATAGTAAAGTAATAACAAATACAGTAAGACACGGGGTGGCGGGTATCATGCCGGTGGTGCTACTTGAGCCCGAAACAACCGTCGTCGGACCGGCGATCCGTTCTCAACAGTCACGGCACTTAGAAAAAAAAGGTTACGGCGGGGTTACGGCAAATGTTGTAAAGGTCACGGCACTTAGGAAAAATGTTATGGTACATGCATTGGAGGTTATGAGATATATCTTTCGGACAGTCCGTAGGTATATATAGAAACTGGTCTCATCAGTGAGCTTGGCTGGAGGCAAAACTGAAGCTTCCAGTGAATTGTGGGCATACTTTTATATGAGTGTTTGCTAATTATCCGGCTCTGCAGCCCGCATATTGTATTCTGTACCCTGCAGCCAGCATGTACTAGTGTGTGTATGTCAATTTGAAATGGTGGCCCCAAGCCGGGACTAGCCTTGTTTTGTACTTATGTTTGTCTTATAGTGGAAAAGGGCGCCCCATCCTAACGACCTCTCCCGAGTCTTCACCTTTCTGAGCGATATACCACAATTGATAATAGATATCAATAAGCACTATCACTAATCAAACAAAGTCTGTACAAGGTCACGGCAAATCAACTGAAGGTCACGGTAAATATACGAAAGGTAACTGTGGGGTGACGGCGGGGTGACGGTAGGGTGATGGTAGGGTGACGGTAGGGTGACGGCAGGGTGACGGCAGGGTTACGGCCATGAGTTACGGCTGGGTTACGGCTGGGGGTTACGGTAAATGTGCTATGCCCCCCCCCCCCCCGCGGCATAAATCCGGCTGAGATACAACGTATCGAAATCTATCAAGGTCGCTATCTTGTTCTCCATAGTCCTTGGGTGATCCTTGTGTTTGACCTTAAGACAAAGGAGAGATCTTCAGATATGAGGCCCCCACGGAGTGGCGGCTTATATCCTTAGATTTAGACACTGGTGCCAGCAGATTATTTAACGGTGACGCTGATTTTTTCCTCCCATTTCGGACTTACAACTCAACGTAAGCCCTGTTTGTTTTGTTCCCAGCGCTGTCTAATTTCCAGCTTCCACTAGCCACACAATGTTGCTGTTAAAAATCAGTCCTTCCGGAGCTATCTCTCTCAGTGATTGTTCAATTTTGGGGACAATTAAGGATAAATTTTACTGGTCCGGTAATACGCTTGCCATTATAAAAGATGGTATGACAGGAAACATACGAGTCGTAGACTTGTCTTCAGAAACAGTCCATCCTATTTATTCTGAATTCACGCCGGTACGTGTAGCCATTCCCTATACTTATGTTATCAAGGATTCATAAACCTATCCCCAAATTATAGGATAATGATTCGCTTTTCCCAATCTTCCTACCAGGAGGATATTTTCTTCTGGTGTCCGCTACTTTACTCCGCCTTTCAGACCCTCTTGGTAACTATCGTCTTGAACTGTATCGCCTACCTGGCCATCCCGTAGGGACACCGCTTCTGCCAACTCATGAAGGTAGTTTTTCTCTCGATGATTTGGAAGACCCTTTCAGGATGGTACACTCATATGTTGCCCTGAACGACCGCTCAGAATTGACTGGGCATGTTTGGCTCTCCATGAACCGATGAGCGGGCTGAACCCTCATCCAAATCATACTTCACGCAGACGGGTACCTGACTTTTATCTATGGTTCCTCTCATCTCGAATCTCTTGCAGATAGGCAGTTCTGTACTTCCGAATCCTCTCATCGCCCATCTCTCGGAGGTGGTTGGCAGTTCAGTGCAAGTTACGTTGCCTCTCATTTCAAAGTTCCCGCAGATACGCAGTTCACTGTGCATCCCCAGGGAAAAAACCCAAGGTATTATCACTGAACGGAGCGGACAGTATGGGAGAACAGTGTACTTGAGACTATTTCATAGTCCCCCTCCTGCCGACCCGAGACAGGCCCGCGTCCCGCCCGCTCAACCTACACTCCGCATCCGAGTCGGTACCCGCATTGGTGGATGGCCTGGATATTGGGCACAAGTCTGATGTTCCTCAGGGCTTCCTTTGTTACCACCAGTGGGAATGGAATAGATGTTATGGATCTGGTTCCTTAGTTGGGAGGGAGTGTTTGCTTGGAAAATTGGGTATAGGTTATGACTACGTTCAATATACCCTAGTTGCTTGATGAAATGTACTTGTTGCAATCTGATCATAATCGAAGCAAAGATGGTCAGCCATGTCCCGCCCGTGAAGTTGTGTCATTGCCTCAGATGTCTAGAAGCCCTCCCCTCGACACTGGCCCAGAAGCCCAGTATCTCCTAGTGCGAGATGTCACGGTCGGCACCCATCTAACTTCTGAGTGGTCACTCATTTGCAAGTTGATGTTTATTACTTGGTTTACTAAGTAGGCATTTTCTTTGAATATGGAAGAGGATAAGCTACTGAATCTCGAAAGAGGCCGGTATGATCACAAGAGGCTGTTGGAGGCGCTTGAAATAGCAACAGGGGTTGTGGGAGTAGTCGAAGTGAAGGGAGCAAGATGGAGATCCGGCGTGTTCAGATGTAAGTATTCTTTTCTTGAGTACTCCATCACTCTTTGGATCACTAACCTGTCCTTTCTTCACTTCCCCACCGATTTGGGATTCCCAAAAAGCCCTCCCCATACCCATAACCACAGCCATCGCTCCCCTGCCCCCGATAAACTCTTCCTATTTCAAGTTGACCATGACGAGACATCGCTGGTCATACAATGATATCGTTACACGGAACCCTCTGTGGGTATGCCTGAAGAAGATGAATGTGTTCGGCCAGTAGGGAACACGTGCACATTCTTCTCTGATGATTTTTGTTTTGGGTGCTGTGATTGATTGCAGTGCCTAACCGCTACTCTCCACCAGCTCCTCCACCATCCCTCTGGCTGGGGCCCCGGCAGTTCCTAAATGGGACCACGTAGGTTATACTACCACTATCACCACCTCTCGAATCAGTTGGTGTTAAGTGCCTTGGTTATAGATATTGGAATTTTTTGTTAGTAATTATTGTATAATTATCATTCAATTGGCGTATCATTCTAATTTCAAGGGATGTATCTTAGCTATACTGCAAAGAGTTATGATTCCACTCCGAAACCGATCATGAGCACAAGCGCGTGGGATAAGCGCCCAAAACTTTCTGCTTCCTACCGTCATATCGCCCCTTGTCATGCTGCTCATCGAACTTCCTGGTGACGTTTTGCTCAATATCATCAAGTTTTTGAGCGCACCGGATATATTCTCGGTTAGAAAAGTGAGTTTTCATTCATGCACATGCTTTGTCAAATATGAAAGTCAAATCGACGAATGGCGCAGACTTGTAAACAATTTTTTGCAATCACGATGGATCGACACGTCTGGACTACATCCTATAAATTCTGCGAGGACGACTTTATGCCGGTCGTTGATCTGGCTTCTCAGACCGTTGGTGATCTCGAACGTGTTTTGCTGCGCTCTTATCGATTGAATACCCTCTGGGTAACCTCTTATGCGAACCCAGTTTGCAAAAAGATTTGGTCAATTGATTTGAGTGCGCGTGGCATACATCCGGTTGAGATAGAAGGTGTCGAGATCTATCAAGGCCGCTATCTTGTTCTCCATAGTGCTAAGGTTGTCCTTGTGTTTGACCTCAAGACCAAGGAGGAGATCTTTAGATATGATGCGCCCAAGGATCAGTATCTCAAGTTCTTATGTTCGGCTACTGGTGCCAGCAGGATATCCAATGACTACGCCGATTTTTACCTCCCATTTTCAAGTTGGACTTCGAACTCAACGTAAGCTTATTTTATTTTGTCTTGCTCCCTGCGTTGTCTCATTTCCAGCGTCCACTAGCCGGATAATGTCGCTTTTTAAAATCACTACTTCCGGAGCTGTCTCTGTCAGTGACTGCCCTATTTTGAACACAATTGAAGATCAAGTTTACTGGTCCGGAAACACGCTTGCTATTTTAAAGCGTGGTACAACAGGACGCATACAAGCCGTAGATTTGTCCTCGGAAACAGTCCATTCTATTCATTATGCGTTCACGCCAGTGGTACGTGTCATTTTCATATCAGTCACTACCAAGGTTTGTAAATCGAGCCCCCAAATTTTAGAATAATAACCTCTTAACCTCTTCGTTCTTCCCAATCTTCCTACCGGAAGGATATGTTCTTCTATGGTTCGTTTCTTATGACCAACCATCAGACTGTGACCACCACTTTGAGTTGTATCGCGTATCTGGTCATACTGTAGGCACGCCTCTTCTGCCAACCCATCGAGGTCATTTTCTTTGTGGTGTAGTATCGGACCCTCTCAGGCTCGTAACCTCACATATCGCTCTGAACGACCGCTTGGAGTTGACTGGGCATATCTGGCTCATCATGAACCAACCAGACGGCCCACGTCTTGTGCAAATCAAACTTCAAACTGATGGGTCCCTGACTTTTGTAGTAGGCTCCCCTCGTCTCAAATTCCTCGCGGATATGCAGTTCACTGTACATCCCTGTGGAAAAACGCAAGGCATCACCATGGAACAGAGCGCTGACTTGTTGAAAAAGCCACACTTGGAACTACACCATGTTTCTGCGAACTCGGAACAACTACAAGTTCGCATCGGTGCTCGTTTGGGGGTGAATGACGCGGGGAGGCACGAATCAGATGTTTTTCAGGGATTCCTTGTTACCGTTGGGAAGAAAATAGATATTGTGGATCTGGTTCCTTAGCTGGGAGGAAGTATCTGCTTGGAAGATTAGGCACTGTATGGCCATCTTCGATATGTACCCTAGTTGCTTGATGAGTGATCATAATCAAAATCAAAAAATGACAAGCCATGTCCAGTCTGTGCAGTTGTATCATGGCTCGGCCCTCGACACTGACCCTGAAGCTCAGTATCTCCTGCGACATGTCTGCATCCTTCTTAAGTTCTGAGTCATTTGCTGGTCATAAGTTGCAAGTTGCTATTTACTAAGGAGGCTTTTTTTTTTGGCTTTTTTTTAAAAATAGTGGCGTGTTGAGAGTTGTATTAGCCGTTGCTACTCTCATTAGTACTAAGGATAAATCACTGGATTTGAGAGAGGTGGTACGACCACAAGGCGTTGATGCTGGCGCTTGAGCATGTCCGAGGAAGAAGTTGGAAATGATGCCTCAGCTCTAGTTCGCACTACTACTATGATGCAAGAGTAGCCCAAGAACTTTGGGGTTTATCTATCAAAGCCCGCAAGTGACCAATTACTGAGCATCGCTAGCATACGCCACGATAAGCGCTCAGAGTTTACTACTTACTCCTATCACCATCTCACTGTCATGTCGTTGCTCATTGAACTCCCCAACGATGTTCTGTTCAACATCTTCAAGCTTTTACGGCCACCAGACATATTCTCAGTTCAAAAAGTGAGTTACTATCCATGCTTTGTCAAATGCATAAGTTGAAATAATTTGACGGGTGGCACAGACTTGTAAACGCTTCCTAGCAATCACGATGGATCGCTATCTCTGGACTAGCGCATACAAATGCTCTGAAGATGACTTTCTGCCGGTCATTGACCCAGATTCCCAAACCGTCGGCAAAGTCGAACGTATTTTGCTCCGTTCTTATCGACTGGATACCCTCTGGACCACCCCTTCTGCGAAACCTGTTACAAGACGATTTGGTCAATTGACCTCAAGGCCTATGGCATCGACTCTCTGGAGCTTCAGCGGTCCGAAATCTATCAAGGTCGCTATTTCATTATCTGGCATTCGCGGGTAATCCTTGTCCTTGATCTCCAGACCAAGCATGTTGTCTTCAGATACGATGTGCCTGACGACGCGTGTCTCTTGTTGACCTTTGCCCAGAGCAGAATAGCCAAGGACAGCCGCGTTCACTCGTTATTCTGGAATACCCAGTCGAGGTGAGTTCGTGGATTTTCCCCCCTTCAAATTTCCTTAATTCCCGACCCACACGGCAGGACAATGTCATCGCTTCATATCAATCCTCTAGGAGATGTAACTGTCGGCGATCTCTCGTTTTTGGACATCGACAATGAGATGTACTTGTCTGGGGATGAGTTTGCCGTTGTAGCGCAACCAACCTTCCGAGCCGTTCATATTCCATCACAGGCCGTTTATCCTATCCACTCTACATCTGGCATGCCAGTGGTATGTGCTATTCATTCTCATATTTGTTACCCGTAAACGTTATCAAAATTCAGGATAATAACAATTCAGCCCCAATCTTTCTACCAGGAGGATATGTTCTCTTCCATACTGGTTTCTTCCATGAACTCTCCGACCATCACTTCCAAATTTATCGCCTCTCTTGCCACACTTCTGCATGGACGCCCCTTCTACCAACTCATCAAGGTCATTTTGGTTGCGCCGCTGCCAGTTTACTATCTTCGGATATCTCCTTGAACAGCTTCTCCGAGTCGACTGGACGTATATGGCTCCTTGTGGACACACAAAAGGAGCAACATATACTGTGCATTACAGTTCGCACCGGCGGGCGCCTGGATTTTTCGGTGGTCTCCCGTCTTGATATGCCCATGGAATTGAATTTACTTGTGCATCCTCGAGGAAAGAGTCGAGGTGTTGCCTTGCCAAAGGATGGGCCAGAGCTGTGCTGGCGCTGGGAGCTATCTCTTGTTTCTATGGACTTGAGAGAGCCATTCATTCGCATCGGTCCCCAATTAGAGATAGATTACATGGATGTCCTTGCAGTGGATGGTTCCCGGGGTTTCTTGGTCACCATTGACGGTGTTGCGGATAGGATAGATGTAATCGATATGGTTTCCTAGTTTGGAATACTGTCAGTATTCCAAACTATACTGTCACTATATACTTGGAAACTTGGGATCTTGCTTGATGAAACATTAAGCAATCTGATCATGATTCGATCGACGGTGTAACGAACCGTGGTCCCCGCAAGTGACTAATCGCTGAAGCGCGCGCTGCTCAGAGTTTACTACTCCTATCACCCATGTTGCTGCTTGTCGAACTCCCCGAAGACGTTCTGTTCAATATCGTCAGATTTTTGCAGCCAGGAGACATATTTTCAATTCGCAAAGTGAGTTACCAGTTAACCTTTCGGCCGCATATATGTGGGCTGATCTTTCGACGCGACTGGTACAGACATGTAAATGCCTCCTAGCAATCACGAAGTACCGACATGTCTGGGTTACAGCCTATAAATCCTGTGAAGACGACTTTCTGCCTGTCGTTGACCTGGCTTCTCAGACCATCGATGATCTGCAACGCGTTTTGCTGCGTTATCATCAGCTGGAAACCCTCTGGACGACCCCGTCCGCGAAACCATGCCGCAAAAAGTTCTGGTCGATCGATGCGGCTGCCTATGGCATAGTTCCGAGGGACACAGATGTTGCGGAGGTTTATCAAGGCCACTATCTCGTTCTCCGCAGTGATCAGGCAATCCTTGTATTCGACCTCCGGACCAAGGATGCGATCTTTAGATATGACGCGCCGGAGGATACACGTCTTAGATTTTTGGATTCGGAACTCGGAGTCGGTGCCACCAGAATATTTAACAACGATACTGATTTTTGCCTTCTGTTCTGTTTTACGTACTCAAAGTAGGCCGTTTGTTTTTTTTCGTCCCAGCTTTCTCTAATTTCCAGCTTACAGGACAGTGTCGTTGTTCCGTATCAGTCCTTTAGGGGTTATCTCTGTCCGTGATTGCCCAAAGTTGCCCCTCTCGGGTAAGATCCACTGGGCCGGCACTATGTGGGCCATTGTAGTAAAAAGTGATACGAAACAAAGACCAAGTGGCATGAAAGCTGTACACCTCCCATCGCAAACAGTTTTTCCCATTCATTCTGAATTCGAGATAGTGGTAACGTCGCTTTATTCATTTCCAGCCTTTGTTACTAAAACCTAGTCTCCAACTCAGGCCAATAAGGACATCCTCTGGTGGTATCCAATATTCTTACCAGGAGGATATGTGCTTCGGTGGTTTTCATCTATTGAACAATCTTCGCCCCATCATTTCGAACTGTACCACCTATCCTGTCGGACTCCAGGGAAGCCCCTTTTGCCGACCCATCGAGGTCATTATGTCTGCAGTAACTGGTCATTTCGGCTCTTATGCTCGGAGATTTCTCTGAACGCCCGCTCCGAAATAACTGGGCATATATGGCTCCTCAAGAGCCTCGGCGCAACGCCACAACCAGTGTGCATCACACTTCACGCCGGCGGGGACATGAGTTTTTCGGTCGCTCCCAGTCTCTCCTCGCTGTATACTCTAGACTTGACTGCGCATGCACAAGGAAAAAGTCGGGGGATCGGCTTACCCCACTTTGACAGCGAGTCTGGGGAGAAGCAGCACTGGACACTATGGCATTTCTCTATGGACTTGGGCAAGTTAGTCATTCAAAATGGTGCTCAATGGGATGTGCATACCATGCCAGGTAGGCACCTGGCTTTCCATCGAGGCTTCATGATCAATATCGGGGAGAAAATTAAAATAGATCTTATGGACGAGGTCTACGGCTTGTGGTATTCCTCATGTCTGACGACGGTCCTCTCTCCGACCGAGGGCTTTCTATCGAACCTTGTTACCTAAACATTCAAACAACTCAGATTATTAGCGTTCTCTGGCTAGGTTAGATTTTCTCTTTACTGCGGCTTTGAGTAAGTGATTCAGCAGCGACCAAAAAGTGTGATAGTTACAGGGAAACGTGTTTCTTAAACGACTTTTACATATTCATCAATAGGCCAGTCGCGCCGCCGTAGTTTGTGAAAATAGGGAATCGGAGTGGACAAAGGAGTCGGATAGGAAATGAAGAAGACTAGAGCCAGGGAGCTCTCGTATAGTCGGACCTTTATATACCTCCATACCGCAGCAGAATTGGGAACGAGGATTTCCTCTATCGCCCGGTCATCCCATCCAGCCATGATCCCTACTCTTGCATCATTGCCTTGGTGTAACACCAGCTCCGTCCCTCAAAATGGCTACCTTATACTCCGCTAGCAGACGACGAATACTGAGTACTGAGTACTAAGTACTAAGTACTAATGCCCAAACAACGACGATGACGACGAATATTGCTTGCTCGGTAGGACGGGCAGTCGGGCAGTCGAGGACTGCGATTATTGAAGTAGTTGCGGTAGTTATCGTTGCCAGGGCCTGCGCCTCCGAACCTGTCTTAGTCGTTGTGAGACTTGGAGGAACGGGATTCTTCAGTAATCTACTGCGTTGGTAGCAACCATAGGAGGGGATCTCGATCATTAGGTGCTCATATACATAGCGCTCATTGGAAAAGCAAGATTAGGCCAGTCATATCGCATAACAAGGAGCTGCTGGAGACTCGGAATCGCATGAGCTCTTGAAAAAGCCTTCGGGCTTTTATCTCAATAGGCGTATTTGCATTTGGGACTTTGGGAGAGTTGAAGATGACATAGACCGAAAGGGGATTGTGCGTTACGCTGTCTGGCACAAACAAGAGAGATTAATGCACCGAGGAGGTAAGATTGACCTGAAGCAAAAGCGCGAGAACTTTCAGCCTTTTATCGACTTGTTAGTGATTCAGTCCTCGACGAGAAAGCTCTGTTTACGCACCTATTTATCCACTAAAGCCAAATTGAGCATGCTTTCCGAACGTCATTAGACTTAGAACTCTCGAGCTTGGTTCCACATGGCCCACAAGATCTGTGCCTTCTAGTCATTTCTTGAGTCTGGCGTGTATAGCTGGACTAGGTGATGTTTTCTGCCGGAGTATATCATGCCGACAGAAATGCTTTTCATGCAGCTGCACTGCAACAGCCCGCAGATCGATATAGCTGTATTAACGTCGGTTGACTATCTGACCCGTCGTCAAGCCTCTTTTGAGTTCGAGCTCCGTGCTATCGGTCTGTTTTTGAAGCGGTAGGAATGAGAAACGAGTTCTATGGTAGTTCTATGAGGCTGGCAGCGACGACGACGAGTTGACGACGAGCGTGAAGAAAAGTGGAAAAATTTGTCATCCACCTATACTCGGACGGTCAAAGCTAGACATCGTGGCGTTGATTCAGTAAGCAGAAACTTGCCTATTACAGAGATGTAAGAGGATAGATAATGACGGTACACTCAGGTAAGTTAAACGAGCTTTCATATATTCGTCAAAAGGAGTAGACACGGCTGCTAACTTATGCTCCTATCTATGCTCCTCTGTGTCTGTGCGGACTGCAGGTTGACTAGGACTAGCAACATGGCGAGCCCAGTCACCGGTGCTAATCATCTATCAACTCCCAGTCACCAATAAGCATCTCATCGCCGCCGGTGCCAGAGCGGTTACAAAAGATAGGCCCGTCCAGAGTAAAGTTAGACATCGGGACGCTCTCTCCTACCCGCTGCGGCTCGGAGTGAGTCCCGGTTACTTGAGTATCATGCGTCTCATCACACAGTATTTCAGGATCCGACTCGGGCTCAACGATGTCATCACAGTGGGATTTTGCGCACCTGAGGGTATTGTTCATCGAGTGAGCGGAAAAGTTGGGAATCCCCGAAGGGATTACTTACGAATCGTCCTCCTTAGTAGACGCTGCAGCCTCCGAGTCAGAGGTTTTGCAAGACAAGGAGACATCCGGATGCTTTCGGATTATGGTAACAACCTCGGAAGCTTGAGTAGTGCGGACAGGGTCGAGGGGTCTCAGATCATCGCCACTACCAGGGAGTGAGGCATTCGAGCTACCAGCTGTAGCAGGAGCTGCTACGTCACTGTCGCTATCAGGCTCAGGGTCGGATGGAGAGACACTGCCACTCTGAGTTACTTCGTGAACTTGAGAGTACTGCGTGCTGAAGTTATTTATTTATTTATTTCATTTTGATAAGCTGTGTAGAGAAGCTGTAAAAGTATCACTCACGAATTTTTCCGGCGTGCATGCCTAGATGACGGGCTCACAAACCTGAGGAACCTATTGCCGTGAGGCCGTGACAGAGTAAAGCTGCACGTTTATAGTAAGTAGAACTCAAGCGCTGAGCTGGAGTAGCGCATCCTCACCTGTTATACACTGGAGGTGGGCCTCGAAAGATCCGGGATGTCATCAGGATCTGCGTCCTCTTGGTGGTTCTCAGTCGACTCGCTTCCAGAACCGTGGGCATAAAAGGAACAGGTTCATTCGTGCTGCGATTCAATGGATGAGTATGGGTGGGAGACCAAATAACTTTGCTCCTGGCTGGCAACTCACACTACTGTGCCATTTGGATGTATATATACGTTCTGGAAGCGGGTATTGTGGACGCTAAAGTTTGAGGCGTTGGCAAAAAAAGACATGTATGCGCTAGGAATGAATTTTGGGTGAAGCAAGTAACGAGAAGTATTGGGAAAATTTACCGGTGATTTATATATGGGCGGTACAAGGGAGCTTAGCCACACGAAGCCTTCCATCTCTCCATTCATCTCGAGTCAGAGACGCCAGATTCAGCTTCCGGGCCAACTTGGAACCCCGACAACGAGGTGTATCATAGCCAATTCGTACAAATAGATTTAGAAGCACATCAATGCCTTGAGCAACGAAACGCACGTCCGAATCAACAGCATGTCTTGGTTCAGGGTGGTTCTACAACATTGGAATGAGTGCTGTAGCGAGAGGACATTTATTTATTTGAGGACAATATCAGCAGCGCTTACAATTAAACATGAGGAATGGAGGCCTACTCCCGAACACCCAGGTGTATTTATGCACAAGAACGGTTCTATCCACGTCACTTGTGAGCTCTATAACTCATTCCAACTCCAACATATCCTCAGAGGCTATGCGGATGTCTCAAGCTGTTAACTTACTCACGCAATCACTGAATGCTTCTTGGCCTTCACAACGATGAAGGTGTCGTCAGTTAACGGCAAACAGCATAACTCCATTCAATCAGAGTAACAAAGCAGCACTTCTAGCAAACTTTTAGAAGCATTCCTTAAGGATTCTTCCCATCGGAACCGCACAAATCTACCGCCCGCTTGAGGCCAGTGATTCCGTGGGAATCGAGATCCGATGAAATTGTGGCGGTACTTTCTGCGTGGAAATCACATGTTCAAGTCCAACCGAACGAGTAGACAATTGCCACTGGGACCGCAAAGCAAACGGCGGAGAACAACGATCCAAAGCAGGCTAACAGTCCATTTACAAAAATTCACAGTGAAGGGGCCGGTGGGCTCGGTATTGGTTTATAGCAGTGCCTGAGACAAATTAAGTAGACACAGAAACTGGAGAGCGTTTCTTTACGCACAAATTCGCTTAAACGGCTACCATTCAAGAGACCAATAACTCTCTCCCGTGCCTGCCTCAACTCACCGGAGCTCGACGTACATATAAAAGTGTCTAGAAACGGGGCCACAGTAACGAGATGAGCGGTTAGTCGGTCAATTCATAATCCAGTATGGATACTCGATTGAGCGCTTATTAACGGCGCTTGAAGCTCATCAATCAACTCCCATCGCACCCATCGCACCATCGCAATGAACAGTCAAAATAGAAGAGAAACCAGGACGACGGTATAACAGCAACACTACTAAACACTCCCGAGACAAGAGCATGAGCCGGTTATGAGCCCAGGACTACTCTACAACTATAACCCTACAGCGGCCAGTAATTTGGAGAACACCGGGGTACCATGACCAGTCAACGGGTCCCAGCCTTCGATGGCTGTGAATGCAGTCTATTTCAAGTGTTAGTACGTCCTGGCAGTTATCCTGCTGAAAGCTCTACTGACCGCATTGCTTGGACAAGTAAACCCGACGTTCTTGCCTATCGTGATCGACGTGAATGCGTTAGAGCCAGCAGTGGAATAGAGGAAAGGATTGAGGAATCCGAGAACGGGCTTTCCGGCCGCGACGAGCCGATCATTCAAGAGTGCAACTACACTTGCGAAACTAGGCGCAGATGCGCTGGTCCCTCCGACGAGTCCGACTTCACCTGGAGAGGAACAACGGTTAATTGTTTTAATGTGGTTGCTTGACTTATTTATGCAGAATGTCCTCACCCGCGTTTACGACCTCAAAGTTCCATCCCTGCATTGCCACGTCGGGGTAGCCTCGTCCATTGGAATTGAATATCCCCGGGAATTTAGGAGGAAGTGTCGACAAGAATTCCTTGACGGCTGCATCTTGGAAAGAAGGTCGAGAGAATACGTTACTGAATCCGCCACCAGTAAAATTGATAGCTCGTTCAGGCTCTATACCAATCGTTGCTCCAACGCCGGTGACAAATGGGCATGTCGAAGGAAAGGTAGGGATAAATGTGTTGTTAGGACATTGGCTGATGGTGTCGTGGTGTCCGCGGACGCCCTAGTACGTGTGTTAGTTGAAGAAAGCAAGATCAAGTTGATTGAACATACGCCGTCACCGGACGAATTTATTACTGTGATTCCACGAGCGCCGAGTGCCATGTATTCATTGCAAATCTGGCTGTTGAGTCATCATGCTCAGAGAGGTTAACGAGGGGTACACGAACTGACTTACACAGCGAGGGATGGTGTGAACTGGAACTCGTTATCGCTATAGGACGAGGTCATAGCATGGGGGGATTATCAACACCATCGAGGAACGTAGCTGTATCCAAGACGGCAGTAGGGAAATCTTCGTTCCCATTCGAGAAGAACGTAATCGGTACACCCAATGCGATGCCAACGGTGTATTGGATGTCCAGATTGGCTTCTGTGCCCGCATCGGCTGCACCCTGAGTATTTTCCCCACCATCAATGGTCTCTAGAGCGAAAGTAGTTGATGGGCTCTCGAGAGGCTGGAACTGGGATATAAACGACTATTTGCCACTTTCAATGTCAGCAGCAAGTATAGAAGAAAGAAGTAAACCGATATTAGATCACCTGTAGATCGGCAACCTGAGCGAATTCTCCGTCGTAACCATTCACTTGGAGTTTATTGGATTTTTGGGTAGCCGGGGTGGTAGGAATGCCATAAAGATCCTCCAGACAAGCTGGAGTTATAGTGGAATTGCAATCCGGATTGATTTTGGCATCGCCGATTGAGGTCCAGTGCAGCTGGGAATTAGGATCGATACCCGGAATAGTGAACGTTGTTGTAGGATGTGCTGTATTGACATGGCCAACGAGCTCGGATGGGAAAGAAAAGGATAAGGTTCGGACGATCTGGCGATTAGAGGAGGTGTGGGTGAAGACTGTGAATTCGGCATCCAGAAGTTCGTTTGCTTGGGAAATCGGAACTGTAATGGCGACCCATTCTTCATTCGGAGATATAGTTGTTGTTGTGATGCTGTTTGCCGTCGCCCAAGCAGACACAGCAGCAACGGTCTGAGCACTAGGTTGAACAAAGGCTTTGACCTAGAAGGTGGGTTACTAGAAAGCGTTTGACTACATGAGGATTTCCTACCTCCTCTTTCGTCAGCCATTGCCCATACTCAGTGCTAGTTGGATCACTGATACTCAAAAGCTTTTGCTCCAGGCCAGTCATATTACTCGATGTCAAAGCAAGGCGAATAGTGATTGGATCGTCAGCGGGAGCAGGACCGTTAGCGATAAATCCGTCCGGCACACTGTCTCTGCTGTGCTGCAAGACCATGGCAGCAGAACATAGCGAAACGATGCTCGAGATGACGAAAGCCGATTTGAGCTGAAGATGGGGAACATGGCGAAGGGAAAGGGCCACTTGACATGATTGAGTGGTATCTTGCCTTTTAGGCAGAACCTTGAGTAGACCACCCGACCAAGGATGTTATTTTTACATGTGTATCATTGCTAGTGAGCTTGTGGGGACTCCGTTCGGCACGAGTATGGATCAACTATAATCATTCATAATATGGCGTCGAATTGACACAACCCCTCGTGAGAGAGATACGAGAAACGTCTCCGAAAATGCGTAGCGGATTGATA
This sequence comes from Rhodocollybia butyracea, assembly GCA_015501585.1. Classification (NCBI taxonomy): domain Eukaryota; kingdom Fungi; phylum Basidiomycota; class Agaricomycetes; order Agaricales; family Omphalotaceae; genus Rhodocollybia; species Rhodocollybia butyracea. The sequence continues at coordinate 24,157 of JADNRY010000216.1, forward strand.
CGTCTGGAAACTAAACTTGACTCCGAATTGGAAAAGTATGCGTCCATGTTTGCAGTGCATGCACAAAAAGAAAGCCCTCGATACTGAAGCCAGGTATCGCGTTAGTGAGAGATTTATGGAGATGGTAGGTATCAAAGCCGCGTGTAATCGCCGTACCTAATCTCTGATGTATTCATACGAGGGTCCTATAAAAGATCTATAGGCTCTCAAGTCCAACTTTACTTTCACACCTATATAATTAGATAAATCGATCAGCTGTGCAAAGAAAGATTTGCAGAACAAAACTGTACATTGATGATCGATTCACACACCACTGTCAGTTTGAAGGTGTTCAATGTTCCAAGATCCCAGAAACTATCTCTTAGGGGTTTTCAAAAATTGCCCGTACAAATTTTTCAAAACACCCTTTGAAATTCAGACCAACTTGTCCTGCTTGGAAGGCGAGAAATACGAGACCCCAACTCTTAACGTGAACACTTGGTTGCCGCACCTCTCGATCTCCTTGAAAGACTGCCATTTAGCCAAGACAGAACTATATCAGGCCTATTGAGAAGACCGTAATATTAATTTATTTATCAACAACTTGTTTCACTCGTGTCCTGTGATATTGATATACTACTAGTTTTCCAAGTTTTCCAAGTTGGCGCGAGCGGCCAGAGTCCCTCACAAGTCGAGCCATCGTTCCGTCAGCTAGCCTTTTTGCTGATGATGTGCAAACAATTTTCTCACGCTAGCTTAGCATACCTAAATTGAGTCCAGGAAACTTGGATCACTGTATGTATAACCGCCATTTCAACCCAAGCTTGGTCAAGCGACGACCTTGTCCTATTCCTCCTGCGGGATCACAAAATGCTTGATAATTTCGGCGCCCAATGCGAATAATTCGGCTGTAGCACCCGTTTGAGGGTACATCTTCTTCAAGAGAAACCGCGTGTCATCGGTGGTAATCCGCACGTCGCCCTGGGTTGGCCTTGGATGATAAATTGCCAGAAATCTCTGATTAGGGTCCCCGCTGGGATGTGCGTCATGTATGTTGGAAGCTACCAAAGCATATATGAGGAACACAAAAAAATCAGGTTCAAGGGCAAGCACTCACTGGCACGTGCACCACGTATACCTGTCCACCCAAAACATGGGTTCTCATCTGTACAGGTTTGTGTGTTGGTTTCATGGCCCGAATAAAGCAGGCAATGCGGATCCCCCCCAAAGTTATATCCTTTGAACTGCGATATCTTACTGAGAACCGTTGCGGCATTTGGAAGATTTCCCGGATCACGTTGGTTATGGCCTGCTGGACCCCTGTATCACGGTTGGTTGACAATACCTGTCCTTGGAGGGTCATGAATGTCATGGTAGGTAGCTGCATGATAGGTGGGTACATGGTAGGTGGCTGTATGTAGGTACGTGTATGGTAGATCTGTTGGATTTGGGATTTGTCATTCCAAGCTCGTAATCTTACGTAGGTACAAAACTGTAGTCAGCGGATGCTTCTGCATCCGTTTGTCTCTCTCTTCTGACCGTCACGGAGAGGACAACCGGAAATACACTCGTTGCTGTCTGTTTACCCTCAGGAGCCTATCACAACAAGATCATCAGGAAAACCGCCTACATGGAATATTTGCTAATTTTGCCAAAGATCCTCAAAATTTGGAGAAATTATCAAAATTTCGGCGCTTTATCTCATTTCGCGGATTAGAAAAATTCCACAGTCCCCTTGCATTTTTGCAAAATTTCCCCGCAGTTTTTTGGCTTTTCCAACCTTTGCAGTTAATTGTAAGCATTATCTTAGTATATTCTTCACCAGTTTTAGGGATTCTCTAATCTTTCCAGTTAATTGGAAGCATTATCTTAGTATGTTTTTGATATCTTACTACTTCTTTGCCAAACTTATATTCAAATTGCTTTATGTTTTGAATATCACTCTTCAATGGTTCTTCTATCTTTGGCAACTTTGCCAGTAGTTTTCACCAGCAGAAATATTTCAAAATGTTCACATTAGATTTGCTACCATTACTACTATATCAGTGCGAAAAAGCTGTCTACTGCGGGATATGTATAACATGTTGAGAGATAACGAGGGGTATACGCATGAGGGCAGGCACATGCTGCAAAAATAAGCACTAGAAGGTAATCGAGGCAGCAGATGAAGATGAAACACTGTTTGTCGTGATTGCTGCGAGTCAAGATGGAGAACTATCTTGACTATCAGCTGCACCAGCAGTAGCAGTGCCGGTGCCCGATCCAGACGCTGCAGGTTGTGGCTGTACTGCGGTAGACGAAGTACCTTCATCCTCTGAGTTGTCGCCATTGAAGGCAGTCCAGTCGATAGCGTTATAAATTTGCTGGTTCGTCATGTTCTCAGGCACCCGCGAACCACTGGATTATAAAACATGAGCATTGCAACAGCACCAACCAGGCGAAAACCTACGAGGCATCAATGTAAAGGTTATGCATGAGCTTATGGTACTTCAAGATGCTCCTCTTCTTGATTTCATCAAGGATCCGGATTGCTAAGCACCAGACGTCATCAAGCTCCTTAGTGGGGAAGTTATCTTTGACTCCTGTACTATGATCTTGGAGGCAAGCATGGATCTGCACAAATGATAATACATCAGTCGGGGCAAAAAATAATAATGCGCACATACTGCAGTACTTGCAAGTGCGACCATTGCCTTTGGTATCTCAAGTTCATTCGGTTTTTCTGGATGACTGGACCGGAATTGGGATCTGTGTTTTGCAGCGATCTTTGCATAGTACCCAGAAGAGAAAAAGGCTTCCCGAATGAAATTGGCGAAGACAGGGTGCTGGAAAGGCTTCCCATTATCGGGCTTTGCATGTAATCAGTATAGAGTCATAGCATTGATAGCCGAAAAAACCAGCAACTGTGAACACACCTGGATACCTTTTGCGAGATCTTGAGGGTATAAATATGAGGCTGTACCAACCAAATTGCGGGCCTCGGCTTGGTCTGATTGGTTGGTAAAACCAAATGACTGAAGTACAGTGGAAGTGGGAGTCTTGAGCTCTTTTTGTTCAATCCCGATGCGCCCCGAAACCTCAGCAAAGGTGTCAGTTTCTTTCAACTAGGCAGGAATACTCTCGACTTACATAATTGACAATTGGTCTGATATACTGGTCATTATTGCCAAATTCCAATCACATGCAAATATCGGTTGAATCGACATTGTAGCCAAGGTCCTTGGCAGCTTCAGAAAGTGAAGCATGTGCGAGCTGCTTAATCGCTGGCCCAATGGGAGAGTATTGATGGTTAAAGAGCATATGAACTTGTCCCTGATTGATAGCTCTGTTGATTACCTCTCGCATGCCAGTCAACTGGTCAGATAGTGCAAGTGTGAAGCGGCAATTTTTTCCTGTGACCACGATATCAGAATGTTGCTTCCATTGGGTGTCTCGAGTGGCATCGCTGGAAGGGGTGTGGTTGCATGCGACCAGGGCACGAGATGATTGAGTGGTGACTTGAGGCCGCTGGGCGATAATAAGTGAGGGCACAACTCATGAGCAAATTCTTACCTCGTAGTCCAGCTTTTCATCTCGGCGCACCTTGTGGTTCAAGCTTGGGCCCTTTTTCTATATCTGCATTGAATATTTCTGCGAAGCAATAAAAGCCGCGGCAAACCTTGGCTTTTGGCCCATCCCCAATTTCGACTCCAGTAGATGGTGCTTGAGATGCATTGCTGCGTGCGACCGGAGCACAAGATGGTTGAGTGTTGACTTGAGGCCGCTGGGCGATAATAAGTATAGGCACAACTCATGAGCAAACTTTTACCTCACGGTCCAACTGTTCATTTCGGCGCGCCTTGGGTTTCAAGCTTGAGCCTATATCTGTGTTAGAGTATTTCTGCGAAACAAAAGCCGCGGCAAACCTTGGGTATTGGCTCATCCTCAATTTTGAGTCCAGCAGATGATGTGTTGGAAGATCGAGCGCTCAGGGCTGAAGCTAAAGAGTGAGATGACTGCGTGCTCTGAGCCGAAGCAACTGAGAGGGGTGGGCAGGTGCTCTGAGACAAAGTGACCGAGAGGGACCAAGTGACTTGGGTTGAAGTGCGAGATGCAGGTGGTCTCTGAGTGCTGCCTTGAGGTTGCTAAACAGTAATAAGCATAAGTACAAACTCAGAGTTGGTGCATACCCTGTTTGCCGGCTTGCTCTTCAAGCTCTGATTCCAACATGAGTATTACTTTGCGATACAAATTGAGGCAGACCTTGGGTTTTGATGCATCCACAACTTCAGCGGCAGTACTGTCAGGATACGATAATGACATTTGGTTGTCATTGTCGTCGTCTTTGTCATTGCAAGAGCGTGAAGCCCGGGCTGCGGCCAGGAGTCATCACGAGCAAAATTAATATCCAACAAATATACATACTTTGCAAAACTTGTTCTTCCTCCTGTTCTTCATCGCTGTTTTCTACAAGTTGTACACCCTAAAAACATCAGTTATCCTGATCGCAACAGGTTTTCTCAATGTACCTCCTCGTCCAAATAGCGAGATGCTGCAGCGTCACTTTCTCAGCCATCATCAAACATTTTGACATTGACATCACCATCCTGACCATTGCCTTTATATTTGTCCTCATCCTCCTCTCGCTGGGCCGTCTCCTGAGCTGTTGTCTTTGGCGCCTTCTTGGATCTCTTTGTTGGTGGAGGCAATTCTGAAAAGGAAGTAAGTGTTGAAAGTGGACGGCTGCAGAGAGATTAGCTTGCCCCTCGAGTCTGACTCTTCATCACTATCAGCATTGAAATCAACTCAATATTCTTCTGGAGGATGTGCTGCAAAAATTCATTGTAAGCTCATCCAAGAAACCCAATCACAGTTGTTTACTGACTTCCTTTTGTCTTCTGAGTAGGGACTTTGGCTTTGCGCTTTGGCACTTTTGTATTGGTGGAAACTACAGTGAAAGCGAATGTGGTAAATTGATACAAGGATAACAAATGCTGACACGTTACGTGTTTCATCATCTGAAGTCTTTCGCTTTCAGGTTGCTGGTGGTTAAGAAGCTTCTGGCACGCGACCTAATTGTGTCATTCTCCTATCAATGTTTTGTTGACCAGAATTCTGTTTGTCAAGGGTGGCAGGTTCTTCATTCCACAAGCTCCGACTCCACAAGCTCATGAAGTGGAACGAAATTTGCTAATAATAGATAGAAACAAGAGGATTAAAGGAGCACAAGTAATTAAAAGGAAAGTGGAGGAGAGGTGGTCGTCATATGAAAGAAGAAAGATATTGGAAATTGGAAATCATTGCTGACTGCCAAGCCGAATGCGGCAGTATAGAACCGATCACATCCAAAATGAACCAAAAATATGAGTCTCGTTCCGGTGCTCAAATCTTACATCTCGCAGCAGGGAATTAGTCTCTTGAAATTGGATTAGCTTTGTTAAAAATGTACTCATACTCTAACTGGTTCATGTTCTTTCTGTTCATGCTGCAAAATTAATCTACTGATGCTCTTGAAGCCAATTGGCAGTAAAGGTAAGGAAGGCAAGGTACTCAGAGTCATTGACCAGAATTTGAAGTCTTCGAAATGGAATGTGAGTCCAGCACACACACACAAACAATGCAGAAATGCTGCAACCTTTGCCCCTCCGGTTGCCTATAACTAAAGCAGTTTAACCATGTGTAGCATATGGGAGCAACACGGCACTCACCTTTGGCCTTTTTGGTGCAGGCTTCTGCGAATGCCAAATGCCAAATCAGTGTCATTCGAAGAGGAGAGATGCAAAGAGTTCACCTTGGCTTTTGCTTCATGTGGCACTTCTATGAAAGGCTGAAAAGTGCAAAGTAAGTTGAATGAAACATGGAAGAGTATCTGCGCAAATACAACACACCCGAGCTTCAGCGGTATTTGGAATTGACTTCCTGCAGGTGTCAATAATGTCGTCAATAACAGAAGTGGATATATGGACTGACCTGGGGCCTTGGGCGCCATCAGAAGCATATTGAGTCAGATCAGCTACCTTGGCGCTGACTGCAGACAGAGCCCTGACTGGCAGTGTTAGCTCACCACATTGATTGTTTCCGGTTCAATGAATAGACAAAGACAGGTCAACTGAAAAGACAAATTGAGTACAAGTGAGTAGTCATGCGCGGGCGGCGTTATTGAGTAACGTTTGCACCTTGTGTCTCGTCTTCACCCGCATTTCCAACTGCAACATCTTCAACTAACTCTACAATTTCCCCAGAGGTTGTGGAGCCTGAAACAATGGCAGTTTCTGCGATGGGAGTAGAAGCGCTGGGTTGAATTAATAAAAATCTGAGTTTGGAAGTAATTCAACTCACAGAAGACTATCGACCTGGTTTAGATGAAACACTAGTAAGAACAGACCTCTATGGGGTGTCGAATTGCTCACCTTTGCTTTTTGCCTGCCTTTCCCTAGTTTTACCTTCTTCAAAGGTGGTAGTGCAGAGTCAGAAATATTCTCGTGCAAAGCACTGCGTTTTTCACATGACCCAGTGCTGGTATCAGAGTTGCCTCTTTTCTTCGGAGCTTTTTTCTCGACAGAATTTTTGTGCCATGAGGGATATATGGTTGTAGCTAAATGCAGTGGTTTCCAGAAATCTTTGCAAAGGCCGAGTTTGGGATGTTCTGCAACCATTTTGGAGATGAAATGCAATCTGACATCATACTGCACTTGCCCCCAAGTAAGAGGGGCTTTCCCAAGGTCAAGATATTGTTTCAAGAGGGCCATTGCAGTTCTTTGCATGGCCCAAGCCTTGTGTCCATTGATGGGTGTGCCGCGGTCGGTTAAGACATATTTTGTGGCAACATTAATGCCATTAGATGCTTTTGACGCACCACAAGTAGGTTCACTAGACTCAGATTTGCCACCGCTCTTTTCATCGGTGTGGTGATACCAATTCGTGACTTGCGGGTAGTCGTTTGGGTCAAGTCAAATGGGTAACAAAGGTACAAAGAGATTTCCCAAACCTCCACTGGAGTTCTGCAGTGACTGGGCTAAAGTTTGGTATGCAGTTCTAGATCTCATTCAGGCCAAGTTAGTACCTAAAGCGATTTGCAAAACTTACTTCCATGTCTCTATTTCTGTTCTCAATGGATTAACTTGCACTTGAAGGTTCCAAATTTCATTGTTCAGATGCTGAACAATATCTGGATTTGGTCCAGGTGCATGTGCACATGCACTTTGTCCACTAAAAGAGCTTGGGATCTGAGGGTGACTGGGTGTTTGGTAAAGTGACTGCAATCCAGGTTGTACATTGGCACCTGGAACTGGTGGGCTCGCAAATAGAAAGGATGGTTGAGGAAGGCTGGATTCAAAGCCAAAATCCATTGCGAGAGTTAGAAGCAATAGCCCAGTATTGCGATATTAGGCCTAAAATCGGCCTAAGGCGTGTAACTGTACATTTTGACACTTTGTACATGTTATACAATGCAATAAGAGAGTTATATGGAGCCCGAGCGTGATAGCTGTTGCCGAGGCAAAGAACTTAACAATAAGACTCAGCGAGCCGTGAAGGTACGCCCACAAGCGTAGCCTAGAGCCAAGCTAGCAAGGATACCTGGGCTGCCTGGAGATGTAACGCTAGATCGTCAATCTAGTTATACCCAAGAGTGCATACTCTCTAAACTACAGGACATCTCGAAGCGGGATAAGTACTAAGCCAACGCGTTACTCAAGGGAAGGAATTATGAGGGAAGGCATCCCTCGCACTAAGACCCCCAACGAGCTATGTTAAGATGTGGACTTTACAGTCCGCAACAATGGACCAGAACAATCCCGAGGGAAACCGTAGAGGTCTATTCGCGGCACCGGTCGTAACCATGAGGACGGTAGAAACATACTTAGCGGTCCTACGGAAAGCTACGCGCCGGGATAGCCTTGGCAAATCGAAACATTTGATCTTAGAAATCATACACGGGAGGTCTTATCCGTTAAAGCTGACTATCGGGAATCACTTGTACATACTCAGCACAGTTGCTCGAGATTATCATAAGTGGTGTCATTGGAAAGCTAGATAACAGGCCTTCTCGAGAGAATGTTAATCACACTCAGGATGGACAGAACTATCCAAGGAATAGAATGAAACTCACCCAAGGGAAACCGGGCGGCGAGTGATCATGAAGCGCAAAGGTACTCCTGACCCCGGAGAATTGTGGAGTAATTGGAGAAACCTTGCTCGGATCAAAACACTCTAAAACTATGTTAATCCTCACGAAATCATATTTTACCTCTGATATATACCCAAGAATGGACTATTTCTTTATCGTGTGTACCATATATAGGCTGGAGTTTCCTTTCCGAGCCAGATTCCTCTGTTCCACTCTCTTTCCGTCTCTCTCCGTATCTGTTTCATCTATTTTTTGTATTAAACTCTCTCTACTCAGTATATAAGCCAGATATATTTATTCAATAAGACAAGTTTCTTGCCCTCGACTTGACTGCTAAGACCAGTGCTCCGTAGAACGTCCCCACGGGATCAGTAGCGTGACGCCTCCTGACTTGGTTATCTTAAGAACGTAATAAACTTCACGCGCTTCGCAAAGCCCATTTATATCTTGATCCAATTTAAGTGTGTAGAGTTCTCTCAAACTCCAGATCGACTCAAATCTAGTTGCTTCCTTAGAGGGGACGGCTTCTAGTAAGGGATTATTTGGCTCCAGAGTGAGGGTTCCTTAGTTGACTTCTTCACGAAGTTAGACAAGCCACTAAGATTGTGGTATGAGTTCCTAGTGATTAAGTTCACTCACAATATCGTAGCTTGGCCCAGAGTTTGGTCGAGGACTTTACAGCGTCACAGCAGCTAGTGCCAGAGTTTGCCTAGGGTTGTTGACAAACCTCGAGATTACTATTCTAGCTAGAGCCAGAGTTTGCCTAGGAGAATCTTAGTTTCGTTGTATTGGTTTTGGTTTTGGTTAATTGATTTGGACATACACACCTGGTTCCCTCGTACACTCGTACACCCCAACTAGGCTTCTCTCGACTTAGTTCTAAGAGTTGTCTAAGCTTAGTTACCCACGTTAGCGCTACAGTCTTGAACCTGGAGCAGTCGCGCACGTACATCCGATATTACAAGTCTTTCCCTCGGGGAATCTCTGACAACCCGCCCTCGCTCCCTTACATATCGATAGTCTGGTTAGGTGCGGTAGTGTTTTTGTTAGGTTGTTTTATAGCACCTTTCGCATACCTACACGTAAATACCCAAATAGCGAGTGGCACAGTAACAAGTTATTTTGCGGTCAGGTGACTTTGCTCTGCTCACTGGCACCAGGCGCATGCAATGAAACTCATATTCGATTGCTGAAACTGCGCCTGCAGAACCCTCATTGCTGGTCACTGTAGTAGCTGTCACTAATATTCAGAAAAGCATGCAATTCCAACATTGCACTACCACTACGAAGCAGTAGTATCAACAACAGAATGTATCTTGACTAGCAGTGAGTTATATTTATCTTTCCAGTGACTAGCATCTTGAGCAGAACCATCTAGTTGAACCTGCAAGCTATCCCTTTCGCGTTTTGCTTTCCCAAGTTCACCCATTAGTCGCTGTATCTCTAACTTGCCCTCATTCTCGACGTGGTAGAAAGTGCACGTTTCAATACCTCTCTCTTTGCGAACTTCGATGGCTGCCAGTTCCAGTTCCCGTACTCTGTTGGAAAGATCCTCGCATTCTCCTTCCAAACGGTTAAGATCGTCAACAGTAAGTGCGGTTTGGATGGGCAAAGAGGCCTTGGTAGCTGGGGGTTATTAGTGAATGAAGAAACAAACAACTTGCGACTACAAACCTCCATTGCCCCTCCCAATTTGTTGACCAGTTCCCAAAGCAGTATTAAAGGCGCTGCAGAAATGCTACAATTAGCAGTAAACGCTCAAGTGAACAAGTACACACTGGTTTTGTCTGCTTGCAGGCGCAGAAGCTCGAAGTGTGGCATTGGTGGGCACTAGAGTGAAATTAGAAACGCAGCACAAGAAGATAGAAAATAACTCACCAGAGTTGGCAGTGTCAGTTGGTTCTGGACCAATGTATTGCTCGAACCAAGCTTGGGATCCAACTTGAGAATCCTCAAAACCACTTTTGTAGTGCCTGCAACTAGATTCTAAAATAACATTTGGGTCAAACCAGAAGCCTGGTGCATGTTCGAAGCTGCTGGGTAGCCTTCTCTGCAGCAGAGCGAATTGGTGGTCGGTTTTCAGATGAAGAGAACACAGCGGAGTGGCGCTGTTTGCGGTGGGAGTCCATAAAAAAGATATATAGCAATACTTTCTATCTATAGCAAATACCATCAGGCCCGGCATTTGCAAGTGGAAATGAATATGTTCTCAGGCAAAGGAACCAAATATGGTTCAAAAAGAACGGATGCCAAATCACTAATTCTTGGTATCTTGTGTGTACAATCTCACCAACACAATATTGCAAGACTGCAAAATTCACATAGGCATTGCTCAGCGTCAAAGCACAAAAGATACAGAACAGTGAAACAAATGGTATTGAGATGCATGGTAAAGCAGGGGAATGGGATGTTTATACATGGGTACTAACAAGTGATTGATGCAGAGGCAAAGAGGGAGACTTGAGAACCCAGTCTGGATGTCAACACATCAAACTTTGTGAAGATTCTCCAGCTAGGTGCAAATGGATAATTCCCCAGAAGCAGTAAGCTCGCGGAAGGATGCACGCTCTTTGAATGAAATTTCAGACTGAGCGCGGAAAATAAGGGGAAGTTGGGAAGCGCCCTAGATTTGTCTTCCAAGTCAAACCACTCCTTGGACTGCAGGCGACCTATGCCGGCATCGGTGGCAGGGGTAACTGTTGGATATTCGGTCCGTGGTATATGGCCGCCGGTATGTACAGCTCCAATACCGAGTAGATATCAGACCCGAGTTCTTATCATTTGTTTTAACTTTTATTTCACTGATACGGATTTCTACTTATACTGTACGTATCGACGTTCCCTTCTTTTCCTCAGCCTTCATCACTTCTGGCTGAGGTATGTCTATTATACTTATGCTCTATGTCCATTATGCTCATACTGTACCTATAGCTTAGTTGTACATCGTACTAACGTGTCTCTTAGGTATGGTAATATGATTAAGCCTTCATCACTTCTGGCTGAGCTTAGTTGTACATTGTACTAACATGTCTCTTAGTTCCAACAGGTTATGGGCCCCGAGTCCGCCTGATACAGCCAGCCTTATAGTGATTACCGGAATCGAATCTTTTATCTTCTCTTCCTGCATAACCCTCGTCTCTATCGATGTCTACTACCCCTTCCGCTCCTACTACCCAACCTACTCAGACAACTTCGAGTACACAGACCACTATGACCGCGCCGACTATTCCGAGTGATTGGACCATCCCTAGTGGTGGAAATTCGCTCTTCCCTCGTGACACTAAGCTCAAAGGTGAAACAAATTTTTTGTCTTGGTCTGCCGTCTTCCTCGCTGGTGCTCGCACAGTAGGATGTCAGTCTATTTTGTCGTGCGCACTTGTTTGTCCTCCCGATACCGACACTAAGTATCTTATCTGGCAACGGATGGATTCTTATATGATGAACATGCTTCTCCAGTGTATCTCTGAGAGCATGGTCAGCATGGTAGAAGGTCTTACAAGCGCCGCCGCCTATAAACGACTTTCGGGTACTTATAGTCCTCAGGGTTCTGGTCTCATCATGACGTTCTTCTCCCGACTCACCCGCCAACTTCCGCTCCAGCATAGCTTTGATTCTTTGTCTGCCCATCTTCAGGGTTTCGAATCCGCTCTGCAGGATATCCGGAAAGCTGGGTACGTTGTGGAGGAAGGGTTTGCCTCTGCTATTCTTGTCACTACTCTCCCCAATGAGGAAGGTGCGACCGGGTCTTGGCACACCTGGATCCGCAGTTTCTCTCTCACCTCCAGCACTACTCTTGAGTCGACTGTCCAACAGATTTTAGGTTCTTACCGTTCAGCTCATCCTGACGAGAACTCTAATTCCGGCATGTCGAACGTAGAAGCCGCCGTCGCTGTGCTCGAACACTCCTATGCGGCCCGTTGACACACCGAATTACGCTGTATGCCGAAATTCAAGCGAAATGTCATCATTTAAAAGACCCCGTGAAACACGTCACGTCACTACCTAGGGTACGTTATGTATTAGACACTTTGAAGGTCCACTTCAGGTATCTAGTATGTAGAAACCCATTTGAAGGGAGATACACTATGTTTTAAGAGGCTACATTACTGTGCAAGGATGCATCGTTGACCCACAAACTCAAAATCAATCAAATTGATTTACCTAGATTGATTTAGGCTTGCCAGATCTAAGTCTATTCAATTAATACTACCTACTACAAAAAGTCCTATACAGGGATATACAAGACAGGATTAAAATAGATGAAGAGAGACGAATGAGGGCAAGCATAATGCGAACCCATATCCGTTTAAAGTAAGAGAATCGAAGCACTGGTTCCCTGGAACGAACCACAGAGAGAAACTAGACGATTAATGATGAATTAGGCGCCGGGGATCAAAGTGGCCCGGCGCCGGCAGTAAAAGAAAGGCGGGGCGCGTCCTAGCGACGTGCCTATAATAAAATTTATTCGGACCGACCTACGGGACGGTCCACATGTATACAAGTACCCGGTAGGACCCGGGAGGAGAAGAGAAAAGGGGAGATACGGAACGACGCCGCAAACTTGACCCGCGGGACGGACGGACCGCCCGGCGCTTAAAGCGCATCAGAGTCGAACCACTCATCGGGAATGCATCGTTCTTCCCTCCCCTCCGTTACTTATTAAATAAAAGATGTAGAAAAGGTGTAATATGGGTAGAGGACCCATGAGACAATGATATAGAGCCCTGGGGACAGTGTAGGAACCAGGAGAACACTTATAAGCTCAGTTATGGCTAACAAGGGCAACATGAGATTTATCTTCTTGGCTCTTGGCAAGCCAAGAGAGTCTTACCAACCCATGGTACCTTAATTAAGAAAATTTCAAGGACCTAGGAGTATAAAAAGGCAAGGAAATGAAGAGAAAAGCATTCTTTCTTACCCCCACCAGGTGTAGCAGCTCCTTATCAGGCTACTACTAAAAGATTGAATTGATATAAAGACTGGGACTTACAGAGAGAAATTGACAAGCAATTGAACTTGAGTAAAGAGACAGAAAGAGATTCAGTGTGAACTGAGTGCAGAGAAGTTAAGACAAAGACTTAGAAAGGACTTTGAATATTATTTTCAAACCACAGTTAGGCTGCAGTCAGAGCTCTGTCTGAGTTATAGGGACACCCTCTGGTCAGTTGTGACTTGTGTTAATTTGTGATTTTACCAAGGGACTTAGGAATAGTATTTGTTTGACAGCTCAGAGCTTGGGATCAGCTTAAATAAGTCTGTACTTTGAAAGGGAAGGCACTTAGTGAAATAACACTCAGTGTAGCAAGGAAGCACTTGAATAGATTGAAGTTCTAAATAAATATTATTTGGCTGAACTAAAAACCCGAACTGAGTAATAAGTTGTGTGTGTGTTTGGTGTGGTTGTGTAAGCCATTTCTAAGTTCACCCCAGTTTAGACCTCTCACCGTGGAGATTATTATTGTGTCAACTGCCACACTCCCGGTCACACCAAGGATTTTTGCCGTAAGCCCGGTGGTGGGAAACATGCTATGGAGGCTAAGGGAGGTAACAGAAAGGGGAAAAATAGGAAGAAGGGCAAAGAGAAAGCCCACCATGTGGAGAGTGGGGGAGGAGGTGAAACTGAGCAGTCTACCTCATCACATTTCGTAGAATCTTCTTCGGGCGCCAATATTATCGATTTCTCTGCTTACCCGGTGACCGAGACTTCTACAAATGTGAATTCCTCCCAGCCTATGTCTGAGTCAGTGTATCCAGCTGGTACTACTGCCGATAGGCCTCCCATCATTATCGACTCTGGTACTACATCTCACATTCATTCTGTTCGTGCCAACTTCACGTCTTTCCACCATCCGGCCATTTCTCAGAAGGTTACTGGATTTGGTCATGGTACTATGAAGATTGCAGGTCGAGGTATAGCCGTTTTTCTTGCGCATCGTCGCCATCGTCAACTTGTCTGTCTCAATCTGAAGGACACTGCTTTCGTTCCTGACTCCTCTCCTACCCTCATTTCCGTTTCCCGACTCGACGAAGCTAAGTGTTATACTGTCTTTGGCGCAGGGAAATGTGTAACATTCAGTAAGGATGATGCTGGTACTTTTATCCAGCGCCTTATTGATGAGGAGGATGTTGTTTTCACTGGAACGAAGGACGATTCTCGACTTTATCACCTTGACTCTGCTCCCTCCACCTCTGCGTTTACATCTTCCACCTCGGACAAACCTCCGCTTTACTCCAAACTGGTTCAGCTTCATAACAAGCTTGGGCATTTGAACTATCCCGCTTGTCGTGACTTGTACTGTTCGGGTACGCTTGAGGGGATGACCGTGAAACTTACAGCCTCAGAATTGGCTGCAGAACCCCCCATCTGTGACGCCTGCGCGCAGTGAAAGCTCACCCGTGCGCGCTTTCCTGAATCGAACTCTAGAGCTTCAGAGCCACTGGGCCTAGTTCACTCAGATCTTTGGGGACCAGCTCCGGTCTTGACCATGACCGGCATGGGGTATCTCATCACGTTTCTTGATGATTGCTCCCGTATGGCTTGGGGTTACTTGCTTCGCCGCAAGAGTGATGTTTTTACTGCTTTTAAGCAGTGGTTAGTTGAAGTAGAGAAGGTAACCGGCAAAAAGTTGAAGGTTTTCCGCACTGACAATGGTGGGGAATATATAACCAACGAGTGGCGCGATTGGATGAAGGAGCACGGTATCCGCTGGGAAAAGACCGCTCCTTACACTCCTGAACAGAACGGCCATTCTGAGCGCCTCAATCGTACAATTTTTGACCAGGTACGCACTATCCTTATTCACTCTCAACTTCCTCTCTCTATGTGGGGCTACGTTGTCTGGTACATTCTTAATATCCGTGCCCGGACTTATGCTAGTCCTCTACCCAAAGGGGAGACACCCTATCATCTCTGGTACAAGAAGCACCCTGACCGTCGAAAGGTGCATTCTTTTGGATGTAAAGTTTGGGTATACAACAACTCACAGGAGCATAAACTTGACGCTTGTGATACTCCTGGTATTTTTCTAGGTTTTGACAAGACTCGGGTGGCATACTATGTGTACACGCCAGGTAAAGGTGTACGTTCAGCAATCTCTGTGAAGTTTGATGACAACACTAATGGAGATGGACTTTTGAGCGCCGCGGGGGAGTCCTATGATTATTCGTCTCTCAAAAATCCTACTTATAAAGATGACGATGAGTTTTCCCCTATAACCGCTCCATCCGCTCTCCCACCTGACCCTCCTGTTCCTGTTCCTCCTGCTACTCCTCCACCTCGTGCCCCTTGTCCTGATCCCCGCATGCCTTCTGATGCTACACCTGCTAAGACTCGCTCTCGTGCGAGAGCAGAAGTCCAGCCACAGATTGATGAGGATATTCCTCCGCATGTTGAGCTTGATATGGATGATAGCGGGGATGAGGGGGAGATGCCCGAACTGGCTCATATCTTGAGTGGTGAAATTCCATTCAATGTTTTGCAGGCTCTCAACTCTCCCGATCATGCAGAGTGGGAAGCCGCTTGTCATTACGAGCTTAACCAGCTCTTGTAGACTGGGACTTACTCTCTCGTTCCACCACCTCCTGACCGTAAGGCCATTGGTACACGCTGGGTCTTTGCTATCAAGCGCAATGCCAACACTCAGGCCATTGAGGTCTACCGAGCTCGACTTGTAGCTCAGGGTTTTACCCAAATTCCGGGTATTGACTTTGTCGATGTCCACGCTCCGACTGCTCGTATTGAATCCATTTGTGGTATTGCAACTGTAGCGGCCATCCAGGATTGGGAAATTCATGTCATTGATGTGAAATCTGCTTATCTTAATAGCACCATCCCTGATGACCAGCCAACGTATGTGAAGCAACCGCCCGGATTTGCAGTCAGAGGAAAGGATTCGTGGGTTTGGAAGCTTAACAAGGCACTCTATGGACTTAAGCAGTCTGGTTTTCTCTGGTATGAGAAACTAAAAAGTGTTTTGGTTGAACTTGGCTTTCAGGTTTGCATTTCCGATCCTTGTGTCTTCTTTTGTCGTTCTTCCGATGGAATAATCATCATTGCAACTCACGTCGATGATCTAGCTCTCTTTGGTTCCTCCATTCTACAGATTATTCAATTCAAGGATGAGTTCCATACTCATTTTGATATCTTGGATAAGGGGGAGATCTCTCAATTTTTGGGTATGACTGTTACTCGTGATAGATCTGCTCGAACCATTTCCTTTTCCCAATGTTCCTACATCTTGTCTCTCATTTTGCGTTTCCGACTCGATGATGCTCACCCCGTTGGAACACCCATGGAAAAGACGGTATTGTCCAAAGCTGATTGTCCTTCTGATGATTCTCCTGAACAGAGAGAGATGCGCTTGGTGCCCTACGCTGAAGGTGTTGGTTCTCTCATGCACGCCTCCACTCAAACGCGCATACTCCCGGGAGACTTCAAACGGTTTAGCCATGAGGTTAGGGATATATTTGCCCATTAGAACACCGGGGTTGATATGCGCTATTAGGCCTAAAATTGGCCTAAGGCATGTAACCGTACATTTTGACACTTTGTACGTGTTATACAATGCAATAAGAGAGTTATACGGAGCCCAAGCGTGATAGCTGTTGCCGAGGCAAAGAACTTAACAATAATACTCAGCGAGCCGTGAAGGTACGCCCACAGTCACAGCGTAGCCTAGAGCCAAGCTAGCAAGGATACCTGGGCTGCCCGGAGATGTAACGCTAGATCGTCAACCTAGTTATACCCAAGAGGGTAGACTCTCAAAACTACAGGACATCTCGAAGCGGGATAAGTACTAAGCCAACGCGTTACTCAAGGGAAGGAATTATGAGTGAAGGCACCCCTCGCACTAAGACCCCCAACAAGCTATGTTAAGATGTGGACTTTACAGTCCGTAACAATGGACCAGAACGATCCCGAGGAAACCGTAGAGATCTATTCGCGGCACCGGTCGTAACCATGAGGACGGTAGAAACATGCTTAGCGGTCCTATGGAAAGCTACGTGCCGGGATAGCCTTGGCAAATCGAAACATTTGATCTTAGAAATCATACACGGGAGGTCTTATCCGTTAAAGCCGACTATCGGGAAGCACTTGTACATACTCAGCGCAGTTGCTCGAGATTATAATAAGTGGTGTCGTTGGAAAGCTAGATAACAGGCCTTCTCGAGAGAATGTTAATCACACTCAGGATGGACAGAACTATCCGAGGAATAGAATGAAACTCACCCAAGGGAAACCGGGCGGCGAGTGATCATGAAGCGTAAAGGTACTCCTGACCCGGAGAATTGTGGAGTAATTGGAGAAACCTTGCTCGGATCAAAACACTCTAAAACTATGTTAATCCTCACGAAATCATATTTTACCTCTGATATATACCAAGAATGGACTATTTCTTTATTGTGTGTACCATATATAGGCTGGAGTTTCCTTTCTGAGCCAGATTCCTCTGTTCCACTCTCTTTCCGTCTCTCTCCGTATCTGTTTCATCTATTTTTTGTATTAAACTCTCTCTACTCAGTATATAAGCCAGATATATTTATTCAAAAAGACAAGTTACTTGCCACCTCCCCTGTACGAGATTGGTTGTGTTCCTTCACCTCAAAGTTTCTTGCCCTCGACTTGACTGCTAAGACCAGTGCTCCGTAGAACATCCCTCGGGACTAGTAGCGTGACGCCTCCTGACTTGGTTATCTTTAGAAAGTAATAAACTTCACGAAGTTACTTGCCACCTCCCCTGTACGAGATTGGTTGTGTTCCTTCACCTCAGAGGACCTTTCCCTCAATTTGTATGTTAGGAAGTGAGCTCCGTAGAACGTCCTCGGGACTAGTAGCATGACGCTTCTCTACTTAACTACAAGTTGGTTGTTAGTTTCTTCACCTAGTAGGTAGCTGGTCACCTCTCTACGTGTTCCCGTGGAGAAGTGTTAGTTGCTTCACGAAGTTGTTAGCCAGTCTCGACGCTTTACCGCGGAGTGACTGATAGTTTCTTCAAGGAGTTTGATTTACTGTCATATTACTTGCTCGGCGGAATTTGCCCTGTAATAGAATTTCACAAACTTCCTTTGGCGCACTTGAGAATCTGATCGAGTCTTGAGCGTGTGAGTTCCCTCGAACTCCAGATCAACCTTAAATCTAGTTGCTTCCTTAGAGGGGACGGTTTCTAGTAAGGAATTATTCGGCTCCAGAGTGAGGGTTCCTTATTGACTTCCCTGTGAAGTTAGGCAAGCCACTAAGATTGTGGTACGGGTTCCTAGTGATTAAGTTCACTCACAATATCGTAGCTTGGCCCAGAGTTTGGTTGAGGACTTTACGGCGTCACAGCAGCTAGTGCCAGAGTTTGCCTAGGGTTGTTGACAAACCTCGAGATTACTATTCTAGCTAGAGCCAGAGTTTGCCTAGGAGAATCTTAGTTTCGTTGTATTGGTTTTGGTTTTGATTATTTGGTTTTGGACACATACACATTATTGGTTTTGGTTTGGTTATGTTGATTCGGACATCCCGACGTTCCCTTGTACATATGTACACCCAGCTGGGCTTCCCTCGACTCAGTTCTAAGAGTTGTCCAAGCTTAGTCACCCATGTTAACGCATCGGTCTTGAACCTGGAGCAACCGCGTGCATACCTCCGATACTATCAAACTTTCCCTCGGGGAATCTCTGACAACCCGCCCTCGCTCCCTTACATATCAATAGTCTGGTTAGGTGCGGTAGTGTTTTTGTTAGGTTGTTTTATAGCACCTTTCACACACCTACACGTAAATACCCAAATAGCGCTGGATCAATTTTCTTGGAAAGGTCTAATCAAACATAATGAGCAATGGAAGCAGTATGCTTGCAGATGATACTTACGCGTTCGATCTTCATGGCAATATTTCCGTTGCACACGCCGACACGGCAAATATGAACAGTAAGTTCCTCACCGGGGATGGCCATACCAACAAAAGAAGCATCGTAGCTATTCATCAATTAGTATACAATGGTAAGAGGGAGATATGAGAAACTTACGTGAAATGTGTCATCACCATGACACAACTTCCAGTAACAGGGCGTGATGCAAGTGCTCCTCCCGGCAGCGACTTTGTGAATAGGAGTGAATCCCATCAAAGGCTTATACTCGAACTGCAAAAAGACCGCTGGAAAGCTTCATGATGACCTTTTTGTTTACACGGGGGAAGAACAAGCGCCGGATAGGATTACTGGCATAGGAAGATCCTTGAACAATACTCGGAGAACCAGTGGGAGCGAGCATCCAGTTCAATTCAGAACCTGCGAACGCAGTGAGCCAAGAATCATTGGAAGGAAGAGATTTACTGAACTGGTAAATGATCTTTGTTGGATCTGGTGACTTGGGCACCAGAGATATCCTCAACGGCGCGAGGAAGGGAAGCAAGATATTCGGTAGCAGGAACGGCGGAGGTATCACCAGAATAATGTTTCTGCAGGACTTCATTAATAAGCGAGGGATTGATATTTCCAAGCATGTCCTTGATGCAAGGAGTGCTTGGCAGCAGCAGGACCTTGGAGAATGCAGAGCTTCGATGTCCTCCGCAGCCCACAAAGAGTCCTAAGAAAGCATAAGAAAAAACGACAACAAAAAAGGTAGGAAATTACCTTCTTAGACCAGACCTCAAATGCTGCACCAAGGACTGGAATGAAAGGAACGGGCTTCTGGCCGCACCATTGAGAGATTGCTAAAAAGAAGCCGGAATCATTGCAGAAAGAAGTTGCTTGGTGGCGAGAGGGTAGGCCTTGAAGAAGGCTGCAACCATGGCACGACTTCCGAAAAGGAAACCGCTGAAAGGCATTGGCTGAACTTTGTAAGCGGAGGACCACTCTCCAGTGAGGTAAGGCCAGGCATCTTCAGCAGCACCGAAACCAGAGCTGCCAACAAGGATGAGGTTTTCCTGTTTGCGGATAGCATGGTAAGTGGAGAGAACAGGCTGATGGAAGTTCCTTTGAGTGATGGCCTCCGGCACAGCCACCAGTCCATTGCTTGATGATAGGGAAGTCGGGATTAGCAGCAGCGGTATTGATAACCTGGTGAATGCCATCGACAGAGCCAGGCTTTAAGGCAAGGTGTTCGATACCAGCAGATTTAAGACCCTCAATGATTTCCACGGCCTTTTCGGTACTAGGAACACCAGCACCAATCATCTCCTGCCAAAGAGGGAACTGGAAGCCAAACTGCGTGGGATTGATATAGATTGAGTTAAGTGAGATTCCCGTGCCCTGAGGAATCTTGGATTGGGTTTCCAAAACCCTCGACTGATGGGCATTGGCGTTGTACTGGCCACCTCCAGCCAATTTGACATGATAACCAGCCGCGAGAACAGTGCTCATGAACCCGGCCTGAACAGTAGAAGGAGTCATACCTGGGACCATGATTGGAGGCTTGCCCAAGAGACGCGAGTTGAAGGGGGTATCAAGATGAATTGTTCCATCCCTGCAACACGGGCGTAAGTAAACAACCAAAATTGAAAAAACAAAAAATACTCACTTGGTCTTCACAAGATGCTGAGTGTACTTTTCACCCCAATTGTCCTCCCGGTCGATCAGATTAGAGCTGCATAACTCAGCATCACCCTTGCCGCATACACCGATAACGATGACACATGCACCTCTCCCATTGAAGTTCCTCCCGGTGAGGGGACCGATACCACTAGACCACCGGGACCAAAATCCAATGTGTGCGTAGCAGACTTGGGGAAATTCGTAGCCTTGGTCCAGTGGATAGGCGAGGTAAATATCTGGCTGCAAAGAGCACGAGTAACGGAAGTCTTGGATGATCGCAAATCATCACCTACAAGAATCTTAGTATATAGAAACGAAATAGATAGCGATAGTCATACCATTTTCAGTATGGTATATGGGAATCCTTATGTCCTTAGGTTGCCAAAGTTCCTCCCTTTTCAAATCCTCCTTCAAAAACTTCTCTGCAGCGTTCTCAAGATAAACACTGTGGAAGGGAACACCAACCACCAAGAAACAGGCAGAAATGCGGGGTTTACGCTGTGAAACTGCGATCTCGCTTTGATCAGCTCCGCTAGGAGCCTGGATCTTCCTCAGGTTGACAACAAGGCCATGCAAAGCATGCGAGGGCCCGTGACAACCAGCGCACCACGAGGACCATTATGAAGGGTGGCGTGAAGCTGGGAGTGGTTTTGAGGAGATGAGGCTCGAGTCTGGTCAAAGAAAGACCGGTGATAGGCAGCATGGGACTAGGTGTACCTTTGCCACCATCAATAGAATCCTGAATTATGCTGGGTTCAAGAGAAATAGCAGGGAATGCCTCTTGACCGCGGAAACCACAAAAGAAAAGCCATCGGATGGCCTTGGTTGCATTATGGGTAAAGGACTTGAAAGAAGAAGAGGCTGCAGCAGCAGCGGCAGAGACAATACCTTGAGAGTGGCCGGTAGAACCAGCAATGTGGTCTGAAAGCTCACCAGGAGTGAGACCGGTAACTTTGCATACAATCAAGTATTGGATGAGTTGCGCTAATCTGATGAGGGGAAAGGGCGCAGGGACGGAGGCAAGGTAGGAGACTGGGGGACGAGGCTTACTGCCTGAAAGCTAAGAAGCAGTGTTGAGGTTATGTGCGTAGAAAGAAGAGCCTTGTTTCTCGGCCAGAGAAATGGGGATTTCCGACATTGTGGAAATGAATGGCGCAACGAAAGGGTTGTACACGCCATAGAGGAATTGTAATTCGGCGAGGTAAACTTTGTTAGTACCTTGACCTCCGAAGAGCGCATATATCTCTCTGGATGCAGCAGCCGCAAGCAGGGCGGGCTTTGGTCCTGCAGGATTTGCGGCAACTTTCTGCTCTGCAAGAACAGAAGAAGCCCAGAAGAATGAAGTAAGAACGACTTTCCGGACCTCTGTGTTGTAGGCAGAGGAGAGAATGGGTATCTTTGGTGGAGAGGTATGGTGCGGTAAAGAAATGGAAGTGGGCTCTGGATTCGGGCGGTTTGCGGATTTGGGTGGGCTTCTGATTTGGGTGGGTTTCGGATGCGGGTTAGGCTTTTGTGCGGGCTGTAAGAATATTGAGTGATTTTTTTCAAAGTGGATGAAAGTAGCGCACCATGGGCGCGCAATTCGCTGGGCCCAGAAAAAAAGGTGAGACAAAGTGGAGATTTGCTCCACAAAGGCAGACAGCGGCATCCAAGTTCAGTTCAGGCACTTCTGCACTCCCAATTAAGAAGAATCCTCCGGAACCCTCAGCAGAACTTGGCGCAAAGATGGTGGTTCTCGCAAACCTTCTTTTGATCAACACCCACAACGACTGCGTGAAAATTGCAGATGTTCACAGTCGATGAGGATGTACCTTTGACGTTTCATGATGCGGATCTGGCACCACCCTCAGGCGTCTTTGCCCAGAACTACGCGAGGTGGGGATTTTGGTTTGGACGCAGCTTGTTTGCTCACGCTGGTCATTAGAGCTGTTCATAAAGAGAACCAACCGCACGATTGGTTGGTATCATGGACAACCTTCCAGGATGATCGCAGAAATGACATGGGCGGTCATTTTTACGTTGCAGAGTATGGGATTCGCATTCAAGCAGCTTCAAACAAAGCCGTGTTCTGGAAACCTAGTGACTGGCATGGAACCAGTCTTCCTATGCTGGAACCTGATGCAAAGGGAGATGGGCCACTACTGCAGAGTGGTTTAGCCATTGTTACTTCACCTCGATTGCCCAAAGCTTTTGCTAAATTTCGCCAAGGTGAACTGACTGAGGCTGCGATGAGGCGAGAAGCAAGTGTGAGTGAAGAGATTGGACTGGAAGATGCATTCGAAACCATTACATTTTGAGGCTGTATCTATGTTGATAGTAGAACCGATGCTAATTCAAGTTTTGTTATGGTTATGGATATGTGTATTTAGTTTCGGAACGAAAATCACCCGATTCTAACTTGCCATTTACTACATTAGCCCGCACAACCAGCTACTTCTATGTCCTCTGCCTCCAAATTATCGTACCTCTGCAATGGATGTGGAAAACCTTTTAAGCGCACTTGGCATCTCATTCAGCACCTCAAGCTCACTCAGAAACCAAAATGCCGTGATGCGCATGAAGCGCTCAAAAAGACCATCCGGCACAGCCAGTTCATGCCTCGAAAAAATCCTAGTGTTTCCAGGCGTACTCGCACTGCTGCAGCATCTCAGGAGAACAAGCTTGACAATGACTTGAACAAAGAAGAACTGCAACAATTCCAGGGCGACTTTTTCGGCCAAGATTATAGCCCAGATGATTTTCCCGGGTTTGACAAAGGTCCTGCAGTGCCAGTCGGCAAACCGAATGTAGACTCAGATGAAGACTCAGATGAAGACGGGTGCAGTAGCCTTGCACCTGAACTTGAGCAGACATGGGAGCCTAGGCGGGAACCTGCATTGATTCCAGAGTCCGATGATATGGCCGTAGATGAGTCCGAAGATCTGGCTCCACCAAAGGTGAATCCGCTTTTGCGAAACCTTCCTTTGCATCGGGATGATATCTATGTTGAAGTTTTTGGAGGGCGGGCTGGAGCTATCATCGACACTGGGACCTTCATGCCAGTCTCCTATGACTCAGAAGATGGGTACCAGCTCTACGAGTCTCAAATTCCAGGGATTTGTGACAACAAATGGTCCCCTTTTGCATCGAGATTGGATTGGGAGGTAGCCCAATGGGCTAAGATGCGAGGATCAAGCTCAACTGCCTTTTCTGAATTGCTGGCCATTGATGGTGTACGTGCATCGAATCATTCTTTGGTTGCAAGGGTAACTAATTTGCTCCCAAGGTCTGCAACACCCTGGATCTTTCATATCGGAACAGTGCGGAATTAAATAAGATCATTGACACCGAACTTCCAAACCAACGACCTTCGTTTGCCTGGGCAGAAGTGGTTGTGGCTGGAGAGGCATTCGACCTTTTCAAGCAGCCATTACTTGAGTGCATATGCTCATTGTATGGCGCTCCTCAACATGCACAGTACTTATGTGTGGCTCCAGAGCGGCATTACTCCGACACGGACAAGACAAATCGCCTGTACCATGATATGTACACTGGGAAATGGTGGTGGAGCACTCAAGTAGGACCTTTCTCTGCCATTGATCCCAATCAAAAGTTCTAAAGCTTTTACTAGAAGCAGCTTGAGAAGGATAAACCAGGTGCCACTGTCGTTCCTGTTATTATCTCAAGCGATAAGACCCAGGTCACCTTATTTCACAACAAATCTGCGTACCCTGTGTACTTGACTATTGGAAACCTTCCAAAAGAAATTCGGCGAAAACCATCCCAACAAGGCCAAATTCTCCTTGTGTACCTTCCCACTACCCGCCTCCAGCACATAACAAACAAAGCTGCCTGACACCGAGCTGTATCCAATCTATTCCATGGCTGCATGGCCAATATCCTTGCTCCCCTGAAAAGCACAGGTATCGGCGGCATTGCCATGACGAGTGGGGATGGCATTAAGCGCCGCTGCCATCCCATTCTTGCAGCCTACGTTGGTGACTATCCTGAGCAGATGCTAGTTACTTGTGGTTACTATGGCGAAAGTCCAGTCTGCGGGGTCACCAAAGATCAGTTGGGTGAATATCCTTGCACTGCTGCTTATCGAGACCATGTTCAATCAGCTGGTGCTGCAAAACTTATTGGTACTGATGAATGGATAAAAGCGTGCCTTGACGCCAACATCAAACCAGTTCAGCATCCTTTCTGGGAAGACCTCCCCTACACCGACATCTTTTGTGCAATCACACCAGATATCCTTCACCAGCTTTACCAAGGTGTTATGAAACATCTCATTGGATGGATAACAGAACTTGTTGGAGCTAACAAAGTTGATGCGTGGGTGCGACGGCTTCCAGCAAAGCATGGTATTCGGCAATTCCACAAGGGAATTACCTCTCTTTCTCGCATCAGTGGACTCGAACATAAGCAGATGTGCACTTTTTTACTCAGCCTAGTTGTCGATGTTCCCAAGTTAACGGCCTCGCAGTCACAAAACCTAGCTTCAGGGACTCAGGCTTTGCTCGACTTCATATACATTTCATGTTTTCCAATCCAGAGTGACAAATCATTGGATTCTATTGAAGCTTCGCTTGGTCTCTTCCATGAATACAAAAACATTTTCATTGAACTAGGTGCTTGAGAACATTTCAATCTTCCGAAAATTCATTTCTTATGCCACTACGTCCGCAGTTTCAAGCTCTTTGGCTCATCCAACAACTACAACACCGAGACAACAGAGCGCCTCCACATAGACTTTGCAAAGGATGCCTATCGAGCGTCCAATCACAAGGATGAGTATTTGCAGATGACGAAATGGCTGGAGTGGCGCGAAAAGGTCTTGCATCACACTGCGTACCTAATGGCTGTTCAATTCTAACCGCGGCAAAAATCGTGAATGCTCATGATTCAATCAAATGAGAGCCGACAATGCCGCATGATGCAATAACCGGACAGGCCCGGACCTCATGCCCTCACACCGTTCCAAACGCCGCAAAGCTGTGGGCAAGGCCCTCGAGCATGCTGGCGACGCTCTACTCAACCTTGCTTTGTCTCTTGAACTTGAGCACGAACTTTCTTCTTTGCCTTCAGCTTTGAACTTGGAGGATTTATATGAAGTCAATGAAGAAACAGAAGACATTGAAATGCTCAGGATGACTGGGAGGGCCGTTCAGTTAGTGGGTCTTGGGCTGGAAAATCCGTGTTGGGGCTGAGGGAAAAGAGGCAGCTACTTCCAATTTCCCAAATCTGAGGACTTTTTCCACAGAAGTTTGAAGTGGCCTGACCGTTGGTTCAGGCATCGATACAGGTATGAATATTAATTTTGATGATGTGCATAGAATGGGTCGGGATATGTTCTTTAAGCTGGTCAACATCTTGGAAAAGGACCCAATCTTTCAGTCTACCGGCACTAAGCCTCAACGACCAGTGGAAGATCAACTTAGCTGGAGATATGGCGCCATTGGCTCTGATGTACTCACCACTGCTCAGAACCTCTCTCTTGGTGTTGGCAGTGTATGTAATTACTGTGACCGTGTTGTATTAGCTATACGACGGCTCAGAAATCGCTTTATTTCCTGGCCTAACGTTGATCGCAAGGGTGTCATTTCCAAGTCTATTGAAGAGTGTAGTGGCTTTACCAACTGCTTAGGGTCAGGCAATGGCTCTCTTATTCGGCTGCTTGTTATGCCCAATGTTCATGGAGCCATCTACCTGTGTCGAAAGAAGTTTGCAGCGGTAAGTATGTTTTTTTCTTCTTTGATACAACACTGATTGGTTTTTACAAGTCAACGTTCAAACAACAGTCGACCACAACCTTCGGTTCACGTCTTTTGAAATGGGCTGGCCTGGGTCAGTATCAGATATGACGATATCGAAAAACTCAGATATATGGGCTCGTTGACAAGATTACTTTGCAGCAGGGGAGTATATACTTGTTGACAAAGGTGCGTTTCAGCTCACTGGACTTAAATAAAAGTGATCTAAATATGTTTCTTCAGGTTATCCTACTACGCCATACTCTGTCCGGCCTTTCAGCGAGCCAGAAATTGATGCTGCTACTGTCCAACAGCAAAAACGCATGCAAGCCTTCAACAAGACACTTTCCAGTGTTCGCATCGATGTTGAGCATGTGTTTGGCCTTCTCAAAGGCCGATTTCCCTCACTCAAAGGCATAGGCACCCACCATGACATCCAGGACACTTACCAAGTCATAGAAGCTCTCATGACCATCCATAACATGTGTATCAATTTTGGCGACACTCCGGAATACATTCCCAACTTTGACACCTCTCACCCGAAACTCTGGATGAAGTCAAAATTGTTGGCAAAAGAATTGACGGAAATACAGCTATTCCGGCACATGAGACGGAAGCCTGGCTTTTGGCCAAAGGACGAGAGATTTGAGCAGTAATGATGGACAAATTAATACCGTTTAACATATGATAGTAATTAATGGAATATTTTCTACGGACACAGGATACTGAGCAGTGCTTCGTTGGCAGCATCCTTGAGTGCATCACTGACATTTGGCATTTGAAGAATTGCCTGTGCAGCATCAAAGCGCCTCTTGTCCTTTTCCATGATCTGTTTCTCTTCATCCTGCTTTTTCTGATACTCCCATTGTTCAGCCTCTCGTTCCAACCGCTGTCTATCCATATCTCGTTGCGCCTTCTGCTCCTCTTCTTCACGCTGCTCTCGTTTTTGTTCCAACACTAGCCTTTCATCTTCCTGTGTAGACTCACGCATCTCCTTTTCACGCAACAAAGCAAGTTGGATCTTCATTTGCGCAACGCTCTCATCAAGATACCCACTCTGTTTAGTCAGCAGCTCACTAGATGCTGCTGCGACACTAGCTCCAGCACTCTTTGGGGTTTTTGAGTCCAGTTTCGGTGTTTTGGCAGGTTTTGGAACAGGTTTGGCCATGGATTTCGGAGCGGCTGGTGTAGCGAGAGTTTTTGTGGAAGGTACGTCAGAATCATATCCGAAATTTTCATCGTAATTCAGGATTTCTCGCCCAGGACTGGGTGGCCATTCGTTTGCACCTAGTTGAAAATTGTTGTCGTCATCATCAAATTGCATCTGCTGTGTTGGAATTCCAAGGTCCTGATCATTGCTGTCCAGTTGGTCTAGCTTGGCATCCTCATTGCTGTCCCCTCCATTTCCAGTGGGACTTTTATCATCTTCCGAGAGGTCACCATTTGAATGGCGTGGAATGGGACGGCTGACATTTGGACTTTCATGGTATCTAAGAACCAGGTTAGTCAATTCATAGGCTTAATTCTATGTTACTCACCGATTATTGAACAGCTGGAACCAGCCTTTCGAATACCATTTGTCAATCTCTTCAGCCTTCAGTGTACCAACTTCCTTTCCTGTTCTTTTTGCCCGAGCCAGTTGCTTACGGTACATTTTCATCTCCTCAGTGTCATTGTTTTTCCCATCTACATCTTGCTCATCTCCATCTCCTCCTCCACCTGTTACTCCTTCAAATGCGCAGATATTCTTATAGACCCTGAATGAACGGTCCCATAGACCTGTCACGCTGTGGAAGGTCTTTTTAGGAAATAATTCTATGCCAATCTGTCAAACATTGAATGTCAGTATATATCTCGCCTTAGGTATGCATATAAATACCTTTTTAAGTGTTGCACTTTTAAACTTCCTTAGCTTCTCGAAGGTTTCATCCCTGTTCGGTGCAAGAAGCCGTTCATAAAACTGGCTTTTAGCACTGTCAGACCAACGTGTGCCTTCCTTTTCAACTTCAGTCTTCTTGCGCTTTTCTCCCTGCTGGCTGCTTCCTTGCTCTGAAGGCCGTTTATGAGACTTCGTAGGTGAAGGCTGAGTCGGAATGGAAACTAATGGCGGGCGTTCCAGTGGGACATAGGCCCTTGGGTTTGGAATAGCTGTATGTGTCGGATATCCAGGAAATGCTAGCCCTGGTGGGTGCACAAGAACTCCTTCCTCTGAATTTGGAGTTGCAGGATGTCTATATGGAGGAGTTAGATAGTAACCATACATATAAGGGTGCCGAGCTGTTTGGCTTGCAGCAGGCGTCAGAGGATATTCTGGTCCCTTTGTGTATATTGTTTTTCAATGGGTAATTAAAATGCCTCAGAAATGAAATCATACCCAGTCATTATTACTTTTGGTACTGTCCATGCTCTAATGTGTGTAGGCGGCTCAACAGAGATTGAAAATGGTACGAAATAAATAAAAGGGTCGCGCCCTTCTAGTACCTACAGCCCGATGCTCCGTAGTAGTCCCGGTCATTGCTCCGGCCAAGCATCAGGCGGCATCATTGGCCTCCCATTTGATTGAATCGTGAGCACTTGCGATTTTTGATGCAATTAGAATTGAACAGCCCTCTAGAATGGCGCCGCTCTCGGGTCCAAATCACTTCCCATCCCACTGGCAGATCTACCGTTGTACCTGGGGTGCGCTACGGCTTTCCTGGCTCTCAACGCTCACTTTTAGACATGAGATGCCCTCTCGACCAGCACCTCACAAAATATTCTAGTGTGCAGTCAGTATCCTTTTTGAAGCTCAAAGATACAGGGGATTGGGGATACAGTGCAACCCAGTTTGAAAAGGCGCTCCGAAAATTTATAGCGCAGTTCCAGAATCCAGGGTGGTCACCTTGTCAAATTGAGGAGATGGCAGTTTTTCTCGCTCTTCCTTTCCGAAGTGTTGCCGTCTGGCACAGAGTCAACTTTCGAAACAAAGAATTGTATGCTAACAAGACTCTTGATGTTGTTTCCTGCCATCCACGCCGCTATAATTCCCGCAACCAGGTCACCGAAACCTCTAATTTTGCGAATTTTGATGGTTACTCACCATTGATCACTCCATGTACATCCTCCTGCCCACATATTGGGAAATATAACACCTGGAGGGCGTAGCTAGTATACTACACTACTCAGATATGTATTCCAAACCTCAGACCTTGAGAGGCCATGCCATTACTGAGCCCAACTTCGACTCAACACCACCTGTATGTAATGATATATTTCCCTATTTGGACATACAGCTTTGACCTCCTCCGGCCTAGAGCTGGCAATTACAGCTTATTCTCTCCACAGAATGCTCTAATTTTGCTTCAGGTATATATATACTATGTAGAAATCATGTCTGTACCACTAGTATATCAAACATCCCTACCTTTACTTCGATTTTTTAAAGCACAGCCACAGTCCCAAACCTCGAAGCAGGGCCACTATTACACCACATACCAGCTTTAATTTCGCTCTAGGTACCTACTGTGCATCTATAAACACTGTGTAGACTGCTATTAGGTAGAATACCCATGCATAAACAAGCTTTTAGGCCGCTTTGCTGGCATTCTAAATATGGTAATAAAACAGCTTTGACCGCCGCTCTGGCTGTGATTTCGCTTCAGGGACCTCTGATATATCTAAAGACACTATGTACATCCCCATTAGCAAGGATATCTGCTGTACAAGCAGGCTTTTAGGCCGCTTTGCTGGCATTCCCAATTAGGCAGTGATGTACAGCTTTGACCGAAGGTAATCTAAATCTTTTCATTCAATCCAACCCATTACGGTGCCCCATCCATCGAGGTACAGTGCTAAAATATCAATACACTATCCATAGCCTTTTTTGGGCTAGCTACCCATACAGAAACATCCCAATTAGGCTCGTAAATTGCCTATTTTAACGAAGCTATCTAAACCGGCAATCGGCGAGTCACATGACCCCATCAAATGTGTACCCGCGCCGCCGCTTTAGCCATAGCTTAATATGGCCAACTGTTATATTTCTAAATTTGGCTAAAACAGTTGTAATGTGACATGCAGATGCAAGCTTCATGTTACACACAGCGAAAAATTCCCTAATTCAGTAATTTTTCAAAGGCCAGGCTGTGACATATACCACATTGCAATGCAGGCACATTTGCTGCAGTGGACAGAACCATCTTAAATTGCAATGCAGGATGTGGCCACATCCATCTTACATTGCATTATGGGCTCCACATCGCCTTGTCCATTTGCTGATAGCCACATTTACTTTAATTTGAAGATGTAGGATGGTTGCTCGTTTTGGAGAGCTGCAGATTTGGTACTAAACTTTATAATTGCTTATCCATTGCTTTCCCTTTATTTCTGAAATCTTTTCTTTGACAATTTTGTACTTTTTATTAATTCTCAAAATTATCCAATTGTGCAAAATTGCTCAAACTTATGTTATCTTAGCCGCCTTTTCCATATTTCGCGAATACTTAGGCGATCTTAGTTACCTTTTCCATATTTCGCGAAAACTTTGGTGATCTTAGTAGCATTTTCAGTATTTCAAGAAATTTTTTCAAAATTATGGAATATTTCGAGTGGGTGGTTTTCCTGATGATGGCTGCAATATGTGGGTTGGATATAGTAGTACAGTTGTTCAGTAGCAAACACGTACTTGTGCCCTGAGCACTGAGTTTGCCGCATTCCTATGCTTATCCCACAGAACTTCTGCCTTCTTTACCATTTTGCCTGGAGAGTTGACCCCAAAGCAATGTTTTACGTCTTGGAACTGACTTGGGCCTTGCCTGCCTTGGCTAATACCGGTATAATATGTTTCATAATGGGGATCAACATATCCATTGCTGGGTCTATAGTAGTCTACCAAGGCATACATCAGGAAATATGCTTCTAGCCTATGCTTCCCTAGATGAGCCTCAGGGCACAGAGGCTGTCTAGACTCTAGAGTGCCCTATGTTGCCCTTACTGTTCCTTGGGAACCCTGGAGGAAGCTTGGAGTTTGCCTTGGATGAGCCTGCTGCCTGATGCTGCAGAGGCTCTTTTAAACTGCTTAGGAATCCCAGGTACTCTAGGTCTTCTATGTCTCCTGCTAGGAAAAGTCTGGGATGTTGAAACTAGATTCCTGCTTATGAGTTGTATCTAATCAGTAATGTGAGTCGACTAGATGCACTTGCTATACGATCAATGAACTGTTGATATATGCTATGTTGAAGCTCACCCTCAAACACTAGATGCAGCCTCTACGCAGGTTCGTATAGATGTAGTCAATTATGTCATTCGCTATTAGTCTTATGATACATAGCTTGTACGCTGCCTTGCAGTACCTATGAACATTATCTGTAGAATTACCATACGGACTCCATCTTCTAGGGTACATTATGCACATGTATATATGCACTCATACATTGTTATAGGGTTTATTGTATTCTGTAGTATAAATACTGTAGATATTTTCCTGTAACAATAACCAAGGATGCTACTACTCATCTGGACACTTGTTCTGGTCTCAACAAGCTCTCTCACATCTCGTGTAAACACCCTTACACTCTAGGTGAGTGTGCTGTCAACCATTTGTTGACTGACCGCTGTTTCTACAGTCCCGAGTATGGTTTCTCAAGACTGTTGGTGTTTGGCTAATTTGCCAGGATCTGCTCTTAGAAAAATGGAGGCTCTGGTTGCCGCTCCTCCTGATCCCTTGAGAGACTGCCATTTAGCCAAGACAAAAATATATCATGCCTATTGAGAAGACCATAATATTAGTTTATTTATCAACAAGTTGTTTCACTCCGGATATTGATTAACTAGTTGTACAAGTTAGTGCGAGCGGCTGGCAGAGTCCCTCACGAGGCATGTAGAGCTCGAGCCATCGTTCTGTCAGCTAGTCTTTTTGGTAAGTTCTGGTGATGCTCAACCAAACTTCTAGCACTAGCTTAGCATATATCAGTGGCCTCATCCTACTGAGGATCACAAAATGCTTTATAAAATCGGCGCCCAATGAGGTAAATTCTTGTGTAGCGCCAGGGTAGGTATGCTGCAAGACAAGCTGCGGGCCAACCTGACGATAAATTGCCATATATCTCTGATTAACCTCCACGCCGGGACGCTTGTAATGTACGAAAACTACCAAAGGTAATATGAGGAACACAAAAAAAAATCACATTCAAGAGCAAGTACTCACCACTTGTCCCTGTCCACCCAAAACATGGGGTCTCAGTTGTACAGATTTGTGAGCCGTCAACCTTGAAATAAAGCCGGCAATTTTGATCAATTCTTGTCCATGGAGCCTCACGAAAGTCACAGTGATAGGTGGCTGCAATATTTAGGTTGGATCTAGTAGTACAATTACAAGTTCACAAATACTTACAGGAAGCGGCGGTGGTGGAAGCTGTCCTGGTGGGGGCGGCGTTTGTAGAATCGGCCGTAGATGCTGCACTTGGCTTGAAGACCCGGCTGCTTCTGAGTATTTGCCGTCTGGCACCGGCATCGGAGAACATACTGAAATTATGGAGCTAGCAATAAGGGCGAGCCTGAGAAGAAGAAGAGCAGAGCGCATTTTCGTGATGGCTGTTGCAAGGGATCAAAAGGGATACAGATTTCCCAGAAAGCTGTACTTGAGTAGGGGACTGACCAGCAGAACTGCTAGAACATTTACATCCACAAGTTGCTTTTATTCTAGTGTAAAGGCCATATAGGAGATATGATTGATCGAAAGGACGTGGTATTCTAGCTGCTCATCAATACACCGGACTGTAGTCAACAACACTGTGTTTGTTCAACATGATCGATTCACGGGAACAAGTTATGATGTAGTAAGTAGGCCATACACAGCTGTAAAATTTATTGTATTATCATACATCTTTATCTCTCAGGCTTGATACATACCAAGTCATAAGCCAACTTTGCCGCTTAATACTATGAAAACCTGACCGTTCATCTCTCTACCTTACACGTTAGCTGAGTGGGGGATAATAAGATTGAACACTATGCAATTCTGCAACAAGGTAGCAGTTACTGATTCAAGCGATCAACTGCATTCATATCAAGTCAGTGTTGGTTGATCTCCGAGTTGCCGATAGAATAGAATACTGAAGCAGACAGCTGTCCAAAGTTTCCCCTATCACAAGCGGTGCCAAGATCATTAACCACTGTAGTAAGACTCATGAGTGTGAAACGGAGATGTGGACTTTGTTTGGCCTCTATTAGTATCTATTGCATGCATGCGACGCGATAGTGTATCATAATGTGAACTCAGTAAGTAATCTAAACCTCAGTAGTACACGAGTGTACAACGACTCTGCATTGTGAAATATAAGTACCTGTGAACTCAGTAAGTAATCTAAACTATAAGTGAATATCAGTACGAAGAACACAAGTAAATAGACAAATTAGCTTACCCTCAGTAGTACACGAGTGTACAACGACTGAGGGGAATAAAGAAAAGTATCGGAATATAAATAAAGTATCGATGCCGCCTCCCGAGGCGGCCTTTCAATGAGGCGAGTAAGTAAAGATCAAGGGACAAAGGTAAAGTATTTGCCTATAAGATAAAGAAAGGAAAAACTATCAGAGCGGAGAAATACCTCCCCTTATACCGGCAACGGGCCCGAGAAGCGGGACTCCTAATAGTAATGGGGGCGGTTCTAGCCTCAACACATAATGTCACTGTTACATTGA
Organism: Rhodocollybia butyracea; assembly: GCA_015501585.1. Taxonomy (NCBI): domain Eukaryota; kingdom Fungi; phylum Basidiomycota; class Agaricomycetes; order Agaricales; family Omphalotaceae; genus Rhodocollybia; species Rhodocollybia butyracea. Next base: position 58,171 of record JADNRY010000216.1, read on the forward strand.
GCGAGAAAGTCTACTACTTTCCCGATTAGTTGAGGTTAGTAGTCTTTCTCTAGATTGATTTAACTTGTCAATAAGTACGCCCCTGTGAAAGACCAGCTCGTGGTATAAGTAAGAGGTTAGAGCATTCAGTGTTGCCGCGGGTCGGTTCGAGAACCTACTGCACCGGGTTCGAACCCGAACCGAACCTAAGGTTCAGGTGCGGTTCGACAACTTCTTTGAACCGAACCTCAAGGTTCAGGTGCAGGTTCGGGAAGTCTGTGAACCTGGGTTTGAGGTGCACCGAGGTTCGAACCTCCGAACCCCATAGAATTTTTGGGTATAATTTTAGCACTGTGCACCAGGTATTTCAGGCCTTGTGTCTATTTTTCCTGGAGAACCAAATGTGAAGTGTTTCTCCTTGTCTCAGAATGCAATTATTTTCCTTGGGACAGTGTTTTTTTCATGCCTTGTAATCTTTTTTCTTGGCATGCTTGATCATCTGTAAAATCAGTGAACTTGCAACAGCTTGGCACTCATAATATTAAGTGAAAAACTCCTTGAAAGTTGACTGCAGACCTGGTTGAGGCACACAAAGAAAGCTTCAGACAAGCTTCAGATATATAAGGCCATGCTAAACTCTACTGCAAAGCTTTGGGAGGGCCTAGAGGTGGGAAACACAAATACATCAGCAAAAGAGTAGGTTAACCGTATGCGGTGACAAGCGAAAACGAGGCCATACAAGCTGTGCATAGCTTGCAAGGTCGGCGGACCTTGTATGCGCTTGTTTTTACTGAATGGTCACAAGCGCATACAAGGTTCACAAGATTACAAGCTGATACAAGCCCTTACAAGCCCTACAGCCATTACAAGGCATAGCAGGGCCCTTTTACCTTAAGTGCCTATACTGAGCAATTTATGGGCAGTACTTTTCGTCTACTATTCATGATGAGGTGCATTTGAAATATGATTGATTACAACAGCGAGTGAGCAACAAGCAATGAGCGAAAAGTACAACAGTAAACAGCATTAACGAAAGAGTAAGACAAAGTCCATGGAAACGTGAGAGCGAGAGATACAGGCGTGAAAAAGTTCAAGAGGAAGAAGAGTAAAAGAAAATCCAATGGGAACGTGAGAGCAAAAATACAAAGTTCGAGCGCAACAAGTCCAATGCACAGTGTGATGCGAAGGTGGGATATGACCCGTATGTGATAAAGAAAAAGCTAGCATGAGGCGAAACTAAGTTAGGTGGCATCCGTGGCCAGTGTCGGCCGTGGGTGCTAAACGTCGTATGTGTCGTGCCTTTCATGCTGCGCGAATGATCGATGTAGTTGAAGGAGGAGCATGTGAGCCGTTTTGAGTGATTTTTCTTTGACGATGGCGCTATCTTGCCGCCCTTGAGGGTGACGGAATACCTTCCTAAAAGTAGTGGTGTAAGAGAGAGTAAGGCAATAGAAAGTGAGGACGTACTTGTTCCAGCCCTCCAACAAATGTACAACTCTCATCTTTGGGGTCGTCTTCAAAGCAATCCACAATTTCCGAGTAGAGTTCCGCGTCGCTAAAGTCATCGTCGTTGCGGTTCCAAGTGTCACTGTAAGAGAGCGCAAAGCGGGCCTATGTAATCGAATCACTTACAAGACAGAAGAACAGTAATCTGAACGCATACCTAGACAATGGCATATGCGATCTGACGACTGGTAACTTTGCATGCCATTCTTGACGGGAATGGACTTTTTGCTGAACCCTACCATTGAACGCAGAGCTGGCACCGAAGAAAATCGAGTTGAAAACCTACTAATTATCAGTTGAGTGAAGTGAGAAGTAAAAGGACGAATCACCCGGTATAGAATAAAGCCTCGGAAGAGACCGTGCTCTGGGACCTTGAGATCATACATATCAAAGTTGTAGAGGAATGCTAGCCACTCGGATGCAGGCATCGGAATTTGCGCTATTTGCAAAGAATCTATAACGAAAAACTCAGCATATATGCGATAAAACCAACTTTGAACAGTGATTTCCGATACTGCGTAAGAATGATGAATCCGAGAGTGGATGGATAATTTCAACCACGACCCACTTTTGTCTTCTTGGCGCGTCTCGGGTCTTCAAATGGCATAGTTTCATAGTCGTGATCAATGTTGTTTTTGTCGATGTAATCAAAGATGTGGTATTCACGAGCGGAATGAGCACTGCTGGCAATCTAAAGGCAAGAATTCAGCTGTGAATTGAAGAGATAGCAATCAACGTACCGTCTCTCCAATGGTTCAGTATACAGAACCTGGCCCTTGAGCAATGCCTTACCAAACAGAATGCGGAGCTGTGGGCATATTTCACAAGTCTGAAGAGGAGTCCGACTCTTCTTTGGAGACTCGACGGCGCTTTGGTGGAGGATAAGTTACGGCGTTGGAACCAGAAGATTTTGCTGGCAGTTTTTTGGTCATGATAGAGGTAACGAAAGAGAGAGCGCGAAAATCGCGTCGCATCATAGATCAGGTGACCTCGGACTTACCGAGATAAGATTAAAGGTAGCATAAGCGCTCATCACCGAGCTTATCCCATCTCATCGTTCAAGATTTTAAAGCTTTTTCTAACACCTAAGGACCCTGTGGACAAGTCGGTCTTGTACCGCTTGATATATAGCTCATCTTTGCGCGACTACTAAGTAACATTCATACTTGGTTCGTAAGTACTGACATTTGTTATATAATTCACTCGTTTCCACCCGTTCCCACTTTTAAGGTCTTATTTGAGCATGTAAGAATCTCGCGGCTTGTCATACCCTGTATGGTCTCGTTTACACACGTAAGAATCCTGTGGCTTGTTGTACCTTGTATGGTCTCGTTTGCACATGTAAGAATCTGGCAGCTTGTAATGTTTCCACTGCTTGTTAGGCCTCGTTTACCCATGTAAGAATATCTTAGCTTATTATGGCTTGTAATCTCTTCACGCCTTGTATGACCTTATTTGAGCCTGTAAGAATCTCACCTCAGCTTGTTATGCCTTGTATTCTTCTCGCTTCTTACATGCGCACAAATGTTTCTAACATTTTTGCTGATGTACTATCCTCCAAGGCTTTTGCAAATAAATTTCTAAATTCAGACTAATAGCCATGACAGGAAGAAATAAACTACATTCCAATATTGAACACACCCACATTTATAGATGATATGGTTAGATTGTTGTCTCCAACTATCCAGCTTGTGATCTCTCAAAAAAGTAATTGCTTGCAGTGACTGCTGCATGAGTCCTGTCTGAGAAGTTTTAGCCTGGCCTTGAGCCCTTCAGCTGGGCTTGGAGGGTCCACATCACTAAAATTGTGCAGTGAGAGACATGGAAGGCAGAGGAGCATCATGCTCACAGGCCACCAGTGATTCTAGCAAAGTACTAAGTCAGAAAAATGCACTATCATGGGTACATACAGCCTAAATATGGCCAAAAAAGTAGGTCTGTAAATTAATCTTAGCAATTTTTTGAAACTTTTGAGGTTCAAAGGTTTGAACCTGGTTCGAACCCGAACCCGAACCTCCGAATCCGAACCTGGGGTTCAGGTGCGAGGTTCAGAAAATGTCGAACCGAACCTGAGGTTCAGGTTCGGGGTTCGCGCACCGAACCGAACCCCGGCAACACTGAGAGCATTGGGGTCCCTGGTTGACCTCAGGCTACATATTTAATATAACATTCATTCATCGGCATGTAGATTGACCGGACGTGTAGACTGAACAGATAGATGATAGGAGGGATGGACAGCCCTCCTCCTCGGTGTCTTGCGGAGATCAAAGAACTGACCGTTTCCAGTCGGTCGTCTTTGTTTGTCAAGAATAAATGAGTCTCGTACAATTCAGTGCTGGTTGATCAACAATTTATGACTGACGGAAACAGCCAAGGCAGTGTTTCAGCGATATTCAGAACTGCCACATCCATTATAGTATGGTGACTTTATGCTGCATGGTGAGTAGTACCTTGGTAGACGCATACTTGACCTTACCTGAGTAAGTATGTAAGATGGTCTGGACTCTCAGGCTCCGCGAAACTACAGAGTAAGTAGATTGTAAGATCCGAAGTTATCTAGACCCGAGAAATTAGCAGTAAAGAACAGGTTTTAGTCGATCTCAGGAAGGCTAAAACCCCATTGATTCTGGGGTTTCGGCGACGGGCTAACGGATAGAAGTGAAATTCAAACTTTGAGCGCAGGATTAGGTAGGTTTCCCTCTCCGTTTCCTTCTATTCTTAATACTTGTGTCTTCTTCCACATGTCATCAATTGATCTTTGGCTCACGGTCTACAAAATCTAACTGCTTTTTCCCCCGATTCATGTTCTAACCGCTTCACTACAACCCCAGACTTATTTTGTATCGCGTACCATACAGCGGTGCCCGACGGCCCGACGGAGACAGACCCGCGTCTATTTTGAGCGCCAGCACGCACACCTTTCTTTGCAACACTGGTGGTCTGATTGCAGGACAGTAGACAAAACACGTTGGTCTTTCGATGCTAATGGACAGCTGAAAACTTACGCGGAAATACGACCATATTACAAATCACATCACACTTTTATACCAAGCTTTTCTATATTGTCAACGATGTGCGGGTTACTGCGGCAAACGAGCTAGGAAGCGGGACAGTGGATAAATGGGTGCGTGTACTGAGTATATGTCGTCGTTGAAGCCACTGACTGATAATTTTACAGCTCAACCTGGATACACCGGATTTGGACTTGTGACAAAGGAAGTGCGAAAACCGTAGGGGACAATCCTAGCTCCTCGTGCATTGTCTGGTCTGGAAAGCATAATAAACAACCAAGGCCTGGTCTACAGCTCCAGATTTGTCAACTCATCCAGAATTCCTATCGAGTCAAGGTACAAATATGTGCTACTCAAACGATGGGTTTTAGACCTAACTCTCAAAGACTTTTACGAGTTCTTCCGATTACGACAGCTCCAACGGCAGCCTCTCGCCGAAAGATTCGTCATATCTTCCCGACCCTCCACTTCCATGAATCTCTCAGTAGCAATACCGCAGGCACTGCTTCTAACTTGTATCTACCTACCTCGACCCAGCCCTTCCCCGGCCTATCCTCTTTCTCCTTTCCATCTTGGGTACGTCCGCACCAATAACTACGACGCTAAATCTGTTAGAAGACATCGATACCCGGGAACTGCTTAGTGGGGGCTCGAGGATATTTGCTGCGCAATCGAGGGCGCGTACGGGCGGACATGTCAGTATGGGGAATGTCGGAGATGTGAGAGATGATGGGAAAGAAGATAGAGAACGGAGAGAACAAGAAAGGACAGTGCAAGACGATCCGGAGTCTCTCTTAGCTCACTTGCGGGAGAGATCGAGAGAAACACGAAAGGCTTCTGCTTCCACCCTCCTTCGTCATCTCTTCACCTCCTTCTCCAGTCCCACTTTTGCCTCCAACGACCCCAGCGTTTGCACTAGGAAGCCCTCGTCGGTTTTCCTCCACTTGGATACTCTTCTTCACCAACTTCCTTACCGATACCCATACCGATACCCAAACGCTTTGTCCTACATGGGCTCGAATGTCATAGATGCAAGTGTTGGCCTCTCCCCGCCGTCTTCACCGCTAGGGAATGTTATTTCCTTCCCAATTGAGGGGGATCCGCCTCAGGGTCAGGGTCGGGGTCAGCAGCGGCAAGATGAGGAAGAAGCCTCTGTTCCTCTATACCCCCCGGAGCGTGTCATCCCTTCCTTCCCACCAACACACTCCTCACGTAGGCCCACGGACGTTGAAGCGTGGCTGAAGAAGATGAACAATGTATTTTTGGCTAGTTTGGAGGGGTTGGGTGGGGGACGGGGAAGACAGGGGGATTGGGGTTGGGGTTATAACAGAGAGTGTTGATTCGAGTGTCTTACCATCTTTTCACTTTTCTCTCGGTACTACGCTCACCAGTACTCTCCCCCGTTCTCACACCTTCCCGTGCTGGTTCGATTCAGTGAGGGGTAACGCGAAGGCTTTGCGAGTGTAGGCGGGGTATATATCCTATGCGTTACTATATATATACTACGTAAACGAGGATGAGCTGTCATATGGTGCGTTTATTTACCAGTTGAAGTGGACGAAAAGTGTGCGGATGTTTCGGTTGTTTGATGTTCTGGGTGCTTCGAGTGTTCGAGGAAAGGGACTCCCACCACTACCACTAGCACCTACATCCTTACCCCTTACCCCAGCTCCATAATTTATGAAGTAGTTGCACTGAAAGATAGATGTATGGCTATATGGGATACTTGTTAGTAATTATCAATTCTTGGCCACTCAATTTGTTATTCAGGCCTTTAACAGATTATTCTTGTTGCCTGGGTGTTATCATGGCTCCTTTTTTTTTCTCGGTGGAGATCAATTCCTGAATTCCTGAGTGTGTTCCTCAAGACTTCAAGTTGTGTTTCAGCTATCTTGCTCTTGCAAAAATGGAGGTTCAATTGTACAATGGACAACTTTGCGGTACGTCCCAGCGCCCCCAGAAACTACCTCTTAGGGGCTTTCAGAAGTTGTTGTACAAATTTTTCAAAACACCCTTTGAAATTCAGACCAACTTGTCCTGCTTGGAAGGCGAGAAATACGAGACCCCAGCTCTTAACACATGATTCATTGGGTTGCCGCTCCTCTTGACCCCGTGAAAGACCGCCACTGTTTAGCCAAGACAGAAATATATCACGCTTATTGAGCAAACCATAGTATTAGTTCATTTATCAACAAGTTGTTTCATTCGTCCCCTGGGATATCCATTTACTAGTTTTATAAGTTGTGCAAGTTGGCGCGAGCGGCTGGCAGAGTCCCTCACAAGGCATGTAGGATTCGAGGCATTGTTTCGTCAGCTAGTCTTTTTTGCTGAATCCTAATGATGCTCAAACAAACTTCTAGTGGCACTAGCTTAGGGCCTGTTCGGCAACAAAAATCTGGATTTTGTGTGATTTTGCCAGAGGCAAGATTTTGAAGACTTATATAAAATGTTCGGATCAGCTGGCCGGTCCCCATGACTCTGGAAATGTCATAAAATGACATAACTCCTGCCCTGACATGTCGGACGTTCCTCTCGCTGTCCCGCAAGTCGTCCCGACCACTCTCAATGATGCCACACAGTGACCAACATGTTCTGGTCATCATCTTTCAAGTTTAATGTAATTGTATATTATTGTTAAAGCGATTTTATTCCTCTACATTTTCTAAGCAAGTGAAACCTAAAGTAAAAACTACATTTGAGAGCGGCGGGCATGTCTGAGCATCGAGCGGGGTGTTGACCTCAACATGGAAGAAACGTCTGACAGGCTGTGACAGCATGCGCGTTTACACGGAGCGCTCAACTGGCTGATCCGAGTAATACTTACAAATGCTTGATGCCTTTTTTTATATGGTGGCAATACCTGGCAAAATCCAAACAAAATCTGAGATTCGTGTTGCCGAACAGGCCCTTAGCATACATGAATGCAGGAAACAAGTTGGACTATCTATAACTCAAGTATACGTTGTATAACCACCATTTCAACCTAAGCTTGATCAAGCAATGGGCACCCACATATGACCTTATCCTACCTTGGAGGGATCACAAAATGGTTGATAAATTCGCTCCCCAATTTGACCAACTCAGCCTGAGCGTCCGTTTCAGGGTACATCTTCTTCAAGACAAACCGCGATCTCTCTCCCACCTCGTGCGCTGGTCTTGGTTGAAAAAGTGCCAGATATCTCTGCTTAGACTCCCCGCCAGGATGTGTGTGATGTACGTTGGAAGCTACCAAAGCACATATGAGGAACACAAAAAAAACTAGATTCAAGAGAAAGTGCTCACCACCTAATCCTGTCCACCCATAACATGGGTTCGCATCTGTACAGGTTTGTGTGTCGGTTTCATGGCCCGAGTTACCCTCGACAAACTTGAAATAAAGCAGGCGTGGCGGATCCCCCCCAAAGTTAAACCCCATTGAACCGCGGTATTCTACTGAGGACTGTTGGGGCATTTGGAAGATTTCCCGGATCACGTTGGTTATGGCCTGCTGGACCGCTGTATCATGGTTGGTGGACAATATTTGTCCTTGGAGGGTCATGAATGTCATGGTTGGTGGCTGCATGGTAGGTGGCTGCATGGCAGGTGGGTGTATGGTAGATGGCTGCAATATGTGGGTTGGATATAGTAGTACAATTATTCAGTAGCAAACACGTACCTCTATCATGAACGCTGAGTTTGCTGCAACTTTAAGGGTGTTCCACCTGGCTAGTGCCCTGGCCACGTGTGGATGATAACCAACGCAATGATGCTGGTCTTCGAACTGATTTGGGTGTGGCCAATGTTCGACGCCGCCGTGGATAATACCAGTATAGTATTCTGAGTCTTTTGAAGGATATGAGGCACACAAGGAAAACAAAATCTGGTAACAACTACCCACTAGTAACTGGTGCTGCCCACCCGAAGCATGGATTACAGCGGGGCCCACCGATTAATTTGAAATAGAGCATGCCATTCTGTGCGTGTGGCGCATACACACCCAAGTAGTTTACTTTGAATCCGGCATTCACTGTACCCAAAGCTTTATTGATCGCGTTGGTGATACTCTTTTTCCGGCGAAAGGGTTGTGCTTGCCTATCGCTCATGGCCCGACCTGTTTGGTGGTCAAGGAAGGTCACAGTATACCCTTTTTGGGCCTGGCGATATGTGGTCATCAGGTATAGTACGACTACCAAGTTAGCAAACACTTACAGGCTGTCGTTGAGGTGGCGGTAGCGGCCCTGGTAGAAGCAAGGGTGGATGCGGCGCCATGAACACTGAGTTCACCGCATCCCTAAGTTGATTCCACACCTCTTTTGCCTTCCGTGCGACTGAGTCCCGTTTAGGGTTGACCGCAAAGCACTGATCGAAGTCTTCGAACTGATTTGGGCCTGGCGTGCCGTGTCTAATACCAATATAGTATATTGGCCTCCTGTTACTAAGACTTCCCGTCAAGGCGAGATAGTATGCTACCAAGGCATATGAGGCACACAAGGAAAATTGAATTTGGGAACAAGTACCCACGACCTCGTGCTGCCCACCCAAAACATGGATTACAATTCCCTCCAATCAATTTGAAATAGAGGATGCCGAGATTCTGTTTATGTGTCTCATATACACCACGGTATTCTATTTTGTATCCCCCCGAAGTCAAGGCTATATTGATCGCAATACTGAGACCCAGACTATGTTCTATGCCTGTTGACACTTGGTCAGAGTTCGTGCTCTGCCCTGTGTGATCAAGGAAGGTCAGAGTGTATTTTTTGGGCTGGCGACATGTGATCATCAGATATAGAGTTACCAAGTTAGCGAACACTTACAAGATCCGCTGGTGGAGGCGGTGGGGGCGGCATTGGTGGATGTGGCACTTGGCTTGAAGACTCGGCTGCGTCTTCGTTGTCTGGCAGTGGCCGAGAACATACAGAAATTAAGGAGCTAGCAATAACGGCAAGGAGAAGAAGAGCAGGGCGCATTTTTGATATGAATTTTACAGGGGATAGCAAGGGATACAGATTGTCCAGCAAGCTGTACTCGAGTGGGGGACTGACCGGCAGAACTGCTTGAACATTTCCATCCACAAGCTGCTTTTATTCCGGTGTAAAGGCTATAGGAGGTATGATTGATCCAAAAGACGTGATATTTCTAGCTGCCCATCAATACACCGGACTGTAGTCAACAACACTGTGTTCGTTCATGATGATTCCACGGGAACAAGTTATGATGTAGTATACAGTTTGAAACGCGGCTGTAAAAATCTATTGTATTATCATTCACACAGTAACATCATTATCTCTCAGGCTTGATGGCTTGATACATAATAGGTCATAAGCCAACTTTGCTGTTTAATACTACGAAAACCTGACTGTTCATCTCTCTACCTTACATGTTAGCTGAGTGGGCAATAGACAAGGTTGAACAGTACGTGATTCTGAAATAGTGTAAGGAGTACTGATTCAAGTGATGAATTGCAGTCACGTCAAATCAGTGTTGTTTGATCTCCGAGTCGCCGACAGAATACTGAAGACAGCCTTCCCAATTTTCTCCTATCACAAGCGGTACCAAGATCATTAATTTTGCTACGTTATAACAAGACTCATGAGTGTGAAACAAACATGTGGACCTCGTTGATATCACCCCTGTGCAAGACCAGTTTGTCTGTCACACTACGTATAAGAGCATCAAGGTCCCTGCGCTTGGGCTACATATTTAATATAGTGTTCATTCATCGGCGGGTTGGGCATACAGATTGAAAGGAGAGCAGACTGAACAGTGGAGAGATGATAGGAGGAATGGACAGCATTCCTCCTCAGTGTCTTGTGGAGACCAAAGAACTGATTGTTTCCAGGTTTTTACACTGCATAGTAAGTACCTTGGTAGACGCATACTTGCCCTTATGACCCACCAGACTCGTACTAGAGTGTAAAGTCCCGAAACTCGGACCGAGGCAAGAAGCTATCTAGCCCCGAGAAATTGGAAGTAAAGAACAGATTTTGGAATGAATCGGACCAGACGTTAGAGGTTGGTATCGGTGTTCTTTAAAAAGGGGGTTGCGGGGCTAACAGGATACCTACTTCCTATACATATAACAATAACTCGAACAAACCTTTATCTGACGATCTTATATCATATATCTACCATACCTGTACCATACATCAGCATCCATATCTATACGTCTAGTGATTCTCTGCCCCCTCTCATTAGCTCACCCCATCAACGCACCGCCTATATCTTCCATCACCACAGCCCTACTCTTCGCAAGCACTGCATCCATATCTATTATTCCTTTCCCAATCAAAGATATCCATTGCCCTGAAATGGCACTTTGGTCCTAATGCCTTCGAATCTAAAGCCTCCTCAGGAGTCTGCAAGCCAAGTCCCGTAGAACTGAACCTGGGATGTGTAGAAACCGAAGCGGTGCAGTAGGTGCCCGAGCACTCAGGGTTCGAACGTTCAGCACTTGGAGAATTTCCCAAGAATTTCCTTTGGCAAATCTGCGAGGAAGCGTCGGAAGGGCGTGTAATCGACACAATCAGATTCACCATTGCGTAACGCCAGGCGCAGGAGAGCCGTCACGGGCCGGCCGCGGTGACTGAACTCGGGTATAACCGTAACCACCACTGAGCGCCATCGTGCGGCTACTACAGGTTACACTGCAGCCGTGATTCGTGAAAATCTTTTCACTTCTTCTTGCAGCATTGGATACTCGACCTCTGCCTTGAAAATTCCTCTTCGGTTCTCTCTTATTCGACCCATCTTCGTTCTTTTTTGCTCTTTTCATTTCGACGTTGCCATTTTCAGTTAAAGAACCATCAAGAATCAGGATCGCATTCAGCTTTGCACGACTCATTGGATTTTGGAAGTACCTCAAGGAGTACCCTGGCATATAATAAAGGTGTGTAACTATCATTCTCGTCGATACTCACAAGCTTATGGATTTCGGACAGACATATGTTGTCTGCCCAACGTGGGTGTAACTATTAAATTTTAGATCTACAGGATCCCGTTTTTGCCTGTACAAACACACTTGCATTCGTGTACGCCTCGTCACATCTTCCCGACCCGGTACTCACCTCAACGATCCTCTTACCATGCCACAACCACCACTTCCCCGTTCATCCAGAATCAGCCCTCTCCGGCCTCGCCGCCCGACTCGAATCGCTCGGTAGCAATACCGCAGGTCGCTAGAACGTCGCACTAATACAAACACGAACACAAATGTGGGTGCGGTTACGGGTGCTGGTACAGGGAGTCCTGCTATTCGCCGCCTGTGAGGGGCAGTATAGCGAGCACGTCTCCTGCTAGGGGCAGCACGAGGGGAAAACCTGATGACACACCTGGGTCAGTATGGGTAGTAGTCAAAGTGATAGTAGCGAATAGCGGCGGAGTAGGAACTGTAGGACGGGATAGTGATAAGAGTGGGAGGAGTGGAGGGAGGGGATAGGGAAGGCAGTGCGGTAGAAGAGATGTGTGTATTTCGTTCTTTTCTATTCTTTCTTTTCTTTGTTACTGTATGTCACTAACTCGTCCTCTCAGACAAGCCCAATCCTCACCGCAAATTCAGATCTCCAGGCAAGCCCTATCCACACGCATACCTGTCGCTCTTCCGATCCCCTCCTCCAAATTGACTCCGACGAGATATCGCTGTTCATGCACCACTAGCACTACCCGGAAACCACTTAGTGGGCATGTGAGGATATTTGCTGCACAGTCAAGGGCGGGTACGGGTGAAGTTGTTGTAGATGTAGGCATAGAGACAAGACGATCCGGCTCACTCAGAGTCCGCCTTTGCTGGAGGGACCAAGAGAGACACGAACGGCTTCTACTTCCACCCTCCTTTGTCATCTCTTTTCCCAACCCCACTTTCGCCAACTCCAACGGCGCCCAACGTCCGCATTAAGTCCTCGTCGTTTTTTCATCGCCTCATCACCAACCTCCTTACCGATACCCAAACCGATACCCCAACGCTTGTCCTACACGCGTTTGGATATCATAGGTGCTGCTCTGGGACTCTCCCCGCCGTCTTCGCCGCTAGGGAATGTTATTCTTGTTGACGAGTGAAGAGGATCCGCCTCAAGGCCAGGGTCCGGCTCAGCAGCAGTAATACGAGGAAGAAGACTCTGTCCCTCGATACCCCACGGAACGTGTCACATGCCATCCCTTTCCTTCCCATCAACACACTCCTCACCTATGCTCACCTCTGCGTCGGATGTTGAAGCTTGAAGCACGGGTGAAGAAGATGAACGAGGTGGTCCTTGCTAGTTTGGAGGGATTGGGTGGGGAAGGCAGGGGGATTGGGATTATGACAGAGGATATAGATTCGAGTGCCTACCTGCCCACTTTTCACTGTTTGTGCTATTACGCTCACCACTACTCTCCCCCGTTCTCACCCTGCTCGAGCCCGCCTTCCCATGTTGAGTGTAGGCGGGGTGTACATCCTATGCGTTGCTATATGTATATACTACGTTAGACGTGCTGGATGAGCTGGTTGCACATCTTATGATGTGGTTTGTATACTGGCTGGAGTGACGGAAGGTATGCGGCGGCTGCGTAGGATGTTTCGTTCGTTTGGTTCTTTGGGTGTTCTGGGTGTTGAAAGTGTTCGAAGAAAGGAAGGGATTCCGGTTACTACTACTACCACTACCACTTACTACCGCCTATTTAGTACGATACATTCTTATCCCTTCCCCCAGCTCAATGATTTGTGTAGTAGTTGCGCTGGAATATGAATGTATTGCTACATGTGTGAATACTTGTTAGTAATTATTCATTATTGGCCACTCGATTTGTTGTTCGGGTCTTTGCCAGATTATTCTTCTTGTCTGTGTGTTTTCGTGGCTCCTTTGACATCAATTCCCGAGTTCCTGGGCGTATTCCTCAAGACTTCAAGTTGCGTTTTAGCTATCTTGCTCTTAAAATTGGCTCAATCGATCAAGGAAAGATTTCCAGAACAAACCCTGTACATTGATGATCGATCCACACATCACTGTCAGTTTAAAGGCGTTCAATGTTCCAAGATCCCACAAACTATCTCTTGGGAGTTTTCAAAAGTTGCTCGTACAAATTTTTTAAAATACCGATTTGAAATTCAGACCAGCTCGTCGTGCTTGGAAGGGTTGCAAGACCATGATATTAGTTCATTTATCAACAAGTTGTTTCACTCGTGCCGTGGGATATTGATTTACTGGTGTTACAAGTTTTGCAACTTGGCGCGAGCGGCCAGAGTCCCTTGCAAGGTCTGTAAACCTCGAGGCATCGTTCTGTCAGCTCGCTTTTTTGCTGATGATGTTCAAACAAAATTCTCACACTAGCTTAGCATACATAAATTGTATCCGGCAAACTTTGACTACTGTATGTATAACCGAGGTATAAGTTGTATAACCGCCATATCAACCCAAGCTTGGTCAAGCGACAACCACTCATGTATGACCTTGCCCTATAATTGGTGGGGGGATCACAAATTTATTCTCAAATTCGGCGGCCATGGTGTTGAGCATGAACTCATGTATCGGTCCATCTCCGGGATTTTCGCCACTGACGGAGGGAATACACCCACCAAATCGAACCGCCCTACCCCAACGATGTGCGGTGCCCTTGGTCTTGGATGATAAACTGCCATATAGCTACATAGCAGGTGGCCTTCTATCTCGTAAGTTCCTAAAGGATATATGAGGAACACGAAAACAACCAGATTCAAAACCAGGTGCTTACGACCTATCCCTGCCCACCCAAAACATGGGTTCTGAGTTGTACAGAGTGCGCCTGTTCCATGGACCGGGGTCCCTTCGACAAACTTGAAATAACGCCGGACATGCTGCTGATCACCACTGTTGTAATATCTCATTGAACCTTGGTATATTACTGAGGCGTGTGTTCCGAAGATATGCAGGATCATTGGGGTTAGAAGCGCCTCGGTTCCTGGATCATCGCCGCCTCCCAATACTGCGCGTCCTTCGAGGGTCAGGAATGACATGGTATGTGGTTGCGACATAGGTGGCTGCATGATAGGTGGGTGCACAGGTAATTAGGTATATTACGATTACCAAGTCAGCAAAGACTTACAGATCGAGGGGGCGCTGGTGGACCGTGCGCTTGGCTTGAAGACCCGGATCCCCCCTCGTTCATTGGCAGAGAAAATGCGCAAGATATGGAGCTAGCAATAAGGGCGAGAAGAAAAAGAGCAGAGCGCATTTTTGATATGGATTTTACAGGGGATAGAAATGGATACAGATTGTCCAATGTCCAGCAAACTGTACTTGAGTGGGGGACTGACCAGCAGAACTGCTAGAACATTTCCATCCACAAGCTGCTTTTATTCCGGTGTAAAGGCCCTATAGGAGGTATGATTGATTGAAAGGACGTGATATTCTACCTGCTCATCAATAAGTACACCGGACTGTAGTCAACAACACTGTGGTCGTTCATGATCATTTCATGGGAACAAGTTATGATGTAGTAGGCTATACAGCACTGTGAAACACAGCTGCAAAAATCTATCGTTGCAACATCATTATCTCTTAGGCTTGATACATACTAGGTCAATGGTCATAAGCCAACTTTGGCGCTTAGTAGAAAACTTGACTGTTCATCTTTCTGATTCAAGTGATCAACTGCAGTCTGATTCTCATGACAAGTCAGTGTTGTTTGATCTTCGAGTCACCGACAGAATACTGAAGACAGCCTCCCAAAGTTTCTCAGATCACATTCACAAGCCATGACCAAGGTCATTAACTTTAACTTTTCTGGGTCATAGTAAGACTCATGAGTGTGAAACAGACATGTGGGCTTTGTTTCGCCGGGCCAAACAAAGTCCACATGTCCGTTTCACAAAATTGGCCCCTATTAGTATCACTCCTGCCCCTGTACAAGACCCAAGCAAGACCATATAACGCCGTGCGCAGCGCGGCAATCCCCGACTCTGATCTTCGCCAAACCATTATACCAATTCGCGAATTAATGGCATATACTATAGATTTTCTTCATGTACAAAGAGAACACGACAAGGAATTCTAATTGAACCTGATTACCCATGCATGAACTCCAACAAGAGTGCATGCCACTGCATTTGTATAGTAATTACATATCATTAGTATATGGAACAGCGGGGGAGAACTGCCAATGGGACAAAATCCTCAACGTTTATAAGCCCATTAACATTTTTTGTAGTGAGGAACAACTGTTCCTTCATAGATAACACATCTGCATCAGCAGCACCAAGAATCTCTTTTGAACAGACACAAAGGTTTTACTAATGTAAAGGCTGTGCGAATTGCCTCCACTGTTATCAGTATGACATCATTTAATCAACGTGAGAACTAATTGCCTCGGTTAAAGAAATTCGGAACATCAGATAAAAATCAGGACCACAAAGCCCTCCCTTCCCTTCGGTCAGAGTCGGGGATCTGTCTGACACACTAAGTATAAGAGCATCAAGGTCCCTGGTTGACCTTGGGCTACATGTTTAATATAGCATTCATTCATCGGCGGGGGTGGGCATGCAGATTGAAAGGAGGGGTAGACTGAACAGTGGAGACTCTGGAGAGATGATAGGAGGAACAGACAGCTCTCCTCCTCAGTGTCTTGCGGAGACCAAAGGACTGATTGTTTCTAAGCGGTCTTCAATGTTCATCTTTGTTCTTATCCTTATGACCGAAAAACAAGGTCATGTCTGGCCTTAAGAATTTGGGTACCCCTTGATCTGGCTCCGAGAAATTGGTGGTAATGAACAGGTTTTGGTCTCAGACTCTCGATCAGACCAGACGTTAGAGCCTGGTATCGGTGCTCTTTCAAAAGGGGGTTGCGGGGCTGCCAGGTTACCTACTTCCTACACTTATCCAACCAAATAACTCGAATAAACTTTTCTATGACGATCTTGTATCATATATCTACCATACCTGTACCGTACAGGCCCCGTATCCATATCTACACATCTAATGAGTCTGTGCCCTGTTTCACCGACCCAAACCTCCTTTTGACTCACCCCATTGACGCACCCCCTATATCCTCTGCAGTGACACCACAACCCTACTCGTCGCAACAAGCACTGGACCTCGACTGCATCTACTATATCTATTATTACTTCCTGATCAAAGATATCCACGGCCCCGAAATGGCACTGCTTCGATCCCAATGCCTTCGAATCTAGGTAAAGCCCCCTCAAGAGTCCGCAAGGCAAGTCCCGGAAAACTGAACCTGGTATATAGCCTGAGTGCGGAAACTGAAGCGGCGTGGTAGGTGCCCGAGGACTCCGTACTTGGCAGGGTTCGACCGTTCAACGTTCAGCACTCGGAGGGTTTCCTTTGGTGGCTCTGCGAGGAAGCGTCAGAAGGAAGGGCGTGTAATCGAGGGGCTCACAACTAACTGCTCATAATCACAATCAGATTCACAGGAGCTGGCATGATTTTCGAGTTGATGCACGAAGTTGCGTGACGCCCGGCGCAAGAGAGCCGTCACGGGCCGGCATCAGTGAATTTGGGTGTAACCGCAACCACCGCCATCGTGCGGCTACAGGTTACACTGCAGCCGTGAAAATGTTTTCACTTCTGCTTGCGGCTTTGGACACTCGACCTCTGCCTTGAAAATTCCTCTTCGACCGCACAACTTCGACTGTCCCTTATTCAAAGCGTTTTTCTTTTTGCTCTTTTCATTTCGACGTCGTCGTTCCCAATTAAAGAACTATCAAGAATCACGACCCCTCCGATTTTGGCAATACCTCAAGTTGTATGTGACTATCATTCTCGTCGATACTCAAGCTCATGGATTTCCGACAGTCTGCTCAACACTTCTCGCTAGAGTCCAGATTATCCGATCTCAGGAAGACTAAACCTCCACTGATTCTTTCTCGGTGTGCTGCCAACCTATAGAACATGGGCCAATGGATAGAAGCGAAATTAGAACTCTGAGTGCAGGATGTAATTGACAAGGTAGGTTTCCCTCTTCGTATCTTTCCAGTCTTATGTCTTCTTTCGCATGTCATCGGCTCCCAGTACTTCAAAGTCTGACCATCTTTTCTCCCGATTCATTTTCCAACCGCTTCACTACAACCCCAGACTCTGCTTCCATATCCCTTCCCATGCGAATCGGTACTGTCGCTTGAAGTCAATCTCTATGCCTCAGAGGAAATGGACGGAACAGGACGGACCCCTTGTTGCTGCTGGTGGTGATAACAGAGGTGCGTTTATAACGATATTGCACAGAAGGTGTTACTCACTAAACGCGCAGATATGTTGATGAACTTGGAGGAGTTCCGGCATTCTTAGCTCACGCGCACAAAAAAACCCGGACAGCGTTCAGATTCGCTTTATCGCGCTGTCATTGTTAGACGGCGTCGGGAGATACTCTGGCAACGCCCAATTCGCAGGAATCGAAAATTCCCTGGGGGCTGTCCTTTCATACTTCCTCGTTCCACCTCCCGTACGACTGCTTTGTCCTGGCCTGGTTCTTATCCATCTCATTCACTAGTTGTACCCGTTGCGGACAGTGTTACCATAGCTTTTGATAGCTTTTGGCGGTAGCTCATCATTTCGGCGAGATGAATTGGAATGGTGGAACGAGCCTCATGCGCTGTCGGGTTGCGTGACAGCGATGATAAGAGGCTGTTGTACTCGAACCATAATGCATAATGCATAATCTCTTATTATCCTTCCGGCGAATGCCCCTCTGCGCACTTTTCAACCCGGAAATCCATCGACGGCTGACAGGACTACTGGTGTTGTCTTCTGGTTTTTGGTCGAGCTGCAGACCGGATCGAGCGCCATAAACACCCAGGCAACATTCGGACTTTCGGACTCGCTTTAACACATGACTGATAGTTCTTACATCGATGTTGTCTTAAGCATAGACGGCGCCGGGAGACTCTGGAGAGTCGATAGCAATATCTGATTCACAGGGATCGAAGCCCGTCCTTTCACACTATATCTTGAATCCTCACCCCATATGGCTTTGTCCTGCTCTAGTTCATGCCTTCACTGGCTCCATCCATTGTGGATGGGATTTTGGCAGTGGCTGATTGTTTCGGTGCGATGAGATGGATTGTGGTGGAATGGATTGAAAAACGGTTGCGTTGCATGGTTGGCTACGATAGGCGATGACAAGATTACGCCAGCTGATCTGTACCGTCTCATATTACCCTTCCGACCTATACTGTTGCGCATTTTGAAACCCAAACCCATCGACGATTGACAAGACCACCAGCATTGTCTTCTGTCTTTGGTCCGCCTGCTAGTACCTCCCTCGTCAACTTCTCAGTTACCCTCACACCTCTCGTGCATACCGCAGGGCGGAATGCCGAATGCTATTTGGATGTATAGCTTTTGCATTAGTACAGACCTACACTGTCAACAGTTTTTTCTTTCATTGATTGGTGCTTCAGACACGACCGCTGTCTATCCAACCTTTCATATAAGTTATCCGAGCCCCGCCGATCTGCAAGTGTCAGTACAATACGGCTCGGATTATCGTCTCAGCTCCTGATCAGTGTCACATGGTGCTTCTGGCCTTACCGGTGCGACGAACGTCTCGTTCCACAACCCGCCTTCCCCGCAGATGGTGCGCGCTTCCTTGGATGCATAATTCCATCCATTTGCTCAGGATTCGGTCATACGGAAGGTAGAGGGAGTTGAGTTCTGAGGTCGAACGGATTGGAAGATGATTGGGATACAGTGTTATTAGGCTCGCGATGGGCTTGAGATAGCTTGAGATCCTTATCGCTCACACGACGTTTATTTTAATAATCCACATACTCGTCGTTTTCCCAGTCATTTTCCTTTAAATTGGACACGCTTCAACGCTGCAGGGGTTACTGGTTAGGCCAAATCATCCTTCTTGAATCTTGACCACCATGTCCCAGCAGGTTCTCTCTTTCATCGCCAAAGCCCACACAACCTATCATTCTGGGAGATACCTCAAATCGTCCAAGATCTTTCGGAAAGCAATCAAGAAGATCTTGAAGGAAGAAAGGTTTAGTTTGAAATTCCCGTCTTTAGTGATCGTAGGCTCGAGTGACCCTCGCGAGGTGGTCCTGTATTGCTGGGCCCTGTTTACACACTTGTTTAGGGAAACAAATACAATGAAATTCGTGAATCAAGGTGAGTACTAGTGCTTTATTTCTGAATTCAATCTTAAGGCCCGACTGCGTTACGCGCAGCAACTGATCCAGAAGGGTACAAATTGCTCAACTCATTTCGTATTGGCCATACCCACCCTCGCCATGTGGCTCGATTCCGGACTGAAGCGGATAAAATCCTACTGAAAGGGATACAAATTATCATGATTGGGACTATAGGACTTGTTGTATGGGACAAAAATGACCGAGTAATGGCAGCCAAACGGTACCGCGAAGCCATCGACCTGGCGAAGACTCATTAAGTATTTGACTGCTTCGGTGATAGCTTCGGCGAAGCCCCGAAAGCAGGTTCTCAAGGCTTAAAGCATTTCAACCTATGGGTTGCTGGAAACGTCAAGGAGATTAAGAACAACTTGAAGGTATTGGCCATTGTCGATGATCAGATAGCGAGTATAGCTGAGGCTCTTGGGGATCCGGGATCTCTTGTAGGTAATCTACGGAAAGAACAGCTTCCGTATTCACACACAACGTATGAACTTGCGGGAAGAGGGACGTGAAGCTTTCGAGGTGCAGTAAGTGTATGAAAGCTGCCTATTGTGGGACAGATTGTCAGAAGGTGGACTGGAGGTATGTTTTCTATTTTCTATCTTCTTTTGTCTCGCGTTGTAGCTGAGTTATACTTCTATTATCCAGGAAGCACAAGGGTACTGTCTGTGCACCGAAGAAGGATTAAAAATGTCTTTGTCGATATAGTCATTTGCGTGTACAGTTTCTATACCTCACTATAGAATATGATTCTCTCAAAGACAGTTTTGCGTTGAATCTGGTCACCACACCACCGCTTGGTCCTAGTTTTAAACGTTGATATACCCAGTGAGGACTCTGCGTCATCCGCTGCTGGCGCAATCCCGCTGGTACTATCAACCCCATACATCCTATTACGTCCATCCACCGTATCCATTTTATCACCTGTCACCCATAGCCAACACATCACTTCTTTCACTCCCCCAAAGCAAAACCCTCGCCCCTGCCTACACGCCCCTACCCTTTACAACTCCACACAGCATCATCACCGTAGACCGAGTTGCAAGCTCGTCCGCTCCTCTCCCAATGGTTCCGGCGTTCAGCACTTGGATCATGTCATGCTCCTCCTCCCACATGATCATGGGGCAGGCTTTCTTTCCATGTGTATCCCATGAGTTCCCTGGTATCACACACAAAGCACTTTTTGTCAATGCCCGCCTTGCTCATGATCACTTCCAAAAAGTTCTGAAAATTTTTCTTTTGCTCAGCTTCCGAACGAAGTGTCGATTAGACTGTTAGTACACATTTCTTTGAGTCGTTGATGTACTCAAAAAAAAACATCTAATCATTCACTGCATCCATTCGCTCCTCTTTGCATCCACCCACTTCCCTAGTACTAGTCAACTTCACCGCCTGACACCGCCTCGAAACAGCCTCTGCGCAAGTTGTAAACGCTATCAATGGCTAGATATATGACATACATTGAAGGTTATATACATATGCTTAAGACTGGTTTGATAGCGGCAGCAAAATGATGTGATTGGTCAATTCACATGTCATACTGCTTAGGTGCTGCTTAGGCACTAGCATAGCTAGGAGGAGGCTCATCTCTTAAGCCTCTTGCCAACGTTGAACTTGTTGTGGAATAAGTGATCTGGTTACACTTGTGCACTCGGTTGTTAGACCTTTAGTACAATTGTCTGGGTCTCCCCCAGGACCTCTACAGTATTTATACTACCTACAATACCTTCTAGAATATTCTACATAGTACTGGTAAGTAGGCTGAGTAAGGACTGAGTAATACTAAAGAAAGTACTAGAACATTCCAGTACAGACTCAAATCTACAACAGAACTCCTCTCCTCTTCCAACTGTGTGAGACAATTTATGACCTCTACCAATCTCTGCTGCATCAAAGCCATCCTGTGCTCTGACCCATTGGAAACTGTCTGCTCTAACATCACGTGTAGAGAGTTTTGGATATTCTGATAATCCTCTGCACTACGGATTTGCTGGGTTGTCAATGGGAGCATTCTTGCTGATGAGCCGGGTTGGGTACTATGCTACAATTCAGGTTAGATTTGCACTACCCAAAGGAGAAGAGTTGCAAGAGAAATCTTACCTGCAGTGCCTCAAGTATAGTAGCTGTTTCTATTTTCAAGTCATATGCATCCGGGCTCATTTGTTGCTCCAGCAATTTTTCACACTGCGTGCAAATCCCCGTAAATTTTGCTGGAAATAGTAAAATTATGTTAAAATTGTATGAATAATTTTTGGCATAAATTCTGATGTTTATGGTAAAGATCTGTTAAGTTTATATTAAGTGAAAAAAATCCAATAAAATCATTGCTTTACCATAAAGTGTGTAACTTATGCTGAAACTATGAAGAACTAATGATAAAGTTGAGTTATGTTTATTGTAATATTTTGAAATGAGCTTTTAGCATAATTCTACATTAAGGTAACAAATTTATGCAATTATTTGAGTATGATACTGATAAGATTGTAGTGGTTTAACTATAGAATTTTGTATTGCATTCCATAAATCTTTGAGCAGAAATGGAAAAGTTATGTGAATAAATATCAGCATGAATATCTTTTTTTATCTTATGGTATTCATGAACTTATGATAATCAAAAATTTAGAGCCATTGTATTTGTTTAACATAACAGAAGAAACTTACAATGAAGCCATAAGAGAATTCTTCCAGATTAAAATAAATGTTATTTAGGTAATGTTCAATTGATAGAAAAATTATGATAAACCAAAAAACTTCATGTTAGCTGAACTTTATTATAGTAGACAATGGCTATGGTAATATAATTATTAGTAAAAGCTAGCATGAATATAGCATAAATAATCAAATTTACCGAAAAATTTCAATAACCTTTTAGATGGTCGTGTTGGCTGTCGCGCGTAGAAAAGTTGTAGCCGAAGAACGCATCGATGTCTATCCACCGACGAATCCATTGCGCATGCGACAATGGTTTTGACCTTTATTTAGCAATCCCATTCTCCACACACGCCCCATTCCCACCCATGCCACTTATACACCCTTTTAACCCGCACTTCCCTATTTCCGCTTCTCTCTCTCTTATGATAACGTCGAGTCTCAAACGATGTATTCCCCCACTGGTCGTTCCCCTAACAAGACTACTCAACCTGTTACGACCATGCCGCATCGGCATCCTTCGGATCATCACCGGATCACCTCTACTATCATCCCAGCATCATTCCGATTCCATCCCGTCTATTTCCGTCATCTTATCTCTTTTCGTTATCTTCCTATCTTATCTGTTATCTTCGTCCGATGACGTACCGCCATCGGACCTTTCGGATTACTTTCTAATTGGTTCTTATTATCTTTCGATTATATTCCCTTTCCGATCTATTGAGTATTATTGTCTTATGATTGTATTACTTACTTCGGTCTTCCGTATACGTTTCCGACTATTGTCTTCTACCGATCCGGAAGCCCCGGACTCTTAGTATATAAGTAGTGCAACCTTGTACAGTAGTCCTCAGTTTAAATATCAACTTGGATAAACCAGACCTTCTGTCCGACTAAGTTCCGCCTTAGTCTATCCATCACTCGTCTTACTCGTCGGCCGTTACATCGGCCGAATCTATCTTTATCTCCTGAACTTCATCTTGGGACTATTCGGCGTGACGAGGGTCTAGCTAATAGCTATACCGCACGTCCCACTTCTTCTTCGATCTCCGATATCGGTCCGAGACCCACTTCGTCAATACATACCTTTCAGATACCGATCGGTTCCCTTCGGTCTTGCACGATCTTAACAGTATATTTAAACTTGTACTCGTTAACGCCGTATCTGACAAAACTGTTTTTTTTTTAAAAAACAAATGCCTCCAAGAAAACCTCCTAGAATTCGGACAGTCTCTGAAACTCGGATCCAGCCGACCGAGACTCCTAATCCCTTTCTGGCCAATGCTCAGTCATTTTTGCCATACAATGATTCTATTTCTGCGGCCGGAAACCCTCGCCGACGTGGCTCGGGTGGCTTCGGACCCGCAACAGCTGTTCCGAACACTTCCGTCTCTACTGAGGCAGTTCTAGGTAACATCAATGTCGACCAATACAACATTAAGGAAATTCCCAGTGCTAGTGGTACTGCATTAGTCCTTACTCCTCGTCGCGGAAGGATTGCTTCGGCACCTTCCCCTTCCTTTGCCGAACAGCTCCAAGGAGCTCTCTTCTCGAACCAATCTCGTACCACTACGGGTGACGACCGGCCTCCGATTGTCGAACAACCAGAGGACACAGGAGAAGGAGAATTTGCAGATGAAGGTGAGAATCCGGACGATAATCCTCCCGACAATCCTCCCGATGACCCTCCTAACAACCCTGATGGTGATGATGGGGATGCTGCCCCTGATCCTCCTGGACCCCCTGGATCTCCGGACGACCCAGGTAATGGTGGTGGTGGTGGTGGTCCTCCGCCGCCCCCTCCCCCAGGTAATGGTGGTGGTGGTGATCCTCCCGGCGGTCCCCGCCGCGGAGGTAGATTTCTCGATGCTCGCGGCCAGCCTGATGCCGGTGCAGTATTGGAACTAATGGACAAATTCGGAGGATCTATCGATTCCATCGCAAATGCGTTAACCCTCCTCGGTGGCAAGTCAACCGAACCATCGGAAGGCAAAGCCAAAGTCAAGGAGCCCGATGTTTTCGACGGCTCTGAACCTCGGAAACTCAAGGAGTTTCTCGTTTCCCTTTCCTTAGTCTTTATTGACCGCCCATCATACTTCACTGACCAAAAAAAGGTCATGTATGCTCTTTCCTTCCTTAGCGGATCCGCTCGGGAATGGTTCGTACCGGACATCCTGGATCCGAACCCGATAAACCCCCGGCATGGATGAACTCCTTTTCGGCACTCGTGAAGGAACTTCAAGACCATTTCGGTCTTTTCGATGCCCAGGGTGAAGCCGAGGACAAACTCGGTAATATTCGGATGAAGGAGAATGAACAGGTTCGGAAGTATAACACCCGATTCAATACCTTGGCAGCAATGACAGGATGGGACGACATCGCCCTTAAGTGGGCTTATCAGCGTGGTTTGGCGACTAGGATCAAGGACGAGATGGTTCATGGTCCAACACCGGCAACGCTTTCGGCATACCGCGCCAAAGTGCTTGAGATTGATAATCGGCACTGGCGGCGCGAAGAGGAACGTAAAAGAGAGGTCGCAAGGTCTTCCGGAGGTGGCTCCGGCGGTAAAACTTCCTCTCCGACGAAAAAGGGTTCTCCGAACTCTTCCTCTCAAAATAATCCTTCGCAGAATTCTGGTTTTAACAAACCAAACAACTCTTCCCAAGGCTCCGGACAGCAACCGAAAAAGCCTTGGAACAACAACAACAAATCGGGCCCTTCAGGTTCCGGTTCCAACAAGTCTGGATCTTCGGTCAGCTCTGCACCGAAACCTTACGCCAACCTTCTCGGCGCCGACGGACGACTTAAGCCTTCCGAAGTGGAACGCCGAAAGAAGGGAGGCCTGTGCATGATTTGTGGTGGAAAGCATAAAGCAGAGAATTGTGATAAGAAGAGGTCAGGGGATTCTCGTGCCCGGGCCACTTCGACCAAGGAATCTGCGACTAATCCAACCGATACCGGTTCGGAAAAATAGTCCGCAGCTCCCGGACCCCGGTACGAAACGGGAGCTGC
Organism: Rhodocollybia butyracea; assembly: GCA_015501585.1. Classification (NCBI taxonomy): domain Eukaryota; kingdom Fungi; phylum Basidiomycota; class Agaricomycetes; order Agaricales; family Omphalotaceae; genus Rhodocollybia; species Rhodocollybia butyracea. The sequence goes on from JADNRY010000216.1 coordinate 83,410, forward strand.
GTTGATCAGGTTCGTGCCTCTGGGGAAGTCTATCTCAACGCGTCCGCTCTTTCCGATTATGAACGATCACTTACAATTTCTTTATCTACTGAATTCCCTCTTCCCGAAGATTCCGATGAATCTTCCGCTCTTTTAAAGTTTATTACTCTCGTAGACTCCGGTTCTACCGATTGTTTCCTTGATTCCCGTTATGTAAATTTAAACTCTATTCCAACCTCTTCGATTCCACCGATCAATCTCCGACTCTTCGATGGTTCTCTTTCTCCAAAACCAATTTCCGAAGTTGCGACTTTGGAAGTTCGGTTTCCGTCCGGCGAGCTGCTACCTCTGGCATTTTATGTCACTTCTTTGGACTCATCTTGTAAAGCTGTTTTAGGATACAGTTTCTTGTCCCGCTACAATCCGTTGATTGACTGGGTCACCAGAACCATTACTTTCCGTAACACCGAGCACCCTGTTTCCGCTCAGACGTCTTCGCTTCTCGGATCCGCGTTAGGACCGAAAGCACCGGTTTCCTCCACGAAACCACCTACTATTCCGATTCGGCCGGCACCTTCGCCGCCGACTCAAACTCGCTCTCGCCAACCTCGTCCTCTATCAGACAGGTTTCCTTTCGAACCAATCTATTCCTACCCTTCGGTTGCGCAAATGGCTTCGCGTTTAGAAACTCCTGAAGTTGATATCGCACTAGTCGGCGCCGCCGCCTTCCATAAGGCTTGTCAAGATTCAGGTAGGGAACCGACGCTTCTCCGGGTCATTGACCCCGAAGTATCGGCACACTATGCAGCATCTGGTCCTTCGGCCAGGAGTGCCTCTTCCGAGGCACTTCCGATCCCTGCAGACTACCTTGACTTCGCCGACGTTTTCGATGAAGTCGCGTCCGAGGTTCTTCCTGAACATCGTTCTTTTGATCTCAAAATTGATCTGGTGGAAGGCGCTGAGCCCCCGCTCGGTCGCCTTTACCCTCTCTCTCCAACAGAGCAGCAGGCTCTTCGCGATTTCTTGGATAAGCAACTCGCTACCGGTGTCATTCGACCCTCTTCCTCTCCGCATGGTGCTCCGGTCCTCTTCGTACCGAAGAAGGACGGTAAACTTCGGCTTTGTGTGGACTTCCGAGGATTGAACAAGATTACCAAGAAGGATCGCTACCCGCTGCCTCTAATCTCGGATCTTTTGGATGCTCCGAAAAAAGCTAAAATCTACACCAAACTCGACCTGGCCCACGCCTATCATCTCGTCCGAATTGCCGATGGCGACGAATGGAAAACCACTTTTCGGACCCGATGGGGTTCCTACGAATGGTTAGTTATGCCCTTCGGTTTGACTAACGCTCCCGCGGCTTTTCAAAGGTTCATCAACAACATATTCTCGGACATGCTCGACGTTTGCGTCATAGTTTACCTGGACGACATCCTCATCTATTCCGACAATCCAGAACAGCACTTGGAACACGTCCGCGAAGTCCTTCGGCGGCTCCGTACAAACGGCCTTTTTCTCAATCCTGCGAAGTGCTTCTGGTCGGTCGATACGGTCGAATATCTCGGTTACATTCTCTCTCCGGCAGGATTGACCATGGCCGAAGATAAGGTTAAAGCTATTGTGGACTGGCCGGTTCCTCGTAAAGTCAAAGACATCCAATCTTTTCTCGGTTTCGCTAATTTCTACCGACGTTTTATTTATAATTATAGCGACATCGTCGTACCGATGACTCGTCTTACCCGGAAGGGTGTGGCATGGCTCTGGTCGTCGGCATGTCAGGATTCCTTCGAAAAACTCAAGTATGCCTTCACACATGCACCCATTCTCACACATTGGGAACCAAATTGTCCACTTATCGTGGAAACCGATGCTTCCGACTACGCCTTAGCGGCTATCCTCTCGATCCGACTCTCAGATGGAGACATCCATCCAATCGCTTTCCTCTCTCGGACCTTCCAAGCCGCCGAGCTCAACTACGATACTCACGACAAGGAGCTCTTAGCCATTTTTGAGGCTTTCAAAGCCTGGCGGCACTACCTCGAGGGTTCGGGAGACCCGATTGATGTTGTTACTGATCACAAGAACCTCGAGTATTTCTCTACTACTAAAGTACTAACTCGGCGACAGGTTCGGTGGTCCGAATACCTTCACACTTTCAACATGATCATTCGGTTCCGACCCGGAAAGCTCGGTGAGAAACCGGACTCCATCACTAGACGTTGGGACGTCTACCCAAAAGAGGGGGATAACGGCTACGCGCAAGTTAATCCACACAACTTCAGACCTATCTTTACTAATGAGCAATTGACCGCGTCACTCCGAGCTACCTTCCTTGAAGGACCGGCTCTCCGAGCTTCCGTAGTTATGGACATCAACTCACTTCACCAGTCCATTCGGTCTTCCCTTTTGCTCGATCCTCAGTCAGTACAAGGTCTTGAGCTTGCAAAAGCTCCGACCGACTCCCGATGGAAACTAGGTTCTGATGGTCTATTACGATTAGACAATCGGATATTTGTTCCCAACAATTCCGACCTGCGACTTCAGGTTTTACGATACTTTCACGACCATCCTCTCTCTGGTCATTTCGGTCAAAATCGGACCCTAGAGGCTATCCGACGCCAATACACTTGGCCTAAGATTCGGACCTTTGTTAGGGACTATGTCTCTTCTTGCACTGTATGCAGTTGAAACAAGTCTCGCCGACATCGGCCGTACGGACTACTCAAACCTCTTCCGGTTCCGACTCGACCTTGGGATTCAATTTCTATGGATTTCATTGAACAACTTCCGGACTCCGATGGCTATACCGCCATCTTGGTTATTGTGGATCGCGCTTCGAAGCAAGCCATTTTTATTCCTACTTACGACACTATCACCTCCGAGCAACTTGCCGAGTTGTTCGTCTTGCATGTTTTCTCTAAGCACGGAGTTCCCTCGCACGTTACATCGGACCGAGGTTCCGAATTCGTGTCTGCATAAGATTCGGACCTTTGTTAGGGACTATGTCTCTTCTTGCACTGTATGCAGTTGAAACAAGTCTCGCCGACATCGGCCGTACAGACTACTCAAACCTCTTCCGGTTCCGACTCGACCTTGGGATTCAATTTCTATGGATTTCATTGAACAACTTCCGGACTCCGATGGCTATACCGCCATCTTGGTTATTGTGGATCGCGCTTCGAAGCAAGCCATTTTTATTCCTACTTACGACACTATCACCTCCGAGCAACTTGCCGAGTTGTTCGTCTTGCATGTTTTCTCTAAGCACGGAGTTCCCTCGCACGTTACATCGGACCGAGGTTCCGAATTCGTGTCTGTACTCGGCCGACCGAGAAGTTCGCCGAAAAGTATCTTGGTCCTTTCAAGGTCCTTGAGCGCTCCGGCTCCCTTTCCTATAAGCTCCAACTTCCGGACTACCTTCGCCGAATCCATCCGGTGTTCCATGTATCACAACTTGAGCCTTCGATTCCGAACTCAATTCCAAATCGGATTCAGCCACCTCCCCCACCAATTGAAGTTGATGGTGAAGAAGAATACAATGTGGCGGAAATCCTCAACTCGAAGATCGACCGAAGGTACAAACGTTGTCCTCTACGATACTACATCCGATGGGCTGGTTACGAAGGAACCGATGACGAGTTCGCTTGGATTGCGGCCAACGAGCTACATGCCGATGAACTAGTTCCAGCATTCCATCTTCGGTATCCAAGCAAACCCGGACCTACTTAGTCCTTGTGCGTACTTATATTTTGATTTTTACATCACTTTTCCAAGCGTCCAACAATGGACGTCGGAGGGGTTCGATTGCCGTGATAGCAAATTGAGCGATCACCCTTTTCCTTATCATTTTCTTTTTTCCGACTTTTCCGATTCCGGCTTCGGCCGCATTTAAACTCACTTTAATCCTTACATTTCACTCAAGTTTTTAAAACAAAGCTTTTCGATATTATATACAATTACTTTTATGCCCTTACGGGCCGACAACTTTCCATACGATAAAACAAAAAATCCAAAAAAAAAAAAAACTACGAAGTCCAAAAGAATTATTACGCAGGCCGAGGCTTCGGCCGACGGTTCTCTACCTACTCTTCCTCTCCCTCTCCATCTTCATCACCGCCTTCCTCCGTATCCTTCTCCTTCCCTTTTCCCTTCGACTTGGGTTTTGGCCTCGACGGAGTTCGAAGTGGCCTCCCCTCCTCTTGGAAACCCCGGCGCGTACCAACTAAGAAACGTCGGAGGGCCGACAGTTCCGCCGTCAGGCCTCCGACCTGCTCCTCCAACGTGCTCGAGAGCCGAGCAACCTCTGCTCGCAGTCCCGCCACCTCCGCCGATAAACCCTCGCTTTCTTCTTCCACCTTCCTCCGGCTTTCCCGGCCGACGAGCGAACACTTCACCTTTGAAGTGTTGCACTCAGAGCAGGCCTCGGTCTTCCCGCCTCGCCGAGTGCAACCCAACTCCTTCGCCTCGCACCGAACGCACTTCTTCCCGCTCTTCTTCGGCTTCTTCGGCTCCGGTTCGTCGTCGCCGTCGTCATCGTCATCGTCGCCATTGTCGGGGGATGGAGGATCATCCTCGGGACCTGAGTCGGGGACCTACAATGGGTTAGAAAAGAAAAAAAAAAAAAACTTTCTCAAGTCCCAAAACGGACTCACCCTCGCGGCCGACTTCGGCGCCGCTCTCTTCCTCTTTAACCCACTTGGGGTACTCGGCCCCGCGACATTCTCCTTCTGCGCTTCCTGCTGACGCCGCAAGGCAGCCGCCATCCTTTTCTCTCTCTCCTTGGTCGCCTTTTCATCGGCCGACGCTGCTTTCGACTTGGCAATTTCGTATGCCCGGAGAGTCTCGGCCGCCCGCTTCTCCTTGGCTTTCCTCTCTCGCTCAGCCTTTTCGCTGGCTTCCCTCGCTGCCAGCTCGGCCGCTGCCCTTTCCGCCTCCCTCTGCTGCTCTTCGACAAATAAACGGAGCCGCTCGGCCTCTGCTGCTGCGGCCTCCTCCTGTCGCTTCTTCTCCTTTTTCGCCGCCCGTTCGGCCGCCTTCCTCTCGAGTAAAGCTTTTGCTTCCGCTGCTGCTTCCTCGGCTTTCCTGAATTCCTCGTCGGAGTCGTCGGATACGTGCGAGTTGGAGCGAGAAGGCATGGTAATAAGAAAATTGATGGGGTACTTAGGGAAATTTTGGATTTTGGCACGACCTTATATACCCAGGCGCTTAGACTCTATAGGATCACAGGAACGATAAGCGGAGATCTCGGTGACGTCTTAGAATCTTCTAGACTTTCTCACATCACGGTGACCCTGACTCTCGGCCGATATACTATCGGTCCGACTTCGGCTCTGGACTTAGAGGCTTTCAAAGGCTCAAGCCTAAGAGGGGGATACTGTTACGACCATGCCGCATCGGCATCCTTCGGATCATCACCGGATCACCTCTACTATCATCCCAGCATCATTCCGATTCCATCCCGTCTATTTCCGTCATCTTATCTCTTTTCGTTATCTTCCTATCTTATCTGTTATCTTCGTCCGATGACGTACCGCCATCGGACCTTTCGGATTACTTTCTAATTGGTTCTTATTATCTTTCGATTATATTCCCTTTCCGATCTATTGAGTATTATTGTCTTATGATTGTATTACTTACTTCGGTCTTCCGTATACGTTTCCGACTATTGTCTTCTACCGATCCGGAAGCCCCGGACTCTTAGTATATAAGTAGTGCAACCTTGTACAGTAGTCCTCAGTTTAAATATCAACTTGGATAAACCAGACCTTCTGTCCGACTAAGTTCCGCCTTAGTCTATCCATCACTCGTCTTACTCGTCGGCCGTTACATCGGCCGAATCTATCTTTATCTCCTGAACTTCATCTTGGGACTATTCGGCGTGACGAGGGTCTAGCTAATAGCTATACCGCACGTCCCACTTCTTCTTCGATCTCCGATATTGGTCCGAGACCCACTTCGTCAATACATACCTTTCGGATACCGATCGGTTCCCTTCGGTCTTGCACGATCTTAACACAACCCGTTTCCGCCTAGGTGCCCTGTTCCCTTTCAAGATATGTCCTTGTAGTTCTTTACCCGTTCCGTGTACTTTCTGTGCAATCTACTCACTTTCGATCCCGATTATCGCGCGTCCACTAGAACTTCCCACCAGAACTTCCGCTTCCGCTCATAATCGTCTTCGTTTCCTTTTGCACTTCGTGGGCTCTACCTTTCGAGTCGGATACTCATCACTCCTAGGCTTACTCTCCGAGTTCATTCTACTACTCTTACTGGTCCCGCTCAGTGATTCTATGTCGTTGTCGTTCCCAGATCGAGTATGCTCCCGCCAGACTCCATCGACAGAAACATCCCGTCGCTGTTATCTGTCGGAAGCTTCTTCCAAAACCCACACTCTAAGGATCTGCCTAGATCCTCAGTAGCGCTACTACTAGGAGTTTCTTATGGTTATGGTAATATAATTATTAGACTTCTAGAAACAAAATCTAGTATGAAATAATCAAATTTACAGAAAAATTCCGATAACCTTTTGACTCCCGGGGCCAGTCTATCCACCGACGAATCCGCCACTCCATTTGAGCGTGCCATTAAGCCATTCCGACAATGGTTTTGACCTTTATTTAGCAATCCCATTCCCCATGCCCGCCCATGCCACTTATACACCCAAAAGCCCGCCCATCCCCTTCTCAAAATTCGAGATTCTCGGCTGTGGCAAAATCGACGGCATCCCCCATTTATTACTCCCAACAATTCCGTCATTGGGGAGATGTGTCCAACGTCCATTACCTTGCCGCAGAAGCCAGCAAGATTCTCTCCAGATAGGACATGATGAATCTTGACCTCTCCTTCAGAGCCTGGATAAGTCATTAGTTTCATACGCTATGTCAGGTCGACAAGCTCCTTGTCCGAATTGGGTGTCGATTTTGATTTGAGATCCTGAAGCCCAAACTTAGTCAGAAACTGGTCCCAGTAGGCCAGCATGGATAGTGTACCAGCCTCATACCTAGAGCGAAATGTACCGCGTCAGTCTCCTTTATCCGATACCTGCTTCCGATTTCCTCCTTTGCTCTAACCATTTCTTCCTTCGACGAAGATCCACCTAACGTGTCATTTGTATAGGTCCCCGTCATCGTCTCCTTTAAATCCAGCTTCCTCGACCTTACGCATTGATCAGCTTACGAGTGAGTGTATCCCAAATCTGATCTAACTGCTTCCACCAGTTCCTCCCTTCCTGCTTGCATTGACCCGGATACTGACTTCTTCACCCGCATAACCTTTCCCGATCCTCTACCTTCAAAGCCTTCAGGTGGGCGGACATCCATATTCTCCTTCATCTCCGCATTCAGGTAAGCCGAGGCAAAATCAATCTGCCAGATGAAGTATCCGAGCGAAACCCATACCGCTATGAGGATCCTGAGTGATTCAAATCTTAAAACCGCTGTAAAAACCTCGAAGTAATCAACACCTTCCACCTCCGTTAACAACAAGCCTAGCCTCAACTAACCGAAAACACTGCTCATAGCTTTCGTCTAGGAACTTCTTTCCCCAGTCGTTGCCGTGCCTTCGGAAGATCTCCGGGATGGCTACAATCCGCCTTCAAGTGACTACAGACAGTCCTCTTCTTTGTCGCTCTCGTGTTGTCAAAGTCCGCGCTCATAAAGTGGGGTCCCGTCAAAGTCGCCTGGTTAGTGCATCCGCATTCCACCTCCCGTACGCTGGCCCTGGAGGGCGGGAGTCCACCGAGTGCTTTTAAAACCGCTAAATCTGCGAACGTGAATAAAAAACTTCTCATTACCTGGTATCCTGCCCATTATGAGAGTTTGGAGAAGGATTTTAACGCAGCGCGCAACTCTCCAGAACTGGAACGATGTCAGGGACATTCCAGTTGTTTCCAATTTTAAAGCCGGGTCTCAAGTTAGTGACTGCAAAGATTCGGCTACCAAGTCACATAAGAGATCCATGAATGGATCAATGAAGGCTAAGCTTCATAAGGGAAAACAACAGAGCGTTGTTTCCGAGTCCGAATCTTCAAAAGATTCGCAAGGCGGATGTTAAGCCCCTTCAGGATGCTTTCAAGATTTCGGACTCTAGTTCAGATAGCCATTCGTCTTCGCCTTCGAGTGACCCTGATGTCCCGTCAAGCTCTGAGTCTGACTCGGATTCATCATCTGGTTCTTTCCGTACTTCTTTCCGTACTTCGAGCTCTAATTGTCATCGTGGACGGGGCATAAACATAAGACTTGTCCTGCTAAACAGAAGGATAAGAAACATCAACGCAGGTCTAGAATCTCGCGCCCACGTACCAGACCTCCAAATCTGGAGTCATTTCTCAGGCTCCGACTTGGGGTACAACGAGAACGACGCAGACATTTAGTCAAAATCAGGGCAAGAATGCGGATGCGCTATATGCCGGGGCCCCACTTTTATGAGCGGGGACTCAGAAACTCGTCAGCAATTGCAGTTGCCAGCAGAGAATTTGAGGGCTGTGAACATCCTCGTGCTAACTTTGCATCATTGGCCAAAAATTTACCAACGGAACTAGGCTCCACCTTCAATGCAGCCTCCCGTACCAAAGAACTACTACCGGGTGCTACCATCAACCCGCTGTGGGTATTCGCTCACAAACCGGAAACATTGTGGATGAGGCTAGGCTTGTTTTTAATGGCAGCATTTGTGCAGTAACCGATTGGCAGGTCGAGATCATAGACGACAAAGCGGATGCGGTTATCTTCCGAATCGTTGAAGACGATGAGCTGGCCCCCACGGACCTCATCGATTATCGCTAAGTAACCCAATACCCCACTTCTTCTCTACAAGCTGGCTCCCCGCTTCAGATTGATCATCCGACACTTGCAGTTCGGCCTCGAAGTTGGTGACCTCGGCGAAGTTGGCAAACCTGGAGAAGAGTTGGCGAAGTTGGCGACTTTGCCGACCTCGGCGAAGTTTGCGTGTGAGATACCATGCCCTCCGCGCAATTTTCTCCCAAAACATGGTCTCGCGGATCACTTTTCTAGAAAGAACTCACTCGAATCTCATACATTGACAGAATCCTGAACAAGCGGTACTATAAGTAAGATAAGATAAAGGATCATCTATCATCGATCATGCCAAGAAACGGCCAGACATCCAAATTTAGTAGACCCACCTTGATGCCACAATGGTAAATTTTTCTGTCTGGCACGTGGTTCAGATTTTTCACTTTCTTCCTGAACATCCAACATGAATGATTTTATAACAATTAAGGTGAAATGTTGAGCAAGAAACTCACCGCCATTGACGTCTATTAGAATTAGCTTGATATCCGCTATACGATACGATAGGTCCCCAACTATACGTTGCAACTGAAAAGACATTACATTACAGAATCCCTTCGTTAGCTTTGAAGCTGGAGATGAATTGCACGTAGAGCACCGGTAGTCAACAAGACATGATACCTCTATTTCCCCAATCCGAGGCTTCGAGGCTGGACAACTGCTGGAAGAGAGGTTCGCTGATTTGTACTACGACGGGATCTCAGATTCATAATGTTTTCTCTCAACCGACCGAAACCTTACAATCCGAACGCGTTGTAAGAAATCTTTTGATGTATAACGAGATATCCACGATGAGTAGTGATGCATTGATATCCAACTAAAAAATCTAGTATAGGCACCCACTAACCAATTCAACGAAAGAACTGGCCATCCGTAAGCAGAAAGGCGGACTCGGGTGAGGGAGGGATGTGGATCTCGCAATAGGATCCGGCAAGAGTTCATGCAGAGACAAAAAAAAAAAAAGAATTGTTGTACTGGTGTGAGTTTTGATGATATTTCGATAGATACGGCGGACGACACTAATATAAACAGGCGGATTCTTATGGTTTGGATGGTGTTGGAGCCCATTGTGGGGAACTGGATTCGCGAGGGCACAGGTTCGATTGTTGTATTTGCGAATGTAATGAGAATAAAATGGATAATTACATAGAATACCTCATCAAATGAACAGGATATGATACCGCATTTAACTCATGGGTATCTTGGGAAGGCATGGTAGGATCGCTGAATATGCTGAAACTAGGCGGACACAATTCCGACCACCACTCTCCTTCCCTATTCCTCTAATCGACAAACTCGCATGGGCGGATTCAACTCCGCCTTCAAATTAGTTTGCGCTGTCTATCTTTTCTTCTCTCTTTTAATCTTTCCGATAACTTCACGAATGGGTACAACTCCATTTAACTCTCTAGCAACGGATCCAACTCCGCGCTGTCTCTCTCTGACTATCCCATTGTAGACTCTTTCCATTCTGTTCTAACACACACATGCATACTGACTTACGCCTGGCTCACCTCAAATTTGCTTTTAACGCGAAGATGCTGGACCGAACATACTGTGTTGACAAATATTTTAGGTCTCAGGACAAAACTTGGCTCGAAAAACTGGCCTTATTGGTAACTGGAAGAAAATTGGGTTCCACCCAAATTTCGGGATTTAAGATAAAAAAAAACTGGTCTGGAGATGGCTAAGAGGGCTTATATCTCACTGGTACGTCCTTTTATTTCATGAAAATCCAGTTTTTTCGACGTGATTTTCTGTCTGCTCCGATTCTGTCCTGCATATATGGAGGCTTTTGTCCCGAATTGGTGCTTATTACCAAGCCTGTAGTCCGAAATTTCCGCGTTGATAAAGCTTTTGGATCTTTGAGCTGCTACTGGGCCTATCGATGTGCTGGAGCATCAAAAAAAATCAAGTATGTCCCGCATATCTCCTCTTTCTTTTGCGCATCTTATCGCTAATTTTTCAAATCCGGTGTCGTTCCCATATTGTCACCCCATACGAAGGCTAGCGCTTGTATGTCGTCAGGCGTTTGAATTCTCACTCGCGTTGAGTACAAGACCATTATCCTTATCAGGCCACCGCTCAGGAACTCTCTGTTGCTTCGACGCCGGCTTCTAACATACGCCCTTGGATACATCCCTCTGATGTCCAATCCCTTCGTTCTCAAGCCACCTACTCCTCCAAGCTTCCCATGTTCACCGCTATGGACCATTCAGTGCAAATGTTCCCCCCGGAACGTGTGTCAAGCACAACATCAAAAGTTTACGGTTTTTTGGTGAGTTTACAGTGTCTTTTGTTTCTGTGAAATTGACGCTCATTGTTGGGTGGGTAGTGGAAGGCGACGGGGCAATGGACAAGTATGAGAAGCAAGTGGTGAGGGTAAGGGAGTGCCAGAAGGACGAGTTGGTCCCGCTTTGTATACAACCTCGAGTCAGACTTGATCCCGCATCTGTGCATCTCGTGTCCCTCCTACGTGCCTTATCCTTCATACGCTTCACCAGCCTCAGACTCAGACTTGGATGCTGACACTGAAGACGGAGATACGGAATCATCTATGTACGTCGTACGATATCGATACTTTTCATTGGAGCATGGCTGAAAATCGATGGACCAGTTCCGACGGCATGAAATCGACGCGCAAGACTTCTTATAACACTGGTGCATCTTTTTTACTTCATCTTTTGGCAGCGATCTGATCATGTACTACTCCAGGTCAATGAGGCAAAGCGTCTCTGGAAGCTTTGTGACCTGGGCTCTGCGTCGGACACATCCGAGAACGACTATCTTGCTAGTCGCTTCTACCACCCTCCCGAAAAAGTGAGGAAGTTTGTCTATTCTTTCGTCTTCATTGCTAACTTCAAGCCTCCTACTCCTCTGAGCTTTCCATGTTCACCGCCACGGGCCCATTCAGTGCGAACGTGCCAAGCGCAGCACCAAAAGTGTCAGAGACTAAGTCGGGTTCTTTGGTAAGTTTACAGCGTCTCGTTGTAGGTGCGTTATTCTTTAACTCTTGGTGCCTTACTTTTCTTCAGGCGGTCAGGGAAGTTGTAAGTAGGTGGTTTGTATATCACACGTATTGATAATATTAGCCATTATTGTAGTAGCTAGTATTATATGCATTTTATTAGGCCCTCGAGATCAGACTACTCGAATAGCAGTCAATATGAGTGAGTAAACAGTCGTTCTGAGTGTCCTGATCTCGGTCAATATGAGTGCTCTGAACAGTCAGACTGACTGCCCTCGGCAGTCAATACGAGTGCACCAAACGTTCAGATTGACTGTCCGGGACAGTCAGACCAATTTCCGTTTACACTCATATTGACCGTTCCAAAACAGTCATCCTGATTGTTTGTACAATCAGGATGAGCGTTTGTACAGTCAATGTGAGGGTTCTTAAACAGTCATATTGATTGTCGCCTCTTCCCGTAGTGAATGTCTAACATTTAAAAACAGACATTTTATTTACAAAAAAAACTACAACGATAACTACAACAAGAAAACAAGAAAAACGAATGAACAGACAAGACAAAAACAAGAAAACTACGACTCTAAAAACCACTCTTCGCATTCATATGTAGTGGATTATGGGGGTTAGGGACGAACAAGGACTCAGTTTGGACATGCACCTCGGGAATAATTCCGCCCGAGTGCTCTTGCCCTGGAATTACAACATCCTCACGAATCGCCATCTGAGACACCTCCCGCACCTCTTCGTTCAGCTCATCCTCTCCCTCCTCCTCCAACTCATCCTCTTCCTCATGCAACCCAGGGATATCCGCAAGGTCCACATACTCGATCTCTTCCATTGGCGATGGCTCCCTAGGAGGATTCGAGTTGGGAGTTTGAGAGGACACAGGTGGAAGGAGATCGGACCTTGACGCAGTACCGAGACCGGGAACTGTACTGGAAAGCGGCGAAAAGGAAGGAGCAGGCAGGGGCAAATAGTTGACAGAAGAATCAGTAGGGGTGGGAGTATAGGGAAGAGCGTCGAGATCAGCCAGCAATTCACGAATCGCTTTTTGAAGAGCAGGGCTCTCGGGATCCTTCAACGTATAAAGCGGAAAGAAATCGGGACTGGACTTGAGGTATTCGCCATACCAAATAGTACGATCGGCATCGAATACAGGCTCAATGGAAGACACCATCGACTCCATCCCAGCATTTCGCAGTGGGCTGTGAACTACGCGACTACTGGAAGTTTCCCTCAGGAGCCGACGGACATGAGGGAATTGCAGGTCGAAATCTTCGAGAACAGTACGAAGAGCCAATTGAGCTCGGCAAGCTGCGTTGGTGATAGCAGGAACCACTTCTGACAAAGTGGATTCGATTTCGACATCAGCCAGCAATTCACGAATCGCTTTTTGAAGAGCAGGGCTCTCGGGATCCTTCAACGTATAAAGCGGAAAGAAATCGGGACTGGACTTGAGGTATTCGCCATACCAAATAGTACGATCGGCATCGAATACAGGCTCAATGGAAGACACCATCGACTCCATCCCAGCATTTCGCAGTAGGCTGTGAACTATGCGACTACTGGAAGTTTCCCTCAGGAGCCAACGGACATGAGGGAATTGCAGGTCAAAATCTTCGAGAACGGTACGAAGAGCCAATTGAGCTCGGCAAGCTGCGTTGGTGATAGCAGGAACCACTTCTGACAAAGTGGATTCGATTTCGACAAACAGAGGATTGTCCAACACCGCCTGATCCTCGAAAGTACGAAGGAAATTGTTCAAGCAGAAGAGTGGATCTGCAGCCCGCTGCTCGAAACGCCGTACAAACCTGGGAACATCCAACTGACGAAGCATGATTGCGTACTCCAGCGCGACATTCCGCTCATTCACCAAGGCCTCCCGGTCAGATTGAAGATCCCGCACCAGGGACTCGGAAGAAGTGCCCACCGAAGACATCATCATATCCTCGAGTACCCGTATCTCTTTTTTCTTCTCCACGAGAGACGACTCGAGCGCACTGATTTCCCATGCAACTCGACGACTTATCTCGGCAGTATGATCACTACGGCATAATACCTCCTGATGTTGATACGATAGGATGTTGAAGGACCGATTCGCCTCCTTCAGATCTCTTCGTAAACCGTCAATTATGGCCTGTAGGTGACAAACATTCTAGGACCAAGGCTCAAATAAGGAACAGGACAACAAAGTAATTGGGAAACATACCTGTTGAAGTTCCGACACGTTCACTGCATTCTCGGTCGGGGGTACTCGCTCAGCTAACTGCGCTTCTAGTTCCGTCGTACGTTGGCGAGATCGACGATATTCTGCAGTTAACAACGCCGCCGACGCTTCCACATCCTTGACACGGGAAAATAGCACATCAGCCCGATTGCGTTCCACTATAGCGTCGGCCGCCAAACCCTGGTTGCGATCCCCGAGCACTTGTACTTCATCCAATAGACGATTTCGCTCCCCCAGAAACCGCGCTGACCTTTCCTTCTCTTCCTGAAGTTGAAGAACCGCCGCCCGGTATGCTTGAATAAACGTGGCCGGAATTACCTGTCCCTCCAAGTCGAGGCCTTCAGCAGGTCCTGCGAGAGAGGATTCGGTTACAGGTTGATTGGGATTGGGGGGTTCGGGATGTGTAGGAAGAGCGGGAGGAGGGACGGGTTTAGAGTTGGTAGAGGAAGATTGCGAATTACCAAGGCGAGGCCAAACTACTCTGGAAGCCTCGTCAGGTGTAGGAGAAAAGCTGCGCTTTCGGGTGATCACTTGAGGCAAGTTCGTAGGGAGGGGAGATTCCGGCTGAGTGATTGGGAGATCGTTGACGGGAGGAACTACGGGATCGTCGGTCGCAGTAGAGGACGGAACCCTTGGTTTAGCAAGAGCGGGGATCGTGAACCGGATACTAGGCTGGGATTTATTTGTGGTCCCTCGCTTCCCGCTACCCTTTTTCGATGTCTTATCTTTCTTCCTCTCGCGCTTGCTCTTCTCGGAATCAACAGTCTTCTGCCATGGGTCCTCCTCCTTCTGGCGTTGAATAAAGCTGCTCAAGCCTTTACGCTCCTCGCTACTCGCTGGAAACATTGCTTCGCGCTCAAAGTCGACACGCTGCAAGACTTCAACACTGCTATTATCCCGTTCGATGATATCTAAAGCGTCGCGAAACAGTTCCGTAGGAAAGGTAAAACCAGTACCATGGGGTGTTAGGACTTCGACAGCTTCGGCCACGGAAATTCCTTCGAGATGAGCGTAGGTGCAAAAACGCAGCATCCTGGCATAATCACACGTCTTATGACGGCCGTGACAAAAACTGCAGACGAGGGACGATGGCGGGCGTTTGCAAGATTCGTCGGTTTGAGTCCGGCAAAGAGTGCACTTCACCTGGTTCTGTACCGTCGCAAAAAATACCAGCGCACTCGATAATCATATCCACGTCGAGCCCATGGATACGGAAACATTGAACCCGGTGTTGATCTTCGGACATTTCGAGCAATGTTAGATGGGGTTGGTTGTAAAGAGGAAGAGTTGAAGTTGAAGATGAATAGGGATTACGCAGCACAAATTCAACCCTGCGTGACTTCAACAATCGAGAAGCTTCTTTGACTCATTTGGAATTCACGTACTAAGCCGGTTGCCGGTTGCCCGACAGTACCCGCGCGCTGGCAACGCATGGCAATGAGTTCCTCGAGGGCTCGGAATTTGAAGGGAGGGGGGAGTAATGTCATCCCCCGTACTCGATCCCCCGTTCCGCCTGTCACCAATTCATTTCGCATCAGTCGCTCCCGCTCATTCCCGCCTAATTCCGCTAATTCCGCTTCTCTCCTAGTCAAGATCAGACGTTAGACATAGATCTAGACGAAATATCCGATACGAGTGTTAACCTGGTAACCAAACCCTTAAGCTCTTAAGAGGCTGACATCGTCAAGCCGCGATCCATCAGAGGGGCCTGTTCTAGGCTTATACGAGTGTATAGAGTAGAACTCGAACTCTGCGCAAAGGTGTTGTGAAATCGATAAAAGGCACATTGAATGGTAGGCGGATGCTAAAGCGCTGACCATCCGAAAGAGATAGATCAGAAAGAGAGATGAGTCGAGTCGAGATACGGGAGTGTGTTTTGTATAACAATTCTATGCACGGAGAGTCTAAGGATACGGTAAGAAATACAGTAGGTGGAACAAGGCGCATCTGCGGGAAGGTAAGCGGAAGTAGGCACTACATCTAGAGCAGTGAAAGGAGATATGTTATGTAGCCACCGGGTCACGAAGGCGGGTGGATGACGACATCCCTCAAAGGCTGAGGTAGAAGTAAAATGTACAGGGCATGATATCACCCCCTCCGAGTCCTCGAGGAACAGCTTAGAGACCTGAAAATGTCTGAACCTGAGCACCGTGCCTTGTGCTTCAGCGCTTCAGCTTCAGGTCGCAGAGCGTCGATATGGCAAATATTGTTGAACATTCCCGGGTGTTTGAAGAAATCAGGCAATATGTTCGGTGTTCTCTTTGTGCTTCACAAAAGCTCCCTGTCATGTGTCGCCGATCCACCAACTCACTTGCTTGCACCCCCTGTTCTAGTCGCAAACGGACCTGCGATTTCACCACTCTGCTCCGTTTCTGTGCATATGCTCACCTACAGAACATATCGGTATCCAGTTCTATCAGTCGTCTGCAGTAGGTCGATGTTGGCTACGAGCGTCGAGTTCCTGTCCGAATTATACACACAGGCGCTGTTAGCCTTTAAGAAACACAGCTCAGCGACCCATTTCATAGCTCGCATAAAAAATTACTTTGAGTCACTGCAAAAACGAATCAAGTTACGCGTGTATAGGTACAGTCCAACCAGGACTTGAACCTGGATCCTACCGAGAACTACGGAAATATACCATTGAGTCAGCGCGTGTTAACCTCTACCAGAGAAGTGTGGTCCAACTGAGAGCAGAAGAGTCAAGGTCCCATGGTCTTGAGGAAGAGGTGAATCGGACGCGAGGGGGTCTGCAGTGGGCTGCCAGTACGTATGCGGGCTTACAAGCGGAAGTGAACGTGGAACTGGCTCGTGCGGATATGCTCAAAGCTCGAGTGCAGGCTCTGGAAAGGTCGTCTTCGAAGGCCACTAACGAATACCTGATTGTAAGCAGGGAGCTCGAAGCAAAATTAGATGAGCGTTTTGCCCCGGCGGATACAACTCCTGTCGATGCGAAATTGCGACAGGTGGCTTTCTCGCCGTTCCAATGAGGGTTCCGTTGACTTGTTGTCTTCTCGTCAGGCCATTAGACTCAGCAGACCATCGCTGAATTGCGGACGGAGTTGAGCGGCGTCAATCGCTCTTTCACTATCCGCTAATCATTGAGAGCTTTTGCAACACAATGACTACGTTGTGGATGTCAATCGTGTTCTCTTCAGTGATTTTTCTGAGTTGGCGGAAAAGGAGCGTGAGGCTGAGGCGAGTTAGTGGTGAACTCAGCGAATGAGAGTCCGACATCATTGGTTGACGAGATGCAGGCAGATCGGAAACGTCTCCTGGAGAGCACGGCTCTAGAGTTTGCATCCATGCTTCGCCAGCTTGATCTTACTAATTTCATGCAGCACTTCCAGGAGCAGGTTCCCGAACCGCTCTTCAAGCTTCAAGCTCAAGATCCATAACGTTATGCGAACACCTCCTTCCAGTGATATGACGGCTTGCGCTTCCCCCTTGTCGCCATACCTTCCGTTACCAATGCCGCTACTCGCGCCCAAATTGCCCTTCGCGCAGTGCTGGAGGATTTCGATATGCAGTTCCCAGAGGTTAAGAGTTTGCTGGAACTTAGGATCTTCGCCACTATGGAGCCAGTGTTCGATTACGACAAGGTAGTCCGATATGGAGATGGTGATGTCGATGAGCTGTTTCCGTTAGAGACGCTGAGGGAATCTTTCTTTGCGCGACACAATTCGGTCACTCCTATTCGACCTGGAGATCGCGGCCTATACTCCCGCTACACCTTCGTCCATTGCCTCGAACCCAGCTGATTCGCCCATCAGCTATTCCCCTGTTGGAAACCCGTCCACCGGAGGTCGTAGAAGAAATTGAATGTGTGGTGCCATGAGGCCATAGCGACGAAAGCATATGGGCAAACGTTCCACAAAAAAAAAGAAACACATACAGCATCCAAATTTGGTAGACCCACCTTGATGACGGACTGTATATTTTCCCGTCTGGCACGTGATTTAGATTTTCCACTTCTTCCTGAGTGTTCAAGCTCAAGCTCAAGCTCAAGAGCAAAATAGCGAATTATTGTATTCGTAGTGTAATGATACGTACTTAGTTAACACGAATCAATTTCAAGAAAATAACCTGAAATGTTGAGCAAGAAACATTGATCTTGCTGTGATGTCGCGGACATCGGCGATAAAGGACTATTCTGAACGACAGCGAAAAGGGCTTTTTACTTTGCTTTGGCTGTTGTACAAAGAGTCAAAGTCCTATATACTACTTTCACTGCTATTTTTCTACCATGGCTGATATTGCGCGCCTCTTCTGTTTCTTGTGCTTGTTCACAAGGGGTGGATTGGGGATTGTCCCGTTGGTCGCCAGCGGGTACTCTTTGTCTGATTTATCTCCAGCTTCAAGCTTCAAAAGCTTCAAGGCTAACAAAGCGATTCTGTAAAGTCTTTTCACTCACAATCGTACCACTTCGTAGTCTGCGAGATATCAGGATAACTCTAATCGACCCTGGTTTTCGCCAACAAAGGATTTCTTAGTTACGTACTCGTACCATTGCTGGCCCATTCAATATTCCATCCATACATAGCTTTGTTCTACTTGTGGCTGGTACAAAAGCCTTTCTCCACAAAGGCCCCGCAAAGTTCACCGACTCAGGACGAAAAGATCCGCGCAGTCAATCTGGGGCCCGTAGTGTAGACAAAGTATAGACTAGCGATTAGCATTTAAGAAGCGATAAACGAGCAGAGAAATAGGTCGGAAGTGAAGACAAAAAGGTAGAGGGAACTGCGAGTTGGGCGGAAGAGGGAATAAGGTAACGGACCCTGGCAACAAAGTTTAGAACGAAGTCCTTCGCCTCTTGAAGAAGGTGATAGGGATGCTCACAGAGAGGTCGACTGGCCTAATGGTGCGGCTGTGCAGGCCCGCGAGCTCAAGTGTAACCGTGACCGTGATGACCCTCATAGTCGCATGCAAATCGCCGAGGCTTCCTACGCGAACGGAGGTCGTTGCAACCAGACCTACTACGCTCCAACTTTCTTTTCACCTGTTCCTTGTCGACACTTCGCATGGGCGAATACAACTACGCCTAAGAAACTTTTTCTACCTCGTACTTTATCTGTTTCTCGTCTCTTACCGAATGGATACAACTCCGACAAGCACTGGGACGGCGGTTCCAACACCGTCTCCTTTTCTATTTCTATTTCTCAATTCTCTATTTACACAAGACTTTCTCCCAATGCAAAACACGAACTCACGACTTTCTCATATAGACTTTCTATATACTACGGAATACAAAAAAGCAATTAGATACAGGTACAGTAACGAATATTCTCCTTTCATCCCGTCACGACGATTCACAAGGTACCACCTGTGGAACTGGCTTCGCTAGAAGGAAGAAACAATGGATTTCGGGGATTGGGTACAAATGACGGGGACACGATATCACGAGTCACTTCAGTAGCAGTCGATACCAGTTCCGTTGACACCTCCGATACCGTAGCACTCGCGTTATCCACAGCGGCTGTGGTCAGCATGCCACTGGATCGGTCGCCTTCACCGTCATCTTCTTCTTCGTCGACCTCACCCTCTTCAACGGTTGGGTTGAAACCAAAAATCTGTTCGTTGCTCATGTATTCGATCTCTTCCATTGCCTCGGGCGGATGTTGGAGGACAGGTAAAGCAACGGCAGACGTAGGAAGCGAGGGCGATGGAGTGGCGATAGGGAATCCTGCTGGGCGAGACAGGTGGGGTTGAAGGCGAGGCGGGAGTATAGGACTTGATCTGCAGTTTCGACAGGAGGGAACGGATTGCTTCCCGCAAAGAAGGGTTTTGAGTGTCCCTTAACGTCTCTAAAGGGAAAAGCTCGGCACCCGATTCCACCACATCCCATAGTGGATTATCCTGTCATAATTGAACACTGGTTCCGAGGCGGAGATAATGGACTCAAACCCAGAATTACGAGATAGGTATGCACCATCCGCCTACTCAAGCTACGCTCCAGAAGACTCCGAACCTCGGGGAACTGGGAATCAAAATCCTCCAACACCGTACGAAGAGCAACTTGGGCACGGGTAGCAGCGTTGGTAACGGTGGGAATGGCGATAGCAAGAACTGAAACGAGCCTCTCGGAATAACGGAGAAGTCGCCATATCGCTAGAAGAAGTTCGAATTAAGTTGTAGATTCGGAAAAGCGGCTCGGCAACCTGCTGTTGGAAGCGCCATACGAAGTCGGTAAGGTTCAGCTGACGGAGCATGGATGCAAACTCCAGAGCTATCTTGCGCTCCTGCTGCAGGTGCCTCCTATCCGCCTGAAGTTCCTCGACCACTGGA